>OX453090.1:70135621-70732580 GCA_949708635.1 Hirtodrosophila cameraria | reverse complement strand
CGGCCGAGATATAGCTAGTTTTCAGTATACAAAAAAGTCCTTGTAACTCGGTTGTTCAAAGGACAAACGTCCTTTGAAATACATTTTCTGACGCGGATGAACAAGGACTATCTTTTGGCCAAACGACATTCAAATCGTCCTTCAAATGGCCGAGTTACAGGCGATTTTGTGATGTTAAGTCCTTTTTCCCTAGCAACCCCCTTGATGAAAATTTTGACAACATTTTTGAAAAAATTCTGAAAATCCTTGAATGCCAATCGATAGCTCTACTGTCTCTGATTACAAAATGGTGTATCCTTTAAAATCCTTAAGGATACGACCGAGTTATAACTTGAAAAAGAGTTTGTTTTCGTCCAATATGCAAGTATTGCATACTTTCAGAGGAAAGTATTAAATGTTATTTCAAATGTTATTTTAACATTTTGCATGCGCCTGCTGTTAAACTACAGCAAAAAGTTGCAGCCGTTGAGTTTGAATTTTTTCATATATTTATTTTGCGATCTTCTGCTGATTCTGTTCGCCTGGTATTTTAAAAAGTCTGGATAGCAATTTTGCGACCATACTTTCAAATTTACTGTGGTTGTTTTTGTTGTTGCACAACAAATTCGAATTTCTTCCTTTTAATAAAAAGTCCGTTGAGTTTAAGTTTTCGTATTATTTATACTCTTTTTTTTTTATTAATTTTTGTAAATTTTGTTTTGTTTACAACTTCTAACATAGTATCGTATATATATTTAATATTTTAATTAATATAAGAAACGTAAGTTATATAGGTGATTTTGCCTGCTTTAGATTACGCGAGTGTCCATGGGATGAGCTTAGCTCATCGGTTTAGTTGCCGGGGACTTGCCGACGACGACGCCTTCGCGTGTGTGCTCACACTGGCAACAATCTGTTGATAAAAGAAAAAAATTAACCGTGCAATACTGCACTCCTTCTAGAAATCGGCTTAAAATGCATGTAGTGTTGGAAGACACGTGTAGTTTTTGAACTGCAAACAGCCCTCGATCGACGCTAACTTTCTAGGTAAATTTTCTCAAAACATAGGCCATATATGTACATATATTTAATTGTCAATAATTTTTATTTCTTTTCTCAATCTGAAAATAGACCGTGCAATACAGCAGTCGGTCTAGAAATCTAGAATTGTGCTAAAATTCAAATGTTATGAATTGCGCCAAAAAGTGCTGCCCATCAGCCACATTTGGTTCATATGTGATTCAGTGATGAACTAACAATCTGCATTGGAGCTAGTAGAAGGGGGTAGATTCATTGCCTTATTTCTCGAAAACGAATCCATAAATGTTGATAAACTTTTGTTTTAATAGCTTCCTTAAAGATCAATCTTTAATTTGGTATACCGTGCATTTTCGCACCTAGTCTGTGAAAAGAGGTATAAGCAAAGAAAATGAGTGGTTATGATTTTGGTCAATTTTGTATGGGCCTCAGACCGAGGTCGGACCACATAATATTGAATTTCTCGAAAACTGATCATCAAATTTTTTCGAAATTTTTGGCATAGTTCAGTTAATGTTTGGGGCTATCTATTGGTATTTTTGAAATAGGCGCACCCATTTTATTAGTCAGAAACCCCAATTTTCAAATGCCCATTTAGTACATAAAATGATTATTATTTTTTATTGGTAGATCTTTTCATTCTCTACAATACTGCATTTAACATTTTTTCATTTTTTCTTTGCATTAACTTTTATTATTATTTACAAAAATCACGGGAACAAATCGACGCTAAGTCCAAAAAATCACCGATGCTAACTTGGCGCACATTGTAAATTTTCAAAATTATACAGATATTGTTTGATAAAATATATTGCAGAAGCCATATCGATATTCTTTGATATATCGCCAGTAAAATATCGATATATATTAAAATTGTATTGGAGTTTGCTAAAAAAGGATGCTGATTTTGAATCAAATTCATAGTTTAAATAAATTAATAGCATATAGTATAACTATATTTTAGCATTATTTGTAAAAAGTACATCTGTTTTTTTATTTAAAAATTAAAATAAATTCATTTAAACAATCGATATATTAAAGTCTATATCGATATGAAAGCGATTTATCAAAAGCAGTTGATAAAATAGAATTAGAATATCGATACTATCGATATCTTTTATAAATATTCACGAAATTTACCACCTCTTAATGTAACACATCAAAAAAATGTTTCCATGTGACCGAAAGTATACGTAGCTCAAAAAATTTAAATAAATATATTACAGGCTTGTTCTGAATTCCGATTCCACGCAAAATTTGCGGAAACGGAATGGATTGCTGTTCTGAATACCGAATAACAATGGAAAATTCGGTTAAAACACTTTTGATCCTGAGAAAGTGCATTGAAAAGTAGTCTAACTCATTTTTAAAAAGAAACAACAATTCGAATTTCATTTGAATACTGGAATACGAGAACCAAAACTATACGGACTAAAAAGTTATCGGAAATGGGAACAGGCCTGGTTAGCTCTTTTCCACAATAAGTTTGATATAGCTAAATTAAACTGAACTGATTTTCTTGCAGAACACAACTGCAGCTTTGACAATGCTAAAAATATCGATAATATCGATACTGAAATCGATATATTACAAATTCAGTTTAAGTTTGTGACTTGTCCATGATGGTGTAACTGTTACTTTTGTTACTTTTGTCATCCCAGTGACTTTGCCTTTCTTTGCGGTTGGTTTGCATTACAAGGCTTGGATTACCTTGATAGAGAAAGTAATTTGTGGACAGTCAGTTGGCCAGGACTTGTGAGGACTCGCAACTTGCACACTTTCAGATAATACTCATTTATAAAATGTTGGCACTTTTCATTGTGTTTGTTTGAATGTGATATAGGTGCTTGTTAGGGTCTTGGTAGACATTTGCATTTGGTTTTCTTAGACTTTTACTTTTACTTTGGCTTTTGGGTTTGGAATTTGGGTTTTTGGGTTTGGATTGTCCTTGATAGATTGAGTCAAATCGATTGGGTCCGTTTGATTGCTTTGATGTATGGGCAATCGCTTTGATTTGTTGTGGGTTCAATGCTCTTCACTCTGGCTTAAAGCTTTCGTTTGATGTTTTTGTCCAAATTACTTGCTGTCAATGCCAAAATGCAGCAAAATGAAATACTTGCTAATATTATTAACTAAATGTTGCGACAAGTGTGCAACAGTTTTAAAAACTTGCCACAAAAGCTGTAGTAAAATGCAATGGCTAATCTATTTAAGCCATCATACATCAAATGGCATTTTCACATCTAAACATGTAAGTTGGCCAAAATGAAACGAAATGAAACGAAGCTGGCCACAAGAGACAGCGACAGCGACAGCGACAGTTGCTGCAGCAATATGCGGCATGCAACAACGACAGCGACAACAACTAGTTGTTGTTGTTGTTGTTGTTGTTGTTGCAAGAACATCACCAAAAACGGACATCAAATGAAATAAAATTCCGCAATGACCAACAGAAAATCGACGCATTTAAAAGCTGCTCAGAGGAAATGTCATAAAAATTCTCTATATATCACATAGAAGTTAGATAGATTTATAAAGCACATGTTCATATGTATACGATATATATATATATATATATATATATGTATATATTTTTATATTTTATATCTCTGGTTGGCTGTTTCTTTGGCTTTTTGCCAAACCTTCCCGCCAGGAAGCTGTCGCATCATAAACACACTAACAGCCACCATATGGGGCAGCAGTAGCCAGGAGCAGGAGCCAGGCTGTTGCCAGGCAACAGGACACAACGATTGCTCCACTGAAACCAATAACATCAACAACGACTTTTCATTTTACACATCTCCCTGCCCAAAATGTTCGAAAATGCGTCATTGCCTTCAGCTATAAATAAACCTATAAAAACTATAATTAAATTCAGTTTTGGAGTAACTAAAGTTTTTGGACGTGTTCTTAGTTAGGTTCAAAAGATCATTGAAAGAAATATTCAACTTCTTTTTAACAAAGAATCGAGTGAAAATGTCATGCAACACTGAGAAACTTTGTGTCGATTAGAAAAACAGCAAATACTTCGTCAAACCATAAACAAATTGTGAAAATTTTTGTTCCTTTTTTGAATACAGAGTTGAGCTATGTTTCTTGATCCTTAGTACGCTTAACCTGTTATAAACTAAGGATAGTTACAGTAGGTTTGTTCAAAGCTCTTATCCCTTTGCAGCAGAGATAGTTCGATATTTGTCTGTAGATTGGATTGCTACTTGCGCAATTTGATAAGCACTATCAACTTTCACCTTTCTTCCACAATACAAAATGCTCGGCTAGCTCTGCATACTCTTTGATCAGTTTAGTAAGTAAATAGATTATGTTCTTGGGTCTCTTGATACTCGAGCAAACTTTCACTATTGTCCATGTGCCAAATCGCACCGACACAAGTTCAATCTGGAAGAGATATGCCTTTGAAAAGATGGGCAAAAGCGCGACAGGATAAGTTTTTAATGTTGCTGAACTCTCTGCTTGTGATTGATTCAGACTGAGAGATTTCAGATTGTTAATATATATAGTATAACTAGATAGATAGCAAAAATTGACAATTGAATACTGGCTCCACAGTAAAGTTCATTAACATTTTTCCAATTAGGACAAATGTACTGAGCACTGTCAAAAATTATAAACATTATAGCTTTGAAATAGTTGAATAGATTAGACAGTTGCAATAGTTGAACATAATTATTTGTAATTAGTGTTTGCCATTATTTTTCCTAAATTTGATATTCAATTCGCTTGTGGCCATATGCATTATAATTGCGAACATTTGAAAAATTAACATATTAGCTAGTTTCGACAGTCAATGTTGAGTTAAGGCGCTTCCAATCATAAAAGTTGAAGCTTGTTCGTGGCTTTTATTGTTTAATTTGTGTGATGCAACTGAATGCAAGTACATTTTGTTGAAATCGTTATACGAAATGATGTTATTTTTAATTGAACATGTTGCTTAACATTGTCTATGTTAATGTTGTAACTAATACATCAATGATATCATCAAACCAAATCCTTGACTGTTTGTGTGTGTTTTTTAAGGCACCAAAATCAATAGGCTTATTAATATATTTAGAGAAATCTATTTGCCAATAGTTGTTACAAGCATTATTAATTAGCATTTTAGCATTGGCTCTATTGTTGTAAATTTGCTCAAAGGCTAATCTTGATGGCTGCTTGAGTTGTCTTAGAAAGGACTTGTGTCCTTGTGTTAAGTGAAGGGCTTACATTTCGTTGGGCAGCACTTAATCAATAGCAAAAGCGCACATAGTCCAAGTCCTCTCAAGTGTCCTTCCCCACTCGTTTTAATTGTGCCACAGCAATTTAATGTCAGCATAAATTAAAATTTGATTTCGCTGGCTGAGAACTCACACTAATGAAATTCTATACAAGAATTGCGCACCCGCCACCGATGCTGATGATGATGTGGCAGGACCCAAATTGAGTTTAGGACCAACCAAAGAGATATCGCCTGGCTGCTGTCGCAACAATTAATTTGCTTCTTGGCCAGCGGCTCATTATGGCCAACAACTCGCCATCAATTTGCAATTGTATGTGGTGACATTGATGGGCGTTGACGCTTTCCACCAGCACGTGATAAGCGTAATGTGCTGGTCAAGGTGCGGGTGGTGCGGGTGGTGCGGGTGGTGCAGGGGAGGTGGAAGGGGGTGTAATTGTAGCCGGCTCTGTTTAATGAAGTACTTGGGTAAACCAGTGAAAACAGGCATCTTGTAGCTACTATAATATTCCAAAATGAACTACAAATTATGTTAAGCATTCGAATATTTTACGAATTATTCATATATACATACTTAGTTAAGTCACAATTTTAATATTTTTAATTGAGAATTTATTAAAGTTCAATCTAATTTTAGCAGTTTTTCTGCAAGCAAATAACAAAAGTAGAGCTTTAAAATTGTTGTTTTCAATAATATTATAAGTGCATTTTGAAAAACTTGTACAGAAATCTATAAAAACTTTCCAATTCCACACAAAACAAATAAGAATGCTCTAGTCGAGTGTGCCCGACTACGAGACTCCCTGCTCCCAACTTGCATTTCAAGCAGTTCAGCGGCAACACAAGAAAGCAGTGCACTTAGCTCGTAAACTGCTTGTCAAACTGTTGTTGCTGCCTACTGAGACGTTGGAAATAGATTCTTCCATAACTTTGGTGCTATTTATCCGATCGTGTTGAAAGACATTGATTAAACATACATGTGTACCAAAAATTAAAGCTTTAACTTTAAAATTGTGGCTGTGGGAGTCTTTTGCGATTTGCGGGGGTGCGGGGTGGTGCATCCGAAATATGAAATAAACTATGGCATACAGGCACCTTCATGCCAAGTTTGGTGTCTCTAGCTCTTGTAGTCTCTGAGATCTGTGTGTTCATACGGACAGACGGACAGACGGACAGACAGACAGACAGACGGACATGGCTAGTTCGTCTCGGCTGTTGATCCTGATCAAGAATATATATAGTTTATATAGTCGGAAATGCTTCCTTCTGTCTGTTACACACATTTGCAGTACTTTATAACTCCCTTTTTCCCATTTTTAATGGGAACAGGGAGTAAAAACCAGTTTTACAAAACTTTTTTTGGGCTTATATTATGGTTAAGACGAAAAATCTTGAATATTTAAATATTATTTATTACTAGCTAACAAAGTACTCAAATAACAGTCAACACACATTTCGAATGTGTTCTGCAATCCGCAAAAATAGCAATATCAAAAAACAAATTTCTTCGTTGTATTTCTATTTTGAGTCTTGGCTTTCTGCTCGAGCAAATACAGAAATCTGTCTGAGCAAAAACAAAGCATTTTCGAAAAAAGTGGTTTTTGAAATGAGCAATTCAATAAAGTTGGGCGATCCAAAGTTTTGTGGTTAATACTTTAATCGAGTTAAATTACACTTAAATTGTTTGTAATCATTGTTGAAATCGTCTACTGCCACATTTGAACACACAAAACAAAACAATTGCAGTTGCTTTGACGAGTGGGATCATTTTAATTATGCCATCAGCATCCTGTGCACGCAGAGGCTCATTAAAGTATTTTCGCTACTTTTTCTACTTTTGCTCCTTTCGCCATTTACCTGCTCGCACTTTACTAATTAAGTGCGAGTAGGCGAAATGCTGACACTGTCAGCGCATTTGACCTGTGACCTGTGACCTGTTGTATCTATTTCTAGCCAAATGACCCCGGCTGGCAACTGTATGAAAATGAAGCCGATGGAAATTAATTGAATTTGCAGCTTTAATATGTTTTAAGCTGGAAATGCTTTAACAGCATAGATATAAGCCAAATTTGGTAAGTTCTTTTTTGTTCTTTTTTTTTGGTCGCAGGACATGCGGCATTAGATTGCATTACAATCAGCAGGCTTTACACGTCTGCCTGCTAGCCGTGTTGGCTTACCAAAGGATGCTGTAATTACTTTATGTGCTATTCGTCGTGTTGGATTTCTATTATTTTGGGTGTGCCAGGACATTAGAGAGCGTGGCGAAGGGCGTGCAACAGATCCTGAAGAGACATAATTGTAGCTGCCTCGTTACGTCGCGCCCACGAGCATACAATTAGACGACGCCTTCCACATTCTCGGGGCAGCATAAATCATAATTACTTGGAGCTTGGCCAGCACTGTAACACACCCTCACACCCTATCCCTCCCATATGCGTCCATATCTGGCCAATTCGTTTCAGGCTTTGGCTCTCGGCGCACTCGAGTGAAGACGTTTATTAAGCGCCATTACCTCGGCATATAAAGTGCTTTTCGGAGACAGGAGGCCTCCAGAGCGTGTCCAGAGTGTGTCCTGTTTGTTTGTGTGTATGTGTGTGTGTGTGTGTGTGTGTGTGTGTGTGTGTGTTATGGACCACTACAATTGATTGCACTGCGGTTACGGGTCGAGCAATTTGTTGTTGCGCCAACCGCTTTTCCTGTTCCCGCCTCTTGCCTTTTGCACTTCGTTTTGCGGCTTTGGTTGCCTGTCGTCGCCACCCCCCTCCACCCGTTGCCCCCCTTTACCCACCACTGGTCGTGCAATGAAAAGTTTGCTTTGTTTTCGGACAGCTAAATGAAAATTTAGGAGCTATTCATTATTTGTTTTTCGCCTGCACCGCCATTTCGGTGCCCCACCTTCATCCTTGCCATCGATTTATTATTTTTTATTATACCACATAAATTTTACCTTACCTACTCTATACACACACACACACACACACACATACACATACAAATTGAACATCATCCATTACCTGTGTGCACCTGTAATTAATAATTATAAAATTTTTCGAAAATGATATGCACACATTTTTAGTTGGTCTTGTGGCCATTCATTATTTTCAGTGTGTTTTAACAACTTTGGACTGCTTATAATACTTATCCCTCATTAACAGATATTTAGTATTTGTTTATTCTAATTTACACATTGAATATTATTCGATTTTTCTTATCATATGGAACAGATTTAAGTATATTTTCATATACTATTTTCACATAAATAAACATTTTTATGTAAGTTATGCTTAATTGTTATGAAAATGGATAAAAGTTTAAGTAGATATATGCTTAACTTTTCATTTACTTGTTTATTCCTTTCGCTGCACAGTTTTAAACAAGTGCGTATACTTAATTCAATCATTAATATATATAACTAAGTTAATACTCTCTACTTGAACATAATACTTCAGTGCAAAGCGTTCGATTTTAATGTGAAAATATTTAAACAATGCAATGAATCTGTCTATTTCTCTTGGCTTTTGTCAAAATAGTCACTTAATTAATTATTTTAAATCGATTAGTTACTGTTTACAGTTTTATTTGTAAGCAATTTCAATATAAGCATTCTCAAATAATTATTTTACTGCTTTTCTGTAGAGCCTTGCAATATGTAATTGAGGCAATTATACTCCGCATGGATTGATTAGTGGTGTCAAAGACACACACACACACAAAGAGACACACTCACAAGGACACATACACACTTACACAAAGACACAGTAACACCTTGAAATACACACAAATAGTTCAACACACTCCCTTGGCGGCGTTTAAAGCTCATACTTCTCCCACTTTGGTGGCAGATGTAATTAATTTCTAATTAAAGACCACCAAAGCCCAAACATTTGAGCTCAGTTTACTAATACACACTCACACACACACACACGCACACACACACATGCCTACAAACGTACACTCAAAGCAATAATCAGTTTTTCTTTACTTGAATATGTTTTACATAGTTAATATTCAAACTTGCAATTCAAAAATGCAAGCTCAATTTGTTTTGTATTCAATTTGAATAGAAAATATTGATATTAAAGCTAAAAACATTTAAAAAAGGAAATAATAAAATTGAATCTGCATATATATTTAAATTCGGAATACATTATTTCTATCAGCTTATAATTTGGTTTAAGCTCAAAATACAAAATATCTCAAAAAACTTCAACACCAAATGTTTTCTCTCTCTAGAGAATTCTGTGACAGCTCTGTAGGTGTCTTGTATGCCGTTGCCGTGCGTTCGTACGTGCATTCGAATTTTGTTTGCAGTCTGTTTTTTTGTCGAGTGTACACACTCGCACATATACAGGCTGTGAATGACATGTGGGTAACTGCAAACATTCACCTCTGCTGAGTAGCTGTTGCCGATGTCCTCCTGTTTGAGTTTGTTGCCTTAGGCAACGGGCAAAGGGCAAGGGGCAAAGGGCAAGGGGCAAGGCTGCAAGTTGCCTGCGTTGTTTAATCAAGCAGATGCCAGACACTGTTGTTGTTGTTGTTGTTGTTGTTTCTGCTTTACCTGCGCCTGTTGTGTTCTGCAAGTTTTGAGAAGCAAAAACCGCAGTGCGTTGCACAGTTGAAAGCAGCCTTTGTTGCAACCAAACTCACTTCTGGAGCACATTCTTTTAGCTGTTGTTTCTCTGCAGCTGGCAAATGTCAAATGTCAAATAAAATATAATTAAATTTTGCAAATTTGTCAAATTGAAAATGAGGCTTAGCTTAATAAAATGTCTTTTGTTCAAAATGACAATACAATTGAGCCTTGTTGCGTAAATGACATTTAAAAATAGCGCTTCTATAGTATTCTTGTTGTTTTCAAACTGTTTCTGCTATTTCTTATATGTACTTGTACATAATATACATACTAAACAAAGACTTCAAGTTAATACAGCTTAAATTAGCTTTTTACTGGCACGAAACTAATTTTCATTGCGTATAAAACATGAAGTAGTCTGGCTTAAAACTAAACAATAGTACTTACTAATTAAGTTTTATTTCAGTTAGCTAGCCAACGGATCTAAGCCCCTTTTCCCACACACAAGCACAGTAATAATAAAATCATGCACAAACAACAACAACAACAACAACAATAAGAACAGCCACAACATAAACAGTGCTCAGGTACACCGGAACGTATACGTGATGCTGTTTAACCCGCTTTTGACAGCCAGTTGCTTTCGCACCCTCCTAGCCTCAATTTATTCATTTTGTTCATTGTTGAGCTAACTACTATTGCAGCTTTTTCAATTGTTTTTGTTGTTGTTTTTGTTGTTGTTGTTGTTGTTGCTGTTGTTTTAGTATTGCATTGCAGCTCCGCAACGATCCTTAATACACTTTTGTGCATAGTTTGAATAAGCGCTCTAACATTGACAAGTGCTAAACAACTTTTGCCTAAAGGTAACTGAATCACCTGAGTATCAAGTCAAAGCTGCGTAGCCCAGCATTTTGTTGAAAAGTGCACAAAAAGTTGAAGCTGCATTTTAAATAACTTCCTAATATATATACAATTATTATAAAATTTTTCTAAAAATAAATAAAGTTAATTTAATCGAAAATATAACTAAATATACTCGAAATCGAGTGCACCAATCTAATTAGCTTAACTTGTTGTTCTTCGTTATATTATATTGAAAGCTTCAGTAGTCGCTCGAGAATTCGAGCTTTTGCAAATTAGAATTTTGCTGAATTATATTCAAATTGTTTTTTCAATGCATTGAAGGCTGCAAAATTGGAATCAAAAAATTGAGTATTTTTTTAAAATTAGAGGTTCTCTGGAACCCAAGTTTTCTAGTTTACGAGCGAGCACTGTAAACTTTCATATATTAGATGAAATATATCAAACTCTAAGTAAGAGTAACAAAATATGCTCATATGTGTCAAATTGCAATCAATTTGAAGTGCAATATTAAATGCATAGAGAAGAACGAACTCAAGGCTAGTGTGAAATAGTATCCCTATGGATGGAAGGCGTTGAGAGTGTTTTGTTGTTGCATATGGGCAGTGCCTGCCACGCCCACAAGCTTAGTCTTAGCACAGTGCAAAGTCGAATGAGTAGAACGTGCGAAGAGTCAACACAAAAATGATGGAAAGTGTGACATCGCGCATAGAGCGAAAGAGGGAGAGAGAGAGAGAGAGAGAGGCGAAAAGTGTGGAATAACACAACATTTCCGCTTCCGTTTCAGTCAGTTGCATTTTTGTGTGTGTTTGGTTTGGTTTCTTCGGTTTTGTTGGTTCAGCTACTAGACAAGTTGCATTTTTCCAACGATTTCATTTTTGGGAGCCAAATACAAAGAATACTTGGAACTGCACTTGGCGTTCTCATGTAGATAGATAGTCCTTGTGCGGATGTGGATGTGGATGTGCATGTGTCTGATGTCCTTGTTTGGGTGTGCGTGTGTGAAATTGAAGCATTACATTGTCGAGTGATGATGCCATTCAGCGCTTCAGCCTTGTACATTACACACACCGACGCACCTTGTTGCCCACGTATACTAGAACAGGTCCTGCTTTTGGTACTGCGTTCTGCGTCCTGCGACCTGCGTCCTGTGTCCTGTGTCCTGGTTCTGTTCTCATTGGCAGTTTTTGACTTTTTGCCAGGTTACACATTTGCTTGTTATGCTTTTATGCGACCCTTGTACTTTTACCATTATGCGCCGTGTGCTTGTTGTTCCATCTGCTTCTGCTGCTGCTCCTGCTGCTGCTTGTTCTACTTCTTGCTACTATCCTTTCAAATCCTTTCTACTCCTGCTACTCCAGTTACCCCTTTTGGCAGCATGTTTGCCATCATTGTCTCTTGCGCTTTTATTGCATGTTTTATGGAAATTTTCAAACATTAGACACACTCCGCACATCAAACGCACTCTACACAGACGCTGGCTAATGCATCCTTCTCTCTCTCTCTCTCTCTCTTTTTCTCCCTCCTTCGCTGACTCACTCTTTATCTGTCTCCTACGCTTTCTGTCGCCCTTTTGTCTGACTGCCAATTTGACTGCCTCAACATACCTGAGCTCAAGCATAGTTAATCTTCAATCTATTTTGTGCTTCAGCACGAAGTTCACACTTTGGCTTTGCCCAGCATACGAAACACAAACTGCTAATTTGGTTTGACGTATTGCCCCAGGGACATCCATCAGCAGTTGTGGCCAAAACTGAGCCTGACGCTTTTCCGAGCAGCCAGAGCTGTGCTCGTGTTGGCTTATTAGAGCACGCTGCAAACACGCAACACTTTAATTTCATCAATTCATATCATTTTAACTAAATATAAAACCACAAATTTAAATTTGAAACTGCTTTTTGTTTCTCATTTACAAAACATTTCACAATTGTGCATACAATTTAATGTACAGTCCTGTTTTAATTCCCACTGTCAAAACAATTCCACAAAAAAAAATGTAGCATACTTTTCTGAGCATAATAAAATAAACAAGTAAGAATACTCTAGTCGAGTGTGCCCGACTACGAGACCCTGCTCCCAACTTGCATTTCAAGCAGTTCAGCGGCAACACAAGCAAGCAGTGCACTTAACTCGTAAACTGCTTGTCAAACTGTTGTTGCTGCCTACTGATACGGGGGAAATAGATTCTTCTATAACTTTGGTGCTATTTATCCGATCGTGTTGAAATTTACACATCCGAAAGATATTGATTAAACATACATGTGTACCAAAAATTAATGCTTTATCTTTAAAATTGAGGCTGTGGGAGTCTTTTGCGATTTGCTGGGGTGCGGGGGGATGCATCTGAAATTTGAAATAAACTTGATCTGCGTATGGTATACAGGAATCTACATGCCAAGTTTGGTGTCTCTAGCTCTTGTAGTCTCCGAGATCTGTGTGTTCATACGGACAGACGGACAGACAGACAGACATGGCTAGTTCGTCTCGGCTGTTGATGCTGATCAAGAATATATATAGTTTATATAGTCGGAAATGCCTCCTTCTGTCTGTAACACACATTTGCAGTACTTTATAACTCCCTTTTTCTGATTTTTAATGGGAACAGGTAGTAAAAACCGTAGTTATCTTGTGGGTTCGTGTAATATTGATTGAAATTCAGTACGAACAGGTCTTCAATTCGAAAAAAGCCTTTTTTTGTCATGAAATAAGAATAAAAGGCTCTTGATTAAGTAGAAAATAGTTTCGAACTTTAAAAACTCGCTCTTAATATCAGAAAAAGCAGTTATTTTATATTTTATATATGATTGATATGATTTGAGTAGAGAATCGTTGACTTTTCTTGATTGTAGTTGCTTTAGTCATTGTTTCCTTAATAGATTATGCATTTGAAATGCTCTTTTTTTCGTTCTCTTGTGTCTTGTGTCTTGTGTCTTGTGTCGCATAACAAATTACATCACGTGTTCAACTCTACTAACAGCTATGCATTGGGCAATGTTTCAGGACTTAAAACTGATTATGTGAAATTGGGTGTGTGCCTGTATCTTTGACCACAATTGTTTTTGGGCTTTTGTCGATGAGGTGCTTTGAACAGGTAAAGAATTTTCTGGCTGAATGCTCTCTATTTGAGCTATGATACAGAGAATGATTGGGTACTGCTAATTAGACGCCTTTGAGATTACGACAAATGTGTGTGTGTGTGTGTGTGTGTGTTTGTTTCCCCAAAAATTGTCTATATATTGCTTTTGCCATTTTGATGACCTGTTCCAAATTGTTACCACCTGTTTTGAGCTGCTCCACAAGTTCTTTGCTTGAAAATACAATTGCCAAAAAAGGACAAAGCTGATTGAAGAAACTTTTGCCTATCGATTTTTGGCTTAAAAGCACATTTGCAAAACGATACGATTTTTGAAAATATTAAGAAGAAATTAATATAAAATGGGATGAGAATTGTAATTTTGTTTGTTCTAATTTGGCGAACCTTTTTTAAGCGCTACGTTGAGATTTATTTTGTTCGCTTTACCTAAAACTATGTCCCACATATTTGAATGGAATCGTTGCGGAAGCGGAATTGGGAATTCGGAACAGGAACAGGAATGAGCTTTAAAGAACAGACGGTCTTTAATAACATTATTGTTACTGGACATGTATTGTACTTTGGTGTAATGGAGACATCATTAATTTAATCAACTCGTTTAAGGAGCTCTGGCTTTTGGCTCTGGCAGAAATACTATTAATTTTAGGTCGCACATGCACACACACACACACATTTCTATAGTACAATACATGCACACATTTACAAATATCTATACTCTAAGCCATAAATTCATTTATAACTTTGATGCTTGCAACGCTGAATGCGAGTGTGCTTGTTGTTGGTCAAATCCACTTTCACTTCACACATAAATTGAGTTATAAGAAATGCCAAATTCAATCATTTTACACAATAACAAACAACAAGTATTACAAGAACAACAACAACAACAAATCGCCTCAAAACTGTGAAGGTCACATAGCATGTGAAATATAGCCCCAAGTTGCCAAAGTCATGTGTGCTACATATAAGTTGCCGGATTTGCAAAGATGCCAGAAAGTTAAAAATAAAATTTGCATGCTTGTCGAGCACATCCCGCTAACTTACCCCCCCCCCCCACCACACTCATCCTCCACGTTTCCGACTACATCAAATTATAAGCATGTAAAAATAGTTGAGTCCTTGTCGCTGTGTATTATGTAAATAACTATGTACACTTAATAAGTATGTGTTTCTATAAATTCTTGGTAGCTGCTTTGACGCATTTAATTGCGGGATTCGAGAGATGTCGCCTTACATTATTATCGACTGGCAGCACTCAGAGCCCTGCTCAGGCTGATAGTAAACCACACCCTGTAGTTAAAGCGTTCAATTCACAAATCTATCAAGTTCAGTTCTTTTTTATCGTAAGTCCTTTTTACTCCCTGTTCCCATTAAAAATGGGAAAAAGGGAGTTTTAAAGTACTGCAAATGTGTGTAACAGACAGAAGGAGGCATTTCCGACTATATAAACTATATATATTCTTGATCAGGATCAACAGCCGAGACGAACTAGCCATGTTCGTCTGTCTGTCTGTCTGTCTGTCTTTCCGTCTGTCCGTCTGTCCGTATGAACACACAGATCTCGGAGACTACAAGAGATAGAGACACCAAACTTGGCATGTAGATTCCTGTATACCATACGCAGATCAAGTTTATTTCAAATTTCAGATGCATTCCCCCGCACCACCGCAAATCGCAAAAGACTCCCACAGCCACAATTTTAAAGATAAAGCTTTAAGTTTTGGTACACATGTATGTTTAATCAATGTCTTTCGGATGTGTAAATTTCAACACGATCGGATAAATAGCACCAAAGTTATGGAAGAACTTATTTCCCCTGTCTCAGCAGGCAGAAACAACAGTTTGACATGCACTGTGCAAGTTGAGTACGCTGCTTGCTCGTGTTGCCGCTGAACTGCTTGAAATGCAAGTTGGGAGCAGGGAGTCTCGTAGTCGGGCACACTCGACTAGAGTATTCTTACTCGTTTTTTCTGAAAACTCTTTCTTAACTGTAGAAACTTCATCTGCGTAGACAACACAAACATCAGTTTAATTTCGTCGTCTTCAAAAAATGAGGTATGAAAAAAGTGTAGCATACTTTTTAGAGCATATTGAAATTATAAAACCCTTCTTATTTTGTATTTCAATTAATTTGTTCGCTTTGCCTTTAGGTAACATACTAGAATGTGGTAATGTAATGAAATTGATTTGGAAGTGAAGTTCGGAATAGGCCTGAATATGAATTTATTAGAATTTTGAAATGAACGCTTCAGTTATTAAATGTTTTTTTTTTTAACTTTTTGCCGAATTGCGTTGATTTCAGAGACACAAAATCAAGTTAACTTGGTTTGAGAATCAAGTTAAATTGAACTTTTCTTAATTAATTATGATTTTTAGTTAAGTTGCGTCTACTCGTAGCGTTTCCATTGGCAATTTCAAACTGTCTACAGGGTATCTTATAAAGAAGCATGCAAAAAGTTGTTTTCTTTTGCTGTTACTAAGCCAGATTGAAGGCGTGGGTGTCTGTCTGTCTGTCTGTCTGTATGTCTGTTCCTCGGCTTTCTTCCGTGTGCCAACTGCTCATTATAATTCGTCTGGTGTTTGTTATTTTTTATAGACAGAGTTCTCACTTGAGACGTGGTCGCTGCTTCTACGTCGAAGTATTTGCATGACAATTATAATCACATTTGCAGGCAACTTGCCTAGCAGTTTATTGAACTTGTCAAGATAAGCAAATGACATATGTACACAGCTAAAGAAGGACATGGAGGATATGCAACAGTTTTTCTTTCAACATCAATTTAAACAGTCTCTTGTTGGCAAATAATGAAAAGTGACAGCTTATTGACATTTGGCTTGGATTGATAAATCAAATTGAAATCACATTGAAAGCACATTGCAAATATAAAAACTAGTTAGAACAATGTTGTATGCTTCCGACAGCTGTATACTCTGTCGGTGGTAGGGGTGCATGTGACTTTATAAGCCTTTGGTAGAACCCAAAACAAATGTCGAGATTAGTTGCTATAGCTGCAAAATTGTGGAAACAAGTAAGAATGTTGCAGTCATATATACCCGACTGCGGTATGCTCTTTTCGAAGGTCTTAACACTTTGTCTGCCTAATTGTGGCTTTATTTCAAGTCATGTAGGCAAACTACAAAATGATTATCAATTATATATTTACAGGGTATATAAAATTCAACAGTTGTGTAAAGTTTAAACAAGCAGTTCTTTTCAATTTGTTGGCATATTTCATTTGAAACATGTATTCATTGTTTGTTTGTTGTCATTTCAAAAAAAAAACCTTGTAAAAGAAATGGTTTATTTGATATCTGAAAAGCAGCACGCATATTCCCGAGTAGTTTTCAATTGGCTGCTATTTCTATTTCAATTTCTATTTCAATTTGTATTTTTATTTTATTTTTGTATGCTGTTTTTTGTTCTGCCAGCGGCTTCGACACACTGCATTGATTGGTGTCTTTGTATTGAAACTTTATTAGCTTTTTGTCGAATTAAAGTAAAACATATGCATAAATCTCCAGTTAGATCAGTTAGAGCAGTTGCTCTTTAAGCCAGAGTCTTTAATACTTCACAATAGTGCTGTATCTACGTTTAATGTAATCAAATATTCTGCTTGATTACTTACACAAAGTACAGCAATAAAGTTCAGCTTATGCTCTTTTATAAAAGCAAATGCATTTTCCTTAAGCAGCTTATCTTTGTTTTCAAAACTAATTGCATTTCTCATAATTACATAAAGCTGCAGTAATGCGTGGGAAAACTAATCTTGAGACTATTGAGATTATTTAATATGTTCGTAGTCCATTCGGGATATCGAATATAAGCTTTTGCAGTAAAGTTTTTCAGAAATCAATAAATTTTGCAACATGTTTTCTTTTAAGCTTTCGTTCAAAACTTTTGTCATCGGAATTAGCAGTTCTTCATTTCGCACATTGAGGCGAAATTCGACATTAAAATGTTCTGCTGAGAGATATTGAAACTATTTGACCTTGTCTTTCGTTCGAAAACAGAAACATCTAATTCGATTCTGAATGAAATGTTTTCGATTTATTAGCTCGATTTTGATTTATGTAATTGAATTAAGTTGCAAACACAGTGAAAATTGCAGTTTTCTAGGCAGCTTTTAAGCTTATAATATAGAATTTGTTGCCGTTTTAATGAGAAAGTGTTTTCGAACACCAGTTTTGTGATGTCGAAACATGCTTTTGGTTCTATGTCTATTTTGCATTTTTTACTGATTTATTTTTTTTGTAATCATCAGTGTTAGTTCAACACACTAGCACTGCAGGCACACACACACACACACACACACACACACACACACACACACACACACACACACACACACACACACACACACACACACACACACACACACACACACACACACACACACACACACACACACACACACACACACACACACACACACACACACACACACACACACACGCACACACACACATAGACAGGAGCAAATACGCATCTCCTGGCTGCTCTTATTTGTCCTGAGCCGGAAGCTGTTGAGCGCGCAAAATGACTGTGTGCTGTCGACCTGCTGCTCGTGTTCAGAGTCCTGCAGCACGTCCTGAAAAAGTAATACAACAAATACTGGATGAAACATTTTTACAATCGCAAACAGTTTTCTCTTTTTTTTTTTGTGTTGGCGCCTTTGGCAGCTCTTATGCTCCTGCCAAACAAAAATTGAAGCTTGGCGGCTTTGTGATAACAAAAAATTCTACACGAAATGCTTAAAATATTGCGGCTTAGTTGTTGTACACACACACACACACACATACACATACACTAACAGCAAAAGGACTGAGACGAACAACTCGCAAACAAAACATTTTTACTACGCTTCTATTTGCTCACATTTTATAACCTAAATTTGCGTAGCAAGTTTTGCTGCCCTAAGTTTATTTTTGGCTTTCTTTTTTTCTGCCAAAAATACAAATAAAATATTAAATTGAAAAGTTAAGTTGCTCAAAATGCTTTTCTAAACGCCATTTGGGACAAGAATGTTTTCAGCCAGCTAACCAAAAATTCTTTTTGTACCTATAAATGTTTCAACTCAAGTCTCATCTGGGGAATTTGATGGTGTGTCTGTGCAATGTCTGCACGATGTTGCCTCTTAAATTACAAATATGATATTCAATTTCATGTTTGTATATTATTTGTAAGCTGATATGTACAGATAGATGCCATTATCATGATATTTTAGACACATCAAATGTTCATAACGTTTGACAGCAGTGTCAGAAACACAATTGTCAGTCATGTTTAAGCAGAGACCATGTTGAATCGAATGTGTATTTAATAAACATTAAATCAGTTCAATTGAATATTTTCCACTTCAAACAGTCATGTTTACCTTAAAAGTCAAAGCCTGCTCAGCTTTGAATGTCCTTTGTTATATGACAATTTTCAATATTTCTCTCTGCTCAATAAATATAAATTTCGAAACTTTTTATAGATGGCACAGTTAACATTCTTACTCTTTTTTATAAGTTGAACAAAATGTACTGACTTTATGCTGTTTCATTTACGTATTTACTTTATGTACTCGAATTCCGATACAGCATACAAAACCAAGTATGAATGCTCTACTCGAGTATGCCCGACTACGAGACTCCCTGCTCATGTTTTAAGAACGGATTTGTTAAGACCGCCGTTTTGTGTTTTGTGTTTTGTATGAAGCATTTCTTCATGAGGGAGTAACAGCCATAAGTATCCAGCTCCGACCTTATCAAATATATATATATCTTCTTGATCAGCATCAAGAGCCAAGTCGATTTGGACATGTCCGTCTGTATTTTCGTATGAACGTGTGTGAACGCTTCTCAGAGACTATTAGAGCTAGAAGACACCAAAGTTGGCATGAAGGATCTTAGATCAAGTTTGTTTTTACATGTGGCATCTCTCTGCTATTAAATTCATGACTCATTTTGTACCAGGAGACAAGATTATATTTGTTAGAGATATGGAAATAAAAATAAGATGTGCAATATGCAATGCAAATGAGATGATTATGTTGCTTTCGCCAATCCGTGAGGAACTTTCCCGCCAAAAAGAAAAAGAAAAATGTCCATTATTGCATAATAAATAAAACTCAAATAAGAAGATATTGCCCAAGAATGTGTTTGGTCGAGTACTACACCAAGTGTTTACTAAAACCGTTTGGGAATTCTAAGTGAAAATCTTAAAAAATATGTAACTCTTGTAAATTTGATTATTTTAGATTGGCTTTGATGCCAACAATGTTGTTGTGAGTTTTCTTTAGCTTTGTCCAGCTGTGGAGACATGTCCCAATAAGAATTTGTTTGTTGTCTTTTCGATTAGTTTGTTTAATCCCCTTTATATTTCATATGTTTTTGAATACATCATGCAGTGGTCAAAATCTTAACACTTTTTCTGCCTATGGTATATAGTAAATATATTATACTATATTATGTATAAATATACTATATTGAATGTATATTATACTTTATTTTATACTTTTTAGCTGATCAACATTGATAAAACATATATGTGTAGCAAAAATCAAAGGTTTATCTTTAAAATTGTGGCTGTGGGAGATTTCGATTTGGTGGGGTGCATCAGAAATTTGAAATAAACTTGATCTGCGTGTGGTATAGGGGAACCTGCATGTCAAGTTTGGTGTCTCTAGCTCTTATAGTCTCCGAGATCTGTGTGTTCATACGGACGGACGGACAGACGGACAGAATATATACAGTTTATATTGTCGGAAATGCCTTCTACTTCCTTTTTACATACATTTCCATTACTTTATAACTCCCTTTTTTAATGGAAACATGGAGTAAAAACATGCTAGAAGTAAATTAAAAAACATGAATCATATGAAAATAAAAAATCAAGCACGTCAACTTTTCATTGTATCTCGATTTATATTTAAAAGTAATTTTTGTAGCATCGCAACAGGGCGTATGCGCAATTGTTTCATTGACGAATCAATTTGGAAATCACTTTATTTGACACCTGCTAATTGAATTTAATAAAAAAATGAATTTAGAACTAAATTGTTGTTCTATGATTTATAATTTTTGATTAAAACTTGTGTGCAGCTGCCAGCAACAGAATTGTTAATAAACGTGTTTTTGTTCAAAGTTGGCAGCTTAAAGTATTGGCCACAACCAATTGGATTTAAATTGGTTAAGACACCACAGCATTAATTTCGCAACTTATTTTGTGAGCGTATGAAAAAGGACGAAAAACAGGCAAACACCTGACTCCAGACTTGTACCAAATCAAAACGCAAACAGAACGAATGCTCAAACAAAATGGAACTGAACAGACCACAGGGAACAGGGAACAGGGAGAAGGGAGAAGGGAGAAGGGAGAAGGAAGGAAGCCGACACAGTTCTAAATTTATTTGAAAACTGCGTGGAAAGCGCTGTATGAAAACTGTGGCATGCCACATGAAATGATGAAAGATGAGCTGAATAAGCTCTAGAGATTTTGCATTTATTCAATACGAGCTATAAACTGAAATGTATACAGTTTGAAACGAAATAAAATAGTTGAAATATTTTGGTAGTGATGAGTTTTGAGCTTAGAATTTCGATAAAGCTGTAGGCTTTTTAAATGTATATCTTAGGGCCGATTTCTCAATGTTACGGATAAGATTTTCTCTTCATTAAAGTTCTGTTAAACAAATAATTATTTTGTCAAATTAGTTTTTCAATTATTTTTTGTTTTTCAATGATAACCAAGTGAAAGTCATCTGCATGTTATATGTTTATCTTTGTTTATGAAGTTCAATTCGAATTTTCAATATGTTTTATAAAATTTGGATTTATATAGGAACAATCGGAAGAAAATAGTATTTATATATTTGGACTTTACTTTGATAAATCGAATGATTAAAACTCACGAGACGTGGCCAGCACTAATAAATTGCAACTGTTTTCTGTTTCTTCTCTTCACTTTGCAGGTGTCTACGCAGCAGAGGCAACACATTACAACAATAACAATAACAATATCAACGACAACATTAGCAACAACAATAGTTACAACAACAACAACAACAACATTTCACGGAATGACTTGAACGCTAATGACATGCCGCCAGTGTCGTCCTCTGTGGCCAGGACATTGCCGCAAACGGATGCCACAAATAACACTTTTAAGAGTTTAGCCTTTCTGGCCAGCGACAGAGACTCCTTTGGCTCGTCGTCGACAATGGATGGCTATGCGTTCGGGCTGCCTGATATGGAAATGGGTATGGAAATGGAAACGGAAACGAAGCTGGCGCAGTCCTTGCCAATCTTTGACTTTGGTATGCCGCGCAACATCACAGGACGCACTGGCCACACAGAGGCCATAATTAAATGCCGTGTGGATAGTCTGCTTGATAAATCGGTAAATCGCGCCAGAGCCCAATTAACTTCAACTCTCTACAGTTTAGAATAGCACACAAGCACGCACCAGCTATATCCTATTAATCAATTTTACCATGTGCTTGATCCACAGGTATCCTGGATACGCAAACGTGATCTACACATACTGACTGTCGGCACAGCCACCTATACCTCCGATAAACGATTCCAGGCATGTACTAACATATATATATATATATAACTAAACCAGCTCATGTATTGAAGTACATGTGTGTGTAGGAAAGTAATGAAAGTACATTTGAAACCAACGCCATAAGCCACAGGAACAATCGGTTCAAAAATTAGTTTTTGTATAAAGAACTTTTTTCAATTTCAAGCTATGTTAGTCAAAATTAAATTTCTGGACATTGCTGCTCAAGTTTTATCAAAATTGGGCAACCATATCTTATAGCTGTCATAGGGATAATGAGTACAAAATTAAGCATATACAAGCCTGTTCCGATTTCAGTACGTTTTTGAAAAGTTAAAACAACTGAATGCCTAACGATTTACGTATTACTGTTCTGATTTGCAATCGGAATGGTTTCGTTGAATACAAATTCCGAACAGGTCTGATATTGAGTATTTGTCATATGTCTATTCTGAAAACACATTAACTAGTAAATAGAACATCCTTTCTTTGAACACAATTTCAATTTCTGTTAAGAAACCATTTCTGAACAAAACATGTAGAGCAAACAAAGCTTTCGCTTTAATACAGAAATTTGTTTTATAAAAACGAAAGCAGTTTTTCAAACGCAGACAGAGCTTGCAATTTAGAATTTTCATCTAAGCTGAAACAAAATGTGAATCTAACAAGAGATAATTACAGGTTACCGAATCGAAGGATACGCGCGAATGGACGCTGCATGTGAAATCGCCACTGGCCAAGGACAGTGGCATCTACGAATGCCAAGTGAACACTGAGCCCAAAATGTCCATGGCATTTCAGCTAAATATCATTGGTAAGCAACAAAAAACGAGTTGAAACTAAATAAATGAAATGTACAATCTGCTGACAGTGCATTTTGATTTTTTGTTGAAAATTTGAATGAAGTTTACTTTGCCGAGAGCTAACAAAATATGATTAATTCATTCGCTTGCGTTCCCAGGCGTGTGTGCATAATTTTGTGTGTGCAAAATGTCTGCAGGCATTCATATTTAATTTCACATTTTTCCTCATAAATAAATAAAAAAGAAACACAAACACAAAGACAAACACACAGAGCGCTCAATAAGCGTGTAGGCCCCGCAGCTGGTGCAAATTGAAGCTAACGGATCAGGCCTTGGGTCATAGTTGTTACCAGATTACATCTGACCTTCTGTCAGCTGACATGTTGCGGTTTTATGTTTGGTATTGTTGGGTGCTTATGGCCAGAGAGTTAATTAGGATGTCAGCCCGCGGGACTTGGAAGCGTTAAGCTGCCTGATTGCAAATGTAGCGAAAGGATTTAATGAGCCATGAATAATGGCGTGCATATAATTAGTAGACACTGTAGGTGTGTGGCTAACGGATTAACTATGTCCTTCGCTCTACCATACCTAATTGATGCATAGATTTTTTAATACCCGTGTGTACTTGCATAGTTGATGCAGTTATGAAGCGCTTGTACAAATTAACTGTAAATAAAGCAATCAGAGTTCTTTCGAATTCTAGGTAAGAATATGTAGACACTATGAGGACTCTTATAGATGTTAAATTAGCTTACCCAAAACAGCGTTTTACTTTATATTATTCCATTTTCAGCACATATTCTAGGGGTGTCCACAACCAAAAAATGTTTCTTTCAAATTGAGTTCTCCAGAAAAAGTTGAATAAATTGTTTTCTTTTTTATATAATCAAATGAATTCTCCCGTCAGATCCCTAGCTCTTAATTGTTAGACAAACGTTTTCATATATTAGCTTGGCCATAAGCTATGGCTGAAATAGCTAACTGCTCCCACAACCTTTTAAGTTTCCCTATAATTAAATGCAGCGCTTAAAAGTATGCAACACATTTTTCTATTGCATCTGAAAGTTGCATCAGGCTTTCAGTACGTCTGCTCATTAAGAGACTCTCAAAGAGAGTAAGCATTTCAGGATCATTATTTTGTCTGCTACTCCTTGCTAGCCACTCCTACTCCTTTATAAAAGTCAATTATATCTAGGGTTATTAAAAGCTCATTATAATTGTATTTTAATTTAATGTGATCTTTAGAAATGAAAATGTTTTTATTATGCTGCACGCTGTTGGGGTTAACAGTTCTGCTGTGGCACATACATATAGTATATCTACATATACGAAAATGACATCTTCTGTTGGCAGCTGTTCTCAACCACTTATGCAAATCAGTTTGCAATCCCTTTTTAAGTTTCCGATTATGCGTCTGCGCTCCTGTTCACAATGCACTCCCTTTTTTTTACGCCTCGACTTCCTTGTTGCTTCTTTTCACAAATGAATTTCCGATTACACTTTCATTGCCACCGTATGCATTTTAATATACGTTAATGAAAGATTTCCAAAAGCACCTTCAGCTCGCCAACATGCTGTTGCCTACTGGTCCCACGACACGGTTGCAGCGCACAGTGGCATCTACTGACTTTTTTCATATCAAACATTTAAATCAACTGCATTTTTGAACATTTTTGTGTGCTGCAAGTCAGTTTGTTACATCTTCAAGTCTTTGAAACTGTATCGAACTCTCTGGCTGGAAATCGAAAACGAGCAACTCTCCACTAGGCTTCAGGCAACTAGCAACTACTTCCATAAATTCTCAAATATGCATATTGAAATCAAATCATTTCCTTCTTGATTTAGTGTTTTTATTACTCCCTGTTCCCATTGAAAATGGGAAAAAGGGAGTTACAAAGTACTGCAAATGTGTGTAACAGGCAGAAGGAGGCATTTCCGACTATATAAACTATATATATTCTTGATCAGGATCAACAGCCGAGACGAACTAGCCATGTCCGTCTGTCTGCCTGTCTGTCCGTCTGTCCGTCTGTCCGTATGAACACACAGATCTCAGAGACTATAAGAGCTAGAGACACCAAACTTGGCATGCAGGTTCCTGTATACCATACGCAGATCAAGTTTATTTCAAATTTCAGATGCATCCCCCCGCACCACCGCAAATCGCAAAAGACTCCCACAGCCACAATTTTAAAGATAGTGCTTTAATTTTTGGTACACATGTATGTTTAATCAATGTCTTTCGGATGTGTAAATTTCAACACGATCGGATAAATAGCACCAAAGTTATGGAAGAACTTATTTCCCCTGTCTCAGCAGGCAGTAACAACAGTTTGACATGCACTATGCACGTTGAGTACGCTGCTTGCTTGTGTTGCCGCTGAACTGCTTGAAATGCAAGTTGGGAGCAGGGAGTCTCGTAGTCGGGCACACTCGACTAGAGTATTCTTACTTGTTTTAATACCATTTTGGTCTACCCGTCCCATAGTACACAGTTCTTAATGACATTATCGGCATACGCATCGTATGAGTGACTCGGCACTGGCTTTTGCAGTAGACCTTAACTCTTCTGCTTTCTTCTCAACTGGCGCTGATGCTACATTGCATTTAATTAATGCCATTATGCAAATTTATGCGACCGACCGCCGATATTTTCCATAAGATTTATACCCCATATAAATTCAGCTTGGCAGTGGGCTGCCCATATACAAAAGTTTGTCTGCAAGTAGCTGCTGCTGCTGCTGCTGCAAAAAAAGCAATGTATTTATGTTCAAGGGGATAATATTTAAATGTTGTTTTCGAGACAATTTTAACGCCATTACATTAAAAAGAAAAATATTTAATTTTAATTAATGCCACGTGCGTTATTTAATATTCAATATTGATAACAAACTCATCTTTAATCAGCATTATATACATTTGCTTTTAAAACAAGCAAACAGACAATTACGAAAAAAACAAAAAAGAGCATCGTGCCGAAAATGAAATGCCTTGCATTAAATATAAAAATTGTTAATTAGCGGAAATCGGAACCTGCCAGCATATGATTTAAAAAGTATATAACATATCGCTTCTATGTCAGCTGTTTGTTAACGTAATCTGATCTGACTGATATCAGCAGCAGATTTTAACAATATTTTTCAACTTTTTTTTTTTCAACTTATATTTAATGCAATTTATTATTTTAATGACATTACAATTATGCAAGTGTAAATTGATTAATTGGATAATACCCTATAACAAGTTGAAGCTTTTAACAGTTGCTTTTAACAGTTCTATAGGATCAAAATGCCTCCTAACTACCTGTAGCAGTATTAACTGCTGGACCAACTTGGTCCTTTGTGCGATCACTCCAAGCTGGTCAACCAACTAGATATAACCTAAGTTAACCCAGTTCTCAACTGACCTCTAAAATCGCAGCTAATTGCAAAATATTGTGAGTGTCTTTTTGCACAGTTTTAATTTCAGGTTAAGAGTATAGAGACTTCGTGCAGTTTTATGCATGGCCACACAAAAAGCACGCAATTTCAGCGACAGGAAAAAAATTATAAAATAAAACGGAAAAAAGGCGAAAAAAGCGAAAAAAGAGTAAAACGAGCAAAAGAGAGAGACATCATTTTTGCATTTTTGTGTGCAACGAGTGTGTCAGTGCTGGGTGTTAATTGCCTTTAACACAATGACACTTCACATGTATGCACACACACACACACACACACACTTAAACATACACAAACACACACATAAGAAGAGGCAAATACTATACATACGCACTTAATGGTGCCGAGGGATAGTCAGAGGACACCACATGCTCAGCATATGCCACAACCCCAGCCAAACAAACAAACAAACAGACAGACAAACAAACAAACAAACAGACAAACCGAAAAGGACAAAAAGTGTGAAAGCAAAAGAGATAAAGAGTGAGACAGCCAGACAACCTGGCGGCAAATATCCTGGCAGACAGATGTTCCACCCGAAGCCCATTCGCAATCCCAAGTCCATATACCATATCCCATATCCCATATCCCAGCCCATGTAATCACCATCATATGTGGCCTGAGTACATTTTTTATTTCGCTCTCTGCACTATATTTTCGCTTTTTTTTTTGTTGCTTGCCACATTTTTCGGGTATATTTTTTAATTATTATTATTTGCACAGTCCAATGCATAATAAATATTATTATTAACCCAGTTTTACACACACAGACAGACAGACAGACAGGCAGACAAACACATATGTGAACTGTCTGCTGTATTTTCACACAGCTATTTTTTATTTTTTATTACGATATTAGTTCTGGCTTCAATTTAGTGGAATTTAAAACTTATGCCATAACGTTTTATGATTAAAAGTTTGCGCATTCAATTGAACAAATTGTTTTACAAGTGTTTGCGTAAATTGAAATTCATTCAATATTTTCAGTCCATCATAACATATTAACTTTGGCCTTTTCATATCCTGCAGAAATCTCACCTGATGCCAAGGCCATTATCAGTGGTCCACACGATCTGTATTTCAAAGCTGGCAGCGCCATCATACTCAGCTGTGTGGTGAAGCAGCCTTCAATCAAGGACATTGGACCCATCTATTGGTATCGTGGCGAGAATATGATCACACCCTTTGATGCGGACGATGGTGAGAATGAAGCATCCTCGGAAGCATTACAGCCGCGTCAACTGGACCAAGGAGCAAAGCAAGTGGATCAATCGCTCAATGAAGTCCTGAGCAACGATTTGCAAAAGGACTTTGCCATACGCATTGCCATGGAATCACAGCTAGGAGATACCCTTAAATCAAGGTACACTATACACTATACACTATGTCACTATACAGTCATCCTTTTCCTCTTCTTTTATTTTGTTGTTGTTGTTGTTTGACAGGCTACGCATCTCAAATGCCCAAACCACAGACACCGGCAATTACACCTGTCAGCCGACGACTGCGAGCAGCGCCAGCGTTCTGGTCCATGTGATTAATGGTGAGTGCCCCAAATTGACCACTATTCAGATTTGACCACAGCCATGGGCGTAGCTAGGGGAAGAGTCGACAACTCGTGCATATATGTATGTGTTTTTATAAATGCAAATGAGTGAGGCTGAATGAATTATTAAGCAACTTCCAGGCTATTTAAGTTCTATAATCAATTTGTTAAAAAAAATCATTCTAAATCTTTGAATCTAATTTAATTTAATCTAAAAACGGTTTTAGCTTCTTTATAGTATTAAATCAAATGAAAGTTGTATAAATAAAGAACTGACCTAAAGCCAAAATATATAAATATGTAAAGCATACTTTTAGGATACACCGAAAGGTTATTTCATTCTACGCTCAAAATTATGCTACACTTTTTCGGTGGAAATATTTCGAATGTGAAGTTTGTAAATGTCTTGATAAATGTCCTCTTCCAAATTCAAATTTACAAATAACTATGCAGCCTACTTTTTGGAGGACAATGCAATTATGCAGCTCAAGTTGTATTCACTCCTGCAATTGATTCGAAAGTGAAATTCAGAACAGGCAGAAATAACTTGAACAGAATGTATTCTGGGCAGCTTAGCTGACCAAAATCTGGACGACAAAAAGTAACAATTTACAAAGCCATAAAAACTAGCACAAATACGAACATTTCTAAGCAAACATTAAAATTTCGAAATTTAATTTCAAGTAGTTTGATGAAATTAATCAAAAAGTTGAAATGAGATAATATAAATATTCAATTTTCAAGCTGTCAGTTGCTGTTTGCTTTTATTTCAACGGATTTTATGCGCTCTACATTTTTTCTAAATATAACAAAAGTGTTTTATAAAAAACAAAAACACCTAAAGTGTCAAATTTCTTTACAAATTTGTTAGCGCATGTCCAGCGATTGTTTGAGCCTAGTTTTTTCCAAGTCCAATGGTCCAACGTTGCGTATGAATAATATGCCCCGAGCGCATAACAACATTTTCGCGTTTCCTTCTCTGCTTGACTTTGCATATTTTGCACATAAATTAAAAAGAATTAAGACATTCTAATCTGAAGTACTGTGGGAGTATAGCCAGTGTATAGGCGCTGGTCATCGTAAATTTCAAGAGATCTTTGTCCTTTGGCAATTCTAGTTTTATGGCACGCACTTGATGCAAATTGAAGTGAGTTAAGTTTTTGATGTTGTCATGTTAAGTGTTTTAATGAAATGTTTCAGCAGTAAAGATGTAAAATCAAATGAAATTGTAGTGAGAAAAGCATTTGAAGAATTTACATTTTAAAGACAACCTTCAAATAATACAATAATAAATATGATAAAATGTCAGAAGTATATTGCAAAAGGCAGTTAATCATGCTTGTATCCCTCAACGTGTGTATCCCACATGTGGCACGCACAATCACATACATATACACAAAGAAGGCAAAAATAGAAATAGAAATGAGTACGGGTATAAAACACTGCCAAATGCCTATGCATAAATACACATAATAAATCAAATGCAATCAAAATTTAACAAAGACAAGAAAATAAGTTAACTGTGATTTAACCGAAGACTGTACACTCTAAAGTCAAATTTGTTGCATATGAAGCATACAAAAACTAAAATTTCAAAATAAATAATGTTAAATCCAAGTACAAGTTGAAAACATAAGAGTTGCAGTGTTTAAAAGAAAATGATTATTATTTTGTGCTTGAATCTTTCTTGTCTTATTTCTTATTAATATATATATTAACCCTACTAAGAAACTACTACTAACTAAGAAATTTTCAAGCAATGTAGTTAATGCTTAAATATATTATATTAGCAACAGATATGCTAATAGCTGACAGTTGTCATCTGATAAATTGATGTTGCCTCTGCAAAGCCAATGCTACTTTCAATTTTCAAAGGTTTGGGTCGCCTTTTGTGCTGGTAGAGCAAAAAGGCACTAACAAATGATGCGTTTGCAAAAAGGCAAAGGGCAGCAAATATTGCGTATACGCACCGGCATCTTAGTCCATGCCAAGCCGACACATATGTCATTTATCTAGCCCGCTCCTAAAGCATAACCATAACATAGCTGTCTGCGTTGCAAAACTGGGCTTTAACTAAACAATCTTACAATTAAATTAAGTATGTTATTTTGTTTTGCGAGTGAGGCGCTTTATTTAAATGTGCTCGTTTATACATTGCCTTAGAATGTTACGGGGTCTCGGGGTCTTCAGCTAGAGGAAAACGCTTGATGGGGTTTTTTTTTTCAAGACGCGAATTAAAAATATTGCCTGTTCTTGCTTTCGATCCTTTATCTTAATTGTAATTTATCCTGAGTTACAACACTTGATTAAATATATGGCTTGAAAAGTTTTGTCTTTGAGAATAGGAACAAGTAAGAACGTTGCAGTCGGATGCACCCGACTGCGGTATACTCTTTTTTTCGCCTCTTTGCGGAGTCAGTGGGCGTGGCAATTGAATTTTTGCTCAAATCTTTCAAGTTTTGCCATCAATTACAATTTGGTTGGGCCTGTTCTACAGGTTTGGGAGAAACAAACATTGCTTGATTGCAAGGGCGGGGGTGGGCGTGGCAAAAATATTTTTATTCAATCTATTAAATAGGGCAACAGAATTCAACCTGCAAAATTTGGTGATTCTTGCTAAAGGGGTGGGGGAGATACAGACTTTGCTTATTTGTGGGGGCGGGGGTGGGCGTGGCCAAATTTTTTTTGTCAGATCAATGAAGGATGTGATAAGTAGCCTTTGTGCCAAATTTGGTGACTCTAGCTATAAAACTGTGGAAGATATAGGTTTTTGCGGTTTAAGGGGGAAGGGTTGGGGGTGGGCGGGGGGAGATATTGACACTTTGTCTGCCTATGGTATATATCAATATGTATACCAAGTTTGGTTGCTCTAACTTCAAAACTGTGGAAAAAAAACTGCGTTCATACGGACAGACGGACGGACAGACGGACATTTCACAAACCCAATATACGCTACAAAGTAAAGTAAAACTAAGAGTAAAAAGTAAAGTAAAAAGTAAACTAGAAAGTAAAGTAAAAATTAGAGTAAAAGGTAGAGTAAAAAGTAAGGTAAGAAGTACTGTAAAATGAAAGGAAAAAGTTAAGTAAGAAGTAATCAGCCCTGTTCCAAATTTCATTTACGAATGAGTTCCACATAAATAAGTAAAGCATACTATTTGGATAGTCTAAAATTGATATGAAAGTAGCAGAAAATTAAGGATCTTTATTGTATGCTGACTCGTAAAGTATGCTACATACATTTGTGTGGAATTTATTCAAAAGTGAAATTCGGAACAGACCGAAATGTAATGTTTTTAGCACAGCTGACTGAACGAAGGAAAGAAAACTTTCCTGTTTTATTCGGAAACACAAAGCCAAAGATGACGCGAGAATGCCCTCAAATTGAATAGTCTGATAAAAACCAACTGAGAAAAATTCCATTTTTTCTTAACTAACATTACATTATTAATGATAAATTTCTGTATAATTTTATAAATTTTTATATCGTGTGCTTGTGCTGTGCATAAAAAGAACTCGCACGAATCAGAATTTGAAGCACGGAGCATGTTGTGTGTGCCCCGCTCTATACACAGTCTCAAACGCGGACTCGGCTCAGTCTGCTCCACTCAGCTCCGCTCAGTTCACACATGCTCATCATTTTTCTTTCGCTTTCTGCTCTTTCCAGATGAGAATCCCGCGGCGATGCAGAAGAGCGCGGCGTTGGCTTTATTCGGCCAGCAGCAACTTGGCCTAATGTTGTGCTCTGTGCTGCTACTACAATGGGCCAAGTATTAGCTGCCAAACGCAAGGAGCTGTAACTGAAACCGAAACTGAAACTGAAACTGAGTGTGTCGCTGGCTGGTCCCTGTTGTCCTTAGGAGAAGCAGAAACAGCAGCCTCATCATCATTAGCCTGGTTGCAGTTAAAGAGGACGAAGGAGCTAAATTATGAGCATTTGGCATGTTGTTTTTGTTTTTTTCTTTCGAATTTATATATTTTTTTTAATTTCACAGCTGCTTGAAATGTTTTTAGAATTTGGTAAAGGAAAGGACAAACAAGCGTTGTTTTTTCTGCTTTCAGGCATTCCAGTGTTTCTTTTAATATTTACATTTCATTGTATAAAATGACGAAAGAGTAAACGAACAGTGTGTCAGCGAAAGCGAAAGTGAAAGTGAAAGTGATAGCAATGGCGAAAGTGAAGGCAAACGCGAACGTAAAAGTAAAAGTAAAAGCTTATAAAAAATACAAGAGCTGCTACAAATGCAAGGAGAGGAGAGCTGAAGACAACAGACAGGCTACAAAATGTGTTGAACAGGATGCATTCGTTGGCACTCTTTGTAAATACAAAATACAAATACAAATGCCACAAGGCTGTGGCATCTTCATGTGTATTTCATTTCATTATTGCACACACTTTACGTATCAAAATATATAAAAAAACGAAAACAAAAGACAAACACTCAACAAAGCACATAACATACATATACACAATCTCATCAAGTTTATAAATATTTCGTTTCTCTTCTTAAAGCCAGCACAGCACCGACTAGTGACAGTGAGCCGCATAAGTTTGTGCACTTGAGTGTGCCCACAAATAATTGTAATATATTAAAAATAAAATATATAATATATAATATATAATATAAAAATAAAACAGAAACAGAAACAGAAATTAATACACAATGCACTTACACACATTATTTGTTTAAAAAGCAAAATGATATATAGTACTATATGTGTATGTAAATTGAATGTGAAACTAAATTTGATATTGCAAATAAATTGTAGTAAATAATATTATACTATACATTGTAGGAAACGATTTTTTTTTAAGTATGTAAGCAAATTTTAGATAATTTATGTGATGCTACAAAAAAACAAAAACAAAATCAACTTTCAATAATAAATTAAATTATTATTAAAGCAAACTTAAATGAATTTCTTATTAATTTTATGGATAAAGGGTGTGGAAAAAGCAAACAATTTTCTTTTTTATTTATGTAGTATTGGGTTTCTGCCTGTTCCGGAGTCGTATTCCGTTCGAGGTTTGCGGAAATGGAACAGTTTGCTGGTTCTGAAGTACTCAAAGCGTCAATCGTTTACGTTTTTAAAAGTTTTACTTTTTTGTTTTCGAAATGAAAAGTTACTGCCAGATTAAACAATTCATTCAAAAAAACAAATTCTTAAGCTAAATTTTCTTATATTCTTCATCATATTTGGAAAAGACCTAGTCAATGTATTCAGTCAAATAACATTTATAATATTAAATAGAAAAATTGTCTGTAATAACAAAAGCTTAAACGTGCAAGAAAACGTAGTTTTTCTCGATTCAGCAATGCCTACTAGATGATAACTAAATAGACTTTCTACTATAAAAACTCGGTTTCGAAAAAGAGAAAACGAAACCATTCCGATCGAAAATCAGAAATCGCGTTTACATTTCAAAAACATACTGAACTCGGATCAGTTCTTAATATCGCATACATTTTAAATAATAATTTAAACAAGAAAGAAAAACTTTCTTTGGCGTGCCTTTTCTGCCCTTACAGAAAATTTGTTCATATGAAAACTCATATCTAAAGTATTTTTGTTCGCTAGAACATTTTTGGAACTAGCTACGCTTGATTACATCCATTTTACAAATACTTAAAAGAGCTTCTTCAAAATATCAGCTTAAAACTAAAAACTGCAAGATTCTCCATTGATTACATTCTAGATCAGGGCTGCTTAAGCCCATTGCTCTTACAGCACATTTGTTTTTGTAATTGCTCTTGGTATAGCCAGAGCAAGGCTCTTATGCAGGCATTGCTTCCAGCAGAGGCCAGTGCAAAATACAAGAACAATTTTGCATATTTCGTTTCTTATCTTCATTCTTTGCATATGCCGTCGAGTTCAGCAACAACACTTGCATGTGCTTTGTTGTTGTGCTACTAATCCCAATGCAATTTTGTTGCTGTCTTCTCAATAAGAGTGCACTTGAAAAATGTAGTATTGCTTTTAGCGTAAAAGTCAGCAAAATATTTCAAAAACAAGAAAATTAATTTTTATTCGCCTAAAATTATTTTGTATTTTTTAAGTAGGTTAAAAACATGTGTTGAAATTTATTTTTATTTTTGGTAACCGCAGCGAAGATGGACACTTCATTTTTTTCCGTGTACAAAACAAAGTAAACAAAAATTGTTCAATTCTATGTACTTATGTACCGTAAGCAAGCATTTGGCAGCCCTATTCTAGAACTTTGAATGAGTACTATATGCAATAATAGTAAGTATAATTATTATTTTTAATGTTTACAAACTTTCAGCATATTTTAATAAACGCCGTCGTTGTCCGACTCAAATTACAGCAATTATAATTTATGTATTGGGTGATGTAATGGCAAAAGAAACCCGACTGCGATATACTCTGTTTTCTGTACGTAGATTAAATTAAATTCTTTTAAAGACTACTAAGTGCAGAACGCTGCAAACGCCCAAAGCAGATCGAGACGGGTGCTTGGCAAAATGATCGCTCGTGTACGTGCGGGGGTGGGCGTGTCAAATTTTTTTTTCTCCAATCTATCGAAGAGTTCAAATGGAGTCATACTACAAAATTTGGGGTTTCTAGCTATAAGGGTGTATGAGATACAAATTTAGCTCATTTGCGGGGGCGGTAGTGGGCGAGGCGTATTTTTTTTTGACAGGTCGGTCAAGGATGTGGTCAGAAGTCTTTATGTCAAATTTGCTAACTCTAGCTGTAAAACTGTGAAAGATATAGGTTTTTGTGGTTTGTGGGGGAAGGGGTGGAGGTGGGGAGAGATCTTGACACTTTGTCTGACTATGGTATATAGCAACATGTATGCCAAGTTTGGATGCTCTAGCTTCAAAACTGTGGAAAAAAACTGCGTTCATACGGACAGACAGACGGACGGACAGACGGACATTTCACAAGCCCAATATACTCTTTTTTTTCTATTTTGGAAAACAGAGTATAAAAATTGACATTGCCATTGAAATTGACGTCGCCAGAGATGCAGATCCTGATGCTGATGCTGATGCTGATGGTGACCCAATTAATGTGGCCATAGCCGCAAGTGTTTTTCATTAGTTTTGGGTGTAGAGGAGAATAAAAAACGGCTGTGGTTATAGGTCTTTATATTAAAAACAAAAAATAATTACAGAAGAAGAATAAAAAGCAGAGTTTAAGCCGCATTTTGGTGGATAACTTGTTGCAGCGTGTTGGCTCAAAAGGAAATATCCAAAATTGAGCTCAGGATAAATTGAAAGACCTGGCGAAGCATATAATTAAAACAAACAGCAATTACAAAGACCAGCAATACAAATGTGTAGCAACAACAAAAAAGCAAACACATGAATGCGACTTTAGAGACTGAGCCAATTTGTATGCGCATATCAATCATACGCCGCATAGGCTTAAATAAACGTCTTGAGCAGCGTGATATATGAGCCGGTTGTGCTGAGTATCTGCAAGACAAGTAAGACAAAAGTAAAAATGAACCAAAAAACGCGAATGTAAAACATAAAACATAAACATTTATTATCATAATCGAGCCATACCGAACTGAAGGCGGGCAGGGAGGGTGTGAAGAACGGTACCGCAATTGTTTTAGCCCTCTGCGAGCGTCGCAATATCATTAAAATCATTTTTCTAGTCCTCGCATCGCATTTGTACCACTCAATGTCGTAGAGGGTGTCAGCCACAGCCGCGCTCTATTAGAAGAAATTGGTAAATGAGGGTATAAAGAGTAGGCGGAGAGAGAGAGAGAGAGAGAGAGAGAGAGAGAGAGAGAGAGAGAGATATAAAGAGGCAGCGGTAACACTTTGTTGTGTAATTAAAATTTTATCACAAGTGCAATTTGTGTTTAGCATATTATTTTTGATGTCTTTCGTCAGTTCGCTCTCTCTCGCTCTATCTCTATCTCTCCCTCTCTTTCTCTCTGTTAATGTTTGGCGCGAAATTGAAATAACGCAATGAAAACAAACCATGAAAATTACTAACACTTTCACTGACATGATTCCCCCCGTAGCAGTAGAGAAAGAGCTGCGTGAGAGCCGCAACGCTGTAGCAGATGTAGGTTAAGCCGTCCAGCGAGGAGGTGTTCTGCCACAAAAAAAAAAGAAAAAAGAAGAAAATGAGATTGCGATAAGAGCTGTCATTAATTGGAATGGAATTGCACTTTCAAATTATGACATTTAATGTGTAATTGCAATCTGTTTTTTAAGATCATATCATATGTGCTTACAATTATGTTTGCTACTTTTGGTTATCAGCGGTGCTCTCATTTTCTTACCAATCGACATTTGATAAAGTTTTCGTATTCGTTAAAGTAACAAAGTAACTTCAAAACTGTTCCGAATCTCACTTTCAAATTCACAAAATATATAAATCATGCTTTTTTAAGAATCTACTAAAACAAAACTGTTGCTTTTAAAACAGTGTAATGAGAATATTCGATAACAGGATCACAAAATAGAAAACGATTCAGAATTAAAAGTATTAAAAGCATTGGGAACAAGACAGTATGTGGAAATAGAAACCGGAATTGTCCTTATTTACTTTTTACAACAACTGTACAAGAGTATACCTTCAGAACTGCTCCGGTATCCGCTTTCGGCAACATTTTGCGGAATTGAAATTTCATTAGATGTTAAAAATTGCCATATAGGTGTTGATCTATCGAATTGTCAATAGTGAAAATTGAAATATTAAACGTAAATTCACTTTCGATAAATCATACCGAAAATCACCGGAACCAAACTGTATACAATAAAATAAATTAGATAGATACGTTTTGCTGTCATAAAAAAAACAAAAAAACTTTTTATACTTGTTAAGCTAGATCTCGTTGAGTAGCGCTTGGGACCACAATAACACACCCAATTTGTATATCATTCAGAGAACAAAACGAATTTAAGTTGCTCAACGAAAACCACTTTAAAAACCACTAAGATGGCTTTGAATGCAGATATCCCAGCGGAGCCATCGCCGTCGACGTCGCCGTTGTTGCAAATGGCCACAGGCAGCGGCTTTTAGAGGTTTTGGGCTCAGACCCAGACACAGACCGGAAAACGTGTGAAAGGCGCATTAAAAACTTTTTGGCACTGTAACAATTCATGCGCTTATAAATTGCCACCAAGAGCAAATAAAACAAACATGCGAAAGCAAAGCAAAGCAAACCCAAAACCCAAACCAAAAACCAAACCAAACCAAACCAAAACCAAACCAAACACGACACAAAAAACAAGGAAAAACTTTTAATCGACGCTGCAGGCTTACCAACATGATGTCCAAAATGGTCGAGCATAGTACGAAAGCTGCGGACAGGAAATGCATTAAAACGATAACGGTAAACTGCCCGGTTAGCTCCGTGCACAAATCGATAATCGCATTGTGCCGCTCGATGACACCGCCAAGTTTAAGCCGTATCTCAGCATTCATCGATGCCGTACAAACCTCCACTATGCGATGCGAGGATGTGTTTGCAAAATGAATACATTTATGAATTATATAAGACAAAAGGCGGCTGCGACAACTTACCTGCACTCACTTTCTTAAATATGCAACGTATATCCAGCTGCACCACCCGAAATACACCACATATATACATGCAGCTGCACAGGAAGAAACCGTCCACAAAACTGAAGGTGAAGACAGTACAGGCTCCGGAAAATGTGAGCAGCAGATAGGTGAGGGGAAACAAGGACGGCTCTGTTGCAAAGGCGGGTAGTCTTTAATTGGGAATCGAAAGATACAAGTTATTGTTTTTATCATTAATAAGATGATTTGTTATACTGCGACCTGATTAGATCTATTGTACTATACTCAGAAACAAAATCAAGCAATCTGTACTCAAATCAGTAAAACTAATCGAAAAGACAACAAACAAATTCTTATTGGGACATGTCTCCACTGCTGGACAAAGCTAAAGAAAACTCACAGCAAGATTGTTGGCATCAAAGCCAATCTAAAATAATCAAAATTACAAAAGTTACATACTTTTTTTTTTAGATTTTCACTTAGAATTCCCAAACGGTTTTAGTAAACACTTGGTGTAGTACTCGACTAAACACATTTTTGGTCAATATCTTCTTATTTGAGTTTTATTTATTATGCAATAATGGACATTTTTCTTTTTCTTTTTGGCGGGAAAGTTCCTCACGGATTGGCTAAAGCAACATAATCATCTCATTTGCATTGCTATTGCACATCTTATTTTTATTTCCATATCTCTAACAAATATAATCTTGTCTCCTGGTACAAAATGAGTCATGAATTTAATAGCAGAGAGATGCCACATGTAAAAACAAACTTGATCTAAGATCCTTCATGCCAACTTTGGTGTCTTCTAGCTCTAATAGTCTCTGAGAAGCGTTCACACACGTTCATGCGAAAATACAGAGGGACATGTCCAAATCGACCAGGCTCTTGATGCTGATCAAGAAGATATATATATTTGATAAGGTCGGAGTTGGATACTTATGACTGTTACTCCCTCATGAAGAAATGCTTCATACAAAACACAAAACGGCGGTCTTAACAAATCCGTTCTTAAAACATGAGCAGGGAGTGTCGTAGTCGGGCACACTCGACTAGAGCATTTTGACCTGTTTGAATAGAAGACCATATTGTAAGAATATTTAGGGACGTATAATACGAAATGATTTCTAGCGTGATAATTCTAGAACTAGCATGGCCATTGTTTTCTAAATGTACCCCCTACTGAAGCTAAGGCCCATCAGCCTTATCTTTTATAAAAATTCAAGAATCTTTTTGGGTCAAAGGATCGCTATTTCTCCAGTTTCTAAAATATGCTTCCCAAGAAACCTATTTCTTCTTCTAGCTGTACTTTCAGTAGGAATGTGCAGTAAGGTTTTCTCCTCAGACTAAAATGTCCTGTCAGGAGTTCAGAAAGTATCCTGATAGAGTTTCTTTCCATTGGCTTTATTTTCGTTAGTCTCTTCTGATTGTCTTGTAGTTTTCCAGGAGTGATTTGTGCTGTCCTCAGAACGGTCACAACCGGATTTGGTAACGATCTTCTCCTCTCAACTTATGTGCTCTCGTATAGTGTGGTTACCTTTATCACAGAAAGGCTTAGGAGCTGCTCTGCTCCTCTCTGGCGGGCTACTTAGCAGCATTATTCCTTATGCGCTGGAACCCAACGCAAGATAACTTGATTGTTTATTGTTTAAAAAAGAAGTTTTTAATTAAAGATAAGTGCATTCGTTATCAAAGAGTTGAAAATTCAAATGAAAGCATTAACGTGAAACTTCAGCCTAATCAACTCCATGAACTTATAGATCATGTGGCTTGCTACACTTGCAAGCTGAAACCCGATTCGTCTGCAAAAAATTTGGAACTATTTTGCTGTGCGCTCAAAAGACATTTGAATATAAACGATGTTTACCTTAAATCAATATACTCCACTTACATTATATTAAAAGGCAGCTCGATGTGACCAGGTAACTTGCGCCACCAGCGATAAAGTGCCTTAACCAAGGGCTGAACATTGAAGGCGGTGTTGGTTGCCGATCCTGAGCTGAGCAGCAGTAAACTGAGTCGATTGGCTATCGTTGAGATGCCCACGAGTATTTGTTGTGCCTCATCGGTTGTATTGAAAAAGAGCATGCCACGTAAACGTTGCACAATTTCAAACCATTGACGATGGTAGACAAAGAAGATGCATAGCTTGAGCACACAGACGGCTTTTGTGGTGCCGGGACAGAAGGCCTCCAGAGCTTTTACCAACTGGTTGATGTTAACACAGCCATAAAGATTCTCGCCCAATGCACCAATAAGGATGACAAAGAGGCTAAAGGCACAAAGTAAATTCTTGTCCCAGCTGCGTCGTTGCTGGGGCCAAATGCCCACAATTAGTCCAGAGAGACGTGGAATTTGGTAGAAGCTCTTCGCAATGGGTGGGCTCTGGACGTCAATCATCATTTGAAGTACTTGTCGTATATACTTATATACTATATATATATATTGTATATTGATGAGAGTCATTCACACTTGAATGGATGCTATCTGCGCTGCAGGCGAGTGTTGAGCTCAAAGACCACAAATTCCAGCTGCTGCTGCTTTTTATACCCTTGTAGCTAATTGTCTGTCAAGAACTGTTAAGCTCCACTTGAACCTGTGCTGCTATTGATGGCTGGGAGACTGGGCAAAGTTTAGCTTTGACTTTTTGGTAAAAGTTTTAATTGTTTTCGTGCACTCGTCAATGCCTTCTCATTCCAATCATTTCTATTGGCTTTCTGAATGCCCCGCATCCTGCGTATGTCACCTCTACTTTCATTACAACTGTCTCCCTACTAATTATTGTGCTCAATTACTGTTCTTTAAGTTTTTTTTTCTTATTTGTTACTAAACAAAGCACAAACACGACAAAATTTAATTAACGCTTACGCTGTTACGCTGCAAAGTTTTATTTTCAATTTTTCTTATTTTTGTTAATTTTGTATTTGTTTTTAATTGTGGTGCAGCACTTTTGCTTATTGTTGCTAATGGATGGCTTTCGAAAGCATAACAGTCAAAGTTTCGGCTACATCGAACACTTTGCCCTGTTTTGACCAATTAAGCATTCAAAATTCAAGCATATCAATAAGTCATTTGGCCCAAACTTGACCTTGAGTCAGGCAGCCTTTAAACTTTTCAACCAATTTTTTCACAAAATACATCATACAAATATTGATGCGTATTTTTAAGTGCTACTAACATTCTGGTAACTGTTATAAACGTGGCTGTCACGGAAATCTCTTCCAACCAAATTCCAACCGAATTCGAAGTGTCACAGAAATCTCTAGAGACTTTGATTTTAACTTTGCCACACACACAGAAATAATTTTGTTTGTAAACTTACTCGCACTTTTGTTTAATCCTTTTTGATAAACAAATTTATTAAAACAATTGATTATTATTTAACTTTTTTTTGCAATTAATAATTTGAGCTCTTGAGCAAAACACTTTCAAAAGTTGCCGCCAAATTTAACAAATTGTATGGCAACTCTTTTCTGTGGCAATTACTTTCGAGCAAGTTGGCAGCCCTTCGATTAGTTTGGTTGACTCCATTTTTGAATGAAGTTTTTTTTTACAAAGTAAAATGAATAACCTTAATGCAGAAAAACAGTATTGCTTACATAATTAATATTGCTTTTATATTTTCAATTCATTTTGGTGGTGTTCTCAACCAAATCTATAGTAATTTTGCTAGAGCTTTGAAACCAAGCGATATACGGTTTTTGGACATGCACGATATTTAATTTGGCTATAAATTGAATGCAATTAAATTGAAATTGCTTTAGTGAACTTAAAACTAAATATCTTAAAGCATGTCATGAAAATGCAAAGCAACCGAAAAGCTCTAGAGATTTCCGTGACACGCCCGATATATGTATGGGAAATATGGCTTACTTTTGTTTTTTTCTTGTATGAGTTCTTTATGATAGCTCATCTTGTATATGACCAATCAGCATACTGTATTATCCAATGGCTTGCTCAAATTCAAAACAGATCTGATGGCAGTGCTCGGGCTTATAACGCATTCGCCTTGGCAATTAATAAATAACACATAACATACAATTACAACGAACGAAAAAAAACAACAGGAAAGGTAAAGGAAGAAAATGTTCAAATATAATTCAATGCTGTTGTTAACAAAACATTTAAAACATATAAAAAACAAATCAACCTTTAAGTTCTAATTCAAGCATGACGAAGACTGCAAAAGTATATCAATTTGATGGCCGCTTAAGTCAACAGATTCAATTGATGCAACTTTCTTGTATTTGTTCCTATTGTACTTTCGCGATATGGCCTGAGTGTTTAGATGTTTGGCCGACTTGTGCGTCATGCACAACTTCAAAGCCACATCCTTCAGTTGATCCAATGTGTATGTGGTAATCTCCTCCAGCTGCTTTGTCCACATTGGCATGCCCAAAATGTGACGCGCAATGGCGACTGCAGCCGATGATATAATTGATGGCAAGTATTGCATGAACGTGGCTCCCTCCAGCAGTGATAGCTCCGAGATGTATAAGGTCAAGTACTTGAGTTTCTGGGGCATATCGCACATAGCAGCATAGGTGTTGACATAGACGTAGGCCGTCGGTGTACACAAATTGAAGGATATAGTTTTTAGTAGAAGTTGCTCCATACGCAACACCTCCTCCTTTGTGTAGCTGTTGTCGGTAACAGCAATAAATTCAGACGCATCTGGTGGGTAGGTCTCCTCGTATTTGGAGGCAACGTACATTGCCGCCGTGCCAACCAATTGCAATTTGGAACGCTTCACAGACATCTTGCTAAGAAAACGATCCAAATATGAGACAGACAGATACAGTGTCTCCGTATTCAGCTTGTATTCCTCGGCGACTTCAACCAGCCAACCAATCAGTATGCTGCGTAACGAATAATTGATCTCTATCTGGTGACGCATGTACTGCGGCTCCGGGCGATATTTCTTCTCACTCTCCAGCAAGTTTTGCAAAATGTCCTGCTGATATTGGACCACATCGAAGAAGCGCTGGCGATCATTGACTGGTGACTCATCAGCGGATGACTCATCAGCGGATGAAACATCAGCGGATGAAACATCAGCGGATGAAACATCAGCGGATGAAACATCTTTTGGATCAGTTAGCTGATCGCCGCTGCTGCTGCTGCTCGACTCATCCATGGAACGATTCACACACATGGGAGTTACTTCATCGTTGACGGCCATGGGCGGGGCCACCAGATTAAAGTCAGGTTGCCGTAGCTGGTGGAAATTGGTAATGTTACATAGTATTTTCTCCTTCTCGGCAAGATTGGCCAGGGGCTTGTCAGTGTTGATGTTGGCGTTGGTTTTCGGACTGTCTTCGTAGACGGAGAATGTCTTCAATTGCTTCACAACGCCAGTGCCTGCATTCTCGTCCACTTTTATGTTGCCAACATTGCGGATATCCCTTTTGCTGCTATTCTCGTTCATGCCGCCGATTACAGCGAGTGGCTGTTTTGCGACAACTCCAGATATTTCATTGAGATTCTCCTTCTCCTTGTTATCACGATTCATTTGAAAGCTGGCCATATTGTAGCGCAATACGAAAATGTCGTTACAAAACAAATATACAAAAGTTTTCCAACTATATTTTTCGACTTTTTGACGATGAACAGGTTTTTCAACGACAAATAATGACAAGCACAGTTTCAGATGTCATCAACATGTCATTTGTGAAAGGGTTCCGATAGATGCTGTTATCGATTGCTGTAATTAAAACGATAACAAAGTTTAAATAATATTCGGCCAATTGCCGCAATTTACTTACTTTTTGGGCACGTTTAAAGGTGTTTTTGTTTGGTTTCTAACCGTTTGGCAAAGTATTTGCTCTAATAATTTCCATTTCTATACATTTTTTGGTCAAATACAATTTGCATTTATGAGAAGTTCAACTTTTGTGAAGTTAAGGGTTGTAGTTGTAGCCAAGCTGGCAAAGTATTCAAATTCAACTAGTTAATTTGCTATGAAATAAGAGCCATGTTACGTGTAGTTGCCAATAATAATTGCATTCATTTTTGACCACAACGATAACATTTGACTGCAGAGCAGGCTGTCATAGAAGTTGAAGAAGCATTAATCTACTGCTGCCAGTCGATTGGCATAATGTGTAGCATTTTAATAAAACTGAAGCTTAATGATGGTCCCTGACCAATCTATACATCAAACGCATGTCTAGCTACGGCAAACATTGGTGTGCTAACACAGTCGCTTCTTAGCCTGTAATCCTCTTAGAACAACTGTAACGTAATCAAGGCCCGAACAGACCGAACACTTCTCAATCCTTACCGCACAATATCTGCTGCTGCAGTTTATTTAGTAAGTCCTGTGTCCGTGTCTGTGTCTGTGTCTGCATCCGTGTGACACATACGAGCGAAGTATCTACAAGTTTGTTGCTCAGCATGCAGTCCGGTTCTCTCCACCTGCATATTGGCATCAGCATATCCAATAAGTAGCGCACCTACACACACCTACGCCCACAAACTCATAGATACATTTATATACATATAGATATACTAGGCGTATGCGCAACTTGTGCCGCATAAGCGCACGTCAAGTGTTTGCCAGTTTGCCAGTTTGCCCGTTTGCCTGTTTGCTCTGCTTCTCTTCTATCTCCTATCTGCGTCTCTATCTATCTATGTGTCTGTGTGTGTGTGTGTGTGTGTGTGTATGTGTGTGTGTGTGTGTGTGTTTGTGCATTAAATTAATCCACACACTGCAAATATAAAATGACCATAAAGCATTGCCATGATGATCATGTTACGACCCTAGAGCTGCAATCCTTTGCGCCTGCTAGCCACTCAACCAATTATGTAATATGCAAATTCACAGCTTCAACAATCAAATATTTTTGTTACATATGCTTAGTTAGATACTCTATTTCATTTCTACATTTAAATGTCCAAAAAAATATCCATTATACAATTGTCGAACACAGCCAAATGCAAAGCGTCACTTTTAATCAATGAATTTATCCTTCTGCTGTCAATCTTCTCAGCTACTGCCAAAGCAAATGCCAATTCACAAATGAAAATGCACTTTAGATCAACCTTTTTCAACTTTCCACAAAGGTGTTGAAAAATTGACGAGTGCCAGCAGCATCCTGCTTTGCTTGCTGTTCTCAATTATTCAAAATGCTGAATAAAAAAGTAAGTGCCAGTTTATACACAAAATATAAAACAAAAAAATTCTTAAATCTAATTTTCTTATACTATTCTTAATTTCATTTAAAAACGAGTTGTGTACATTTTTTCAGTTAATTAAAGTAAAATTATATTAACAATATTCAATTAAAAAACTGTCTGTAAAACTGAAACGAAAGCGTGAAAGAAAAACTGACTGTGCTCGCAACTGGCAACTATCAAAACTCGAGTTCGAACTTGGTTCAGAAAAAAAAGCAATCGAAAGTAATTCTTTGAAAACTCAATCGTTTGTACTTTTCAAAACCTGAATATTAAATATTTCTGAGAAGATTTTGATAAAATTTAATTATTTTTTTTTAATATTTAGAAATGCTATAAAATATTTATAATTGAAATTTGCTTAAAAGTAAAAATGGTTTGAATTTTGTCATAGGCTTGTTGTTTTTCTACTCCACCTGGTTCTTGTTGTTCTTACCGAATTCGGAATAGACCTGGAATATATTATGTTGCAAAGCACATAAGAATGCTATGGTATCTTATGCAAAGATTTGGCAAGCAAATGACTTTAGCTACCTTGAGCCGCACAAGAGCCTGGACATGGACATGAGCAGGAGGTTATGGCTCTGCAGCTACTGCTGCTCCTGCGCCTGTTGGCTGCACTTGTCAGCTGGCTGACGTCAACGGCGAGAGTGCCACTCAAGCCCAATCCCCGGCCAGCCTATTCAGTGTCAAGCCTATATAGTTGTCCGCTCCGTTCAGCTCAACTGTGCTCTGTCAGCTGCCCTTTTGAACTACTGGTATTATTAGGCGAGCGCCCAGAAATGGTAGATGGCTTCTATTTAGGACGGACGGACTACACCAATTTTCCATTAAAATTGCAGTCATTGCAGCTGTGTGTGTGCGTGACAATTGCATTTGGGCATTTCCGTTTCCGCTTTGCGTTATCGTTGCCCATTGTCGTTGTCTTTATTGTAGCTATCGTCATTTCTTTTGGCTGCTTTTGGCAGCCAGTGTCAGCGATGCTAAAGGCCTTGACCCCCGCATTCGTTGAGGCATCCCCCCTTCGCCGCTAATACCACTATAAATTGTAACTTGCATCCATTCATATCAAGGACTAAGGACGAGACGCCTACATGAATCATCGTCAGCGACATTATTCCATTGAGTTATGCGCCAATTAATACTGTTGTTTTCACTTGCATTAACATCAATTCTCATCAACAAAGCTGCTCTCTCTCTCTCGCTCTCCCTCTCTCTCTCTCTCTCTCTTTCTCTCTGCTAATTTATTTAACTGTTTAACAAAATATTTGAGATCTCGCTGATAACTGAATCATTGTGCTGCCAGTTTGCACATTATGGCATTATGTGCATTCGCCTCGATTACGCTGCAGGATACAACTAGGCGCAACAGTGCGTATGATTAACACCACATTCGTTCGCTGTCAAAGTGCATAATTTAAACTGCATGTCGCGATTGGGGACCGTTTAGTTTATGCCCTAAATGGTAGTCCATTTATTTATGCATATTTTCACAAAATTAGCTGCAAAATTGATGCACTGATTCATTTTTGATATGCCGAGGTACAGTCGGAAACATCTGCTTTGGATCACCACAACAAATAGATTCCAGTTTCCACATTCAAGTTGAATCAAACCCAGACTACTACATCTTATAGCTGTCATGTGGATAAGCTTTCTTTCTTCGGCACTCTGAAAATAGCTGCTATCTATTTTTTGGTTTTTTAACATAAATTTCTCCTAAGTTTTCCCATTTTCACTTTTCAATATAGGATAAAATGAATGTTGCTATCATATTGGACTAAGCTAATGTTCACTTGGAATGAAAAATCAATTTACAAGCACAATGGAAAATTTAAAAATCTAAACATTTAAAAGAAATTCATTTGCAGAAAATTTTGACGTAGGTGGAAACTGTAAAGTGAACGTTAATTCAAAAAAATTGTAGCATAGTAAATTAATAAAGCAATATGCAGAGTGTATCTACCCTTTGATGCAATAAGTTTCAACAAATTGTATTTATTGCTGAAAAAACAATTCCAAATTGTTTACCTTGCTTGTTCTTACTTTTCCTTTTTTTTTTTTAATCATAAGACAGCATTTACATTTTTACTCTGTGTAATTGTTTTATAAACCTTGTAAGCTGCTTTGTTAGGAATTTTGTTTGTTCAGACACTGCATGAATGTAAATATATATGCTTTAAATTTAAGCAAAGCCTTCGAAGGCTTTGGCAGGCTTTGATAACCCGCTCCTTTACATTTATTATCTACTTCCAAGCAGATCCAGTGCTCCATTTATGCTCCAAATATCAATGCAAGCTCATATGCAAACTATATGGTGAAATGAACCTTGACGTGTTATGCCTGCCTTGTTATAAATATGATAACAAAAAAAAAGCGCTTATTTAATTTTGAGACATGCTCAGAAATCGCAAATATTCTATGCAGGGACACTTACTGCAATGCTTTTTATGGTTGACGTGACTCAAAGGATGAGCGTTGAGGCTGTGGCTACACAAAAAAAAATAGAAAAAAAATAGAAAAAAAAAACTACTAAAGCAACCCACGTGAAAGTTATCACTTGGCGGTAAATGCGCAAAACCAAGCGTGGATCCGTGGATCCATGAATTCGCACATGAGCACACACAAACATACACACACACACACACACACAGATACAAACACATGCGCGACAATAAAATGCAGTTGGGAACTCGTGCGGAGAAGCTGTAGACATTTGTCCTGTTTTCCAGCAGTTCCACCAACCACCACCGACCACCCACCCATCCAAAACCAGCAGCAGCAGCGGCGCATAAACTAACAACACAAGAAGAAGAAGAACAACAATAAGCGTGGCAATGTGTTGCACATTTGAAAGCAAAGTTGCGCAAATGTGTGAAAATTGTACAGCACACACATTTGCACAAACAAGTGAAGGAAGCGAACTGAAGCAGCAGCAGCAGCCGTAGCAGCCGTAGCAGCCGTAGCAGCAACAAAAGCAGCAGGTCCTGCAGGACGTGTGAAAATGCAATTGAAAAATGCCACAGTTTTGCATAAATCAGCAGGAAAGCGCCAAAAATGGCGCACAAACAAAACCAACAATAGCTTCCTGCCCGCCTTGGGCAAACATGGCCAGAAGCGTGCCATAAACATGGCCAACATGCGAAATACTCGTACAACTTCTCAACTGAGAATGCCACATGCGTTAACCGCAGATATAATTTACTGATAATGCAATTGGTGATCAAGGCATATGTGGCGTATGGAGCATATGAAGCATGGCCAGCAATGCACCTGCAGCAGTCCTTGCCCGTTCTGCATTAGCTCTGACAATTTGTCAGGCCACAAAAAGCTGAAAACAGAAAACAGAAACCAAAAGAAATCAAAAGCACTCAAACAACGCGCAGGTGGCAGAACGCACTGGCAACATCACAAACGTCGGCTAAACTTTGCATACACTCAAAAAACATTGTTTTCTCCAACAGCTGTAGAGCCGCAAAAGTTTTTGCAAATTCTTCATACATTTTGGAAAAACCGCATTTGATTTCTAAAACAAATATTTGCAAATGAGAAACTTTTGGTTGTGAGTTTTTGAACTGCCGTTAAAGCCATAAACACAAATGCTGTTTTCAATGCAAACCTAAACAACATTTTATACGACAATTTTCGCAAAGAAAGTTTATCAAATTAAATATATTATTTGTTATGAGTTATTAGAAATTTGATTTACATCGGTTTTCTATGCTTATTCAAATGCACACAGTAAAAAACAAGTAAGAATACTCTAGTCGAGTGTGCCCGACTACGAGACTCCCTGCTCCCAACTTGCATTTCAAGCAGTTCAGCGGCAACACAAGCAAGCAGCGTACTAAACTTGCACAGTGCATGTCAAACTGTTGTTTCTGCCTGCTGAGACAGGGGAAATAAGTTCTTCCATAACTTTGGTGCTATTTATCCGATCGTGTTGAAATTTACACATCCGACAGACATTGATTAAACAAACATGTGCTTTATCTTTAAAATTGTGGCTGTGGGAGTCTTTTTCGATTTGCGGGGGTGCGGGGGGGTGCATCCGAAATTTGAAATAAACTTGATCTGCGTATGGTATACAGGAACCTGCATGCCAAGTTTGGTGTCTCTAGCTCTTGTAGTCACCGAGATCTGTGTGTTCATACGGACAGACAGACAGACGGACAGACAGAAAGACGGACATGGCTAGTTCGTCACGGCTGTTGATGCTGATCAAGAATATATATAGTTTATATAGTCGGAAATGCTTCCTTCTGCCTGTTACACACATTTGCAGTACTTTATAACTCCCTTTTTTCCATTTTTAATGGGAACAGGGAGTAAAAACAAGTAAGAATGCTCTAGTCGAGTATGCCCGACTACGAGACTCCCTGCTCATGTTTTAAGAACGGATTTGTTAAGACCGCCGTTTTGTGTTTGTTGTCAATTTATGAAGAATTTGTTTATGAGGGAGTAACAGCCATAAGGATCCATATCCGACCTTATTAAATATATTTCTTCTTGATCAGCATTAAGAGTCGAAGAATAAATAAAACTCAAATTTTATGGTAAAAGAAAAACAAAATCGAAATGGCAAAATGTACTTTCTCGTTTTCTATAAAAGGGCAATCAAAAATGATTTCGCTCACTTTGTACATTTTTATAAACTATTATTTTGTACAGTGCACAAAATTTGTGTTACCAATTGAAACTTTGTCGTTTAAGAAATCTGTTTTTCAATAGCCACTTTATAAGCATTTCTTATTGCTTGCATATGCATAAGTATTAAACAAAAAAAAAAAAAACGCTGTCATTTTATTCTCTCAGTGTAGAGTTCATAAATATTGCAACGGCATGACTTAAAATTGGTGGACATCGCTGAAGCTGCTGCTGCTGATGTTTTTGCTCAGCCTCAAGAGGACGCCGGAAACGGAAGCGCACGGAAAATAGTTAGTCAGTACGTCAGTTGACAACGCGTTGTTAGGGGGGAAGGGAAGGAGCATGAGTATGACGATGGCGGTTCGCAGTTTGTATTCGCAGCTCTGCATACAAATTTGATTCGTTTTGGCTGCATTTGAAAGGCGTTGTCATTTGTAAATTTTAACTTTGACATTGCGACATTGGGTGAAGCATACTCGTACCAGCTAAATAAAAAAAAAAACTAAAAAAATATGCTTACAATTGCAATTGCTGACGTAACAAGTTTCAATTGCTTTTGAGCATCAATGCCAACTGCAGTCCTTGTAGTCTAACATAATCTTTATGCGATTGGCCTATTAAATGTTAAGGTTGAATGTGTTGTAGAGTTGTTATGCATAGCATACGTAGATCTAGCTTAAACAGGGCCAGAGTCTATTTATACAAGTCATCAATATACAACGGAAATTAAACCAAACTGTTCTGAGCCAATGACGGCATCTCCAGATATTTAATAAATAAACATTTGCTGTTATTTACTACGCTTATGCGACAAGATTTACGACTTCTTTATTCATACTTTTAAATTTCAGCTTACTCGGCTGTCGACTGCTCCTTGTATCAGGGATTCAAGCATTGCTGCTTTAATACAAATTACCGGCAAAAATATGACAAAAATCTAGAATTCTGCAATCAAGCGCAGAAAGTTTTTGCAAGTTTATCCTGGCTGATCCTGAAACGATTAAATTCTTGACTAAAAGGAATGCTTTAAGCGCCCTTTGTCTAGTTTATTATACCCTTGTAGAGCGTATTATAATTTTGTCACGAAATGTGTAACGCATTGAATGAGACGTCTCAGAAATTTGTATATTCGTGATCAGCATCAACAGCCGAGTCATGTTCGTCTGTCCGTCTGTCTGTCTGTCTGTCTGTCTGTCTGTCTGTCTGTTTATATGCGTTTTTCAAGACTTTGTTCTAGAGCTATCTTGATGAAACTTGGGACAGCTGCCTCTTCTTATTGCAGGTAGTACCTATAGTTGAATTGGCCAGATCGGACGAATATATCTTATAGCTGCCAATTGGTTGAAAATAAGTTTTTGTGTGAAAACTTTTGTGTTTTTAAAAATAACTTAACCAAACTCACAGTGCTTAAGTTTAAGCTTTTTCACACATGTTGACAAAATTTCATCAAAATCAGATCACTATATCTTACAGCTGCCATGCAAATCTTGTCTGCAAGGGTATATATATATATCTTTCTTGTTTTTGATCTATCTTGCCATTGATGAGTACTATAAGTAAATATTTAGATTATTTCCCTGAAAATAACGACTTATGAAAATTGCAGTCGTTGGCAAAAGTTGACCTTATCGATGTGTTGGCAGCGCGGCTCGCAACTCAGGCTTATCCATTGTTAACATGACAAAATGTAGTTCAGTTGAACTGCAAGAAAAAGAGTACGTCAAGTTCCAAGTCTAAGAGTTTTGCAAAGTTTTGAAGGGTCGAAGATATATCATACTGTTTTGGAGAGTTGGTTTGTCTAAAATACTATTGCAACATTTTCAAAATCAAAGAATTACCTATTTTTGTACTTTTTCAAATTCAGCTATATTAAGAAACAAATGAGAATATGCCAAAATGCGTGATTTGCACAACACAATTGAAACGTAACTAATTATGCTTCCCTTGAAACAGAAAGCACGACTTATGTTGCAAATTGTTTGCTTTTACTTTCACAGCACAGATTCCTGTAGGTTCTTCATTAGCTTAGTAGGAGCCTTTGCAACTTTATGATATGCTTATTTCACTTCAGTGCCTGCCATCCGCATTTTGAAAGTGCTGTCTAGGTGACAGTTTGCTTTATGACTCGAAATAATTTACATACGAGTACTATACACGTATACGGCAGTGGTTTTAGTCTTTGTTATGCTGTGTATCCAAACCAAAATGGGTATAATAGTTGTGTGTACAAGTATGTAACAAGCAGAAAGTGGGACAACTTTAATCATTTTAATTAGAAGAATGTTGTTACATCGAACAGTATGTTACCATGCAAACTAACAATATATTAACTGTAAAACTTGCATTTTAATAAACACGTTTGAATGAGTAAAGATTTGATGACTGTGATTGATTTGGGCCAGATCCAGAATCTATTTCCATAAATTATACAAAATCTTACGTCATTTACACAGGCATGTTTAAGAACAGCAACTAAAGCTTTTTACATTACCAAGTAATCATTACCTTTCACTAGTGCAGAACTAGTACCAAGCAACTGGTACCACTTTTACTACTAGTTAGTTTGTTTTATTAGAATATTTAACTGCAATTTAATAATAAAATTTCATTTAATAAAGTACTTATCTTTAAAAAAAGTGTAAAATTCACTATATCTTTTTTAAATCTAAAAAGAAAGTTAAGGTATGGCCACATTGTAGCTTTTTATATAATAATACTATATGAAAAATGTTATCCAAACAAATGTTGGGAAAACAAAACAAAACGTCTCAACTTTAGCGACGTTTCCCTATATAAGTACATACCTAATTAACATTAATAGCCGAGACTGATAAGATTTTGCTTTTCAAATATTTTTGTTAATTTTTCCGCCTAAACTTACAATCGAAGATGGTTTTATAATCGTAATTTATATTTATTTTATTTGCTTAGAATATTATCATTGCATCCGTTGAATTTCATAACGATCGGAAAGACATTATTTTAAAATCAATTTCTATATACGAATGAACAAATGTGTGTCCTATTTCAATTTGCAGATCAACTCAAAGTCGAGCACACTTGACTTAAGCAATATAAGTAGCTTGATATGTTTGCTGCTTTTATTGTTAGTTTGAAAGCTGCAACATAAGTAAATAACCGCATGTTTGCCGCAGCCTTCTGCAAACATATCTTAGAGCTAACCACAATTATTTGGCTTAACTTTCACACACGGTCGAAGTTTAGAGGTGAGCTTGGCATTGCTGGCTTAGCCACGTTAGTTATGTCAAGTGCAAGTAAGATGACAGCAGCAACAATAGGAACAACAACAACAACAACAAAGAGCAAGAACAACAACAACAACTGTTGCTAGTTGCAGTTTGTCTTAGCTTAACAATAAGAATACAAACATTCCTAACATTTTCTAACGCTAGATCAGTTTTATTGTTAATGTTTCATTTGCTGCACACTTTGAATATTTGTTTTGGTTTTAGAAAACACTTAGCATAATGTGTTATTTGAAGTTCCTCATTTGCATTACACTAATTAATCAATTTTATTAGAAATCCCAGCACTTGTTATTGCTCTGGCAGAGCTTTAAATTCTGTTCAAACTTTAGTATATAATTTATGCAACAATTTAATTAGATTACATTTTAAATATGTGCAATTTACATATAGAACACAAGTACATGCGGCAACAAAACAATTGAGTTTGTTTATAAGTACTGCAACTGTTTCACAGATGTTGTTGTTACTGTTGACTGCCTTGCATATCTTCCAGTTGAGCAATAAGATGATTACTTCCACTCTAAAGCACAAAAACAAGCACATTATAAAATACTACACATATGTGTGTTATGCATTCAGACGGGTCCTCCACTTTTGCACGTGGCGTTAATTTTGATTTTGATTTAAGACAACCACTAAATTAATTGCATTCCACACACTACTCACTCTTCAGTCTACTCTCGAAACATAATTATATTGACAATGTTGTCTACCTGAACGATTTACCGACATATAACAAAATAATTAATTGAGCTATATTTTTAAAATCAGATAGTTTACGAAAAACAAACAATTAAAGCTCATATATCTGCAAGGTCTTCAACTTTCAAAGGTGCAGCCCTAATTAGCAGAACTTATTATTATGGAATTGATGTTTAAAATATTACATTATATATTTTAAGAGTTAGCTTAAAAAGAATATTTCATTTCAAATATTAATTTCGATTTTCCAAGTAATTGATTCGTTAACTCTTCAGACTTCATGTACATTTCTATCAGCCAATCTGAGTCAGTATCTAGGCAAATTAAACATAATTTCATACTTAAGCTGCACATTTACTTGATTCTGATCGCTGCGACCTTATATAAGTACTTATGATTATAAGAATTGACACAATTCGTATTCGTAACTTATTGGGCCCTTTACTTGCACAAAGACAATTTGCAATCCGATTCAACTTTATTTTTGAAAATTCTCATGCAGATTCCAATAAACATTAATCGATATTTATTTGAATTCTAACTCATAAACATAATTTAACAAAAGTAACACAAAATTAAAAGCAATTCAGAATCTAAAGTTATTGAAAATAGGAATAGTCATTATCACATCGAGTACCTCTTTTTAAGTTCAAGTACTTGCAAAGTTTTTCTATTGTCCGACATTTGTAAATAATTTGCAAGCACTGCTGGCTGTTTAGTTTTCAAATCCAAGGTTTTGCGTAGGCGTTGTAGTTGCTGTTGCCCCTCTTGCAACTCGCCCATGGTTGCCGTCAAGGGAAGTTCTGGCATGTTTTGAGATAGATCTGCCAGAACAGAGGAGTTGCATATATCACGCCTGAATACATTGAAAGACTCAACATTTTGATTGAGCTGCTTGCGCGAGCGCCTTAATATTAACTCCTGATTGTGCTGCAGTTCATCATAGCGCATGTCGCGATCATCTAAAGTGTGGTCTGCATCACTTCTGACATGACGCATGCAACTTTTCAGCTCTTTTATCTGGTTGTTGTTGAGGCACAGTTCAGTGCACACCATTCTCATAGTTTGCTCCTGCTGGGCGAGCTGCTGTCGAAGTGAAGACAATTGTTGCAGGCGTTCAGTTAGCAGTGTTTGCAGATTGGCTTCTTCCTGCAATAGCTCACTTAAACTAGTCTTCTTTTGTGCTGGTTGTACCGATACCAGCTTCTGCAGTGGAGTTAAAGCATGCTTAGCATGATAATCCATAGCTGCTGAAGCAAACGCTTGCTCAGCACAGCTTGTTTGAAACTCAAAAGGAGTAACATTTTCAATTGGTGCCAAATCTAATAGAAAATCAAAGATCAGCATAATGTGGTTTAAGGATGCGCTGGGCGTTTTTAGCCAAGATTTGTTAACTTGATATGGATAGTTAAGCTGCTGCATTGCAGCAATTGTGCGTTCAATATAATCCGTTTTGTTAAAGGGTTTGAGTTGCTGACCGCTGCTTATAAGCAAATGACTGGTAATCAACACAAACTCCTGCACGCTCATTTGTTGCATGCCACGTTTTGCGATCACTTCGAAGGCAGGCCACTCCTTTAGATAGCCCACTATGCGATCCATTATGATTTTCATAGCTTGTCCATTGAAGTGCAGCTTGCGTCTTACTGCTGGACATCTTGGCTTTCCTGGAAGTTGCAGCTTGGACACTGCAGTATTGTGCAGTGGCGATTGCAGCAGTTCCTTAGTACGCCTAGGCTCCAGTGAGATGCACTTTTTGGATGTCGAACTTTTGTGCAACGGCGACTGCATCATGTCCTTAGTGCGTCGCGGCAAGAATTCTACCAGATCCTTTGTCAGCGGCTCTTCCTGCGATATGGCAGCGCAAAGCGTCTTGCGTTGCAATGGTGTTCGAAACATATCCTTTGTGTGTCGCGGCTCAAACATGGACTCGCTTAAATTCAGCGGTTTTTTCTTTTGGGTTGTGGCAGCCGTGTAGTTGATGCCCTTGTGCAACGGCGACTGCAGCAGCTCCTTAATGCGACGAGGTTCTGTTAGAGAACTGTTTGGTTTTGAAATATAGTTTAGCTGCTAACATATTCATATTCTATTTTTATTTACATACCGCGCATAGCTGATTATGAGTTTACTTGGAAATTGTGGCTCGTTTCCGGCTGTTTCAATACTTCGAGCGTTGTATTCCATTGTTGTTTTTATTTCAAATTAAAATTTCCATTCAAAATTTTTGTTTACTTATTATTTATACTCATATTTCACAAACCAAGCGCTGCCAACTTGTTACAAAATACTCGATTATAAATAGATATGCCTATCGATCGCTGCCGCGCTTAGACAAACTTATCGATAGCTAAACAGTCAGTTAAATTTCAAATTTAAAATGCAAGATCAGAATTGTGCTTTGTTGATTTTATGATTGTCCATCAATCTTACAAGTATTTTGCTGGCTTATAAATATTTAAAAAACATTTTAATCTAAATTTCTGCTATCTTATATAAAAACAAAGACTTTAAATTGAATTTAAGTCCATAATGTTGAGCATGTTACAAGAAGAGTCAACTTTTAAACTATAACCATAACTAATAATGTGTTGAACTTAAACATACTACTTTTAAATTATAGTCAATCAATTATTTGAGCAATTTTGTCTTAGTTTCACGACATCATTACTACTTAAATCATATATGAAAGTAAAATTGCTTGCACTCCAAGGTTTTCAACCGCACGCAGAGAGAAATACCACGAGTCCGGGTGTTTCCCCCTCGCATAATTGCAAAAAAATTCACACAACACGGAAATTCCCGGGAGCCAGGAACAGTACGCCCAATTCCTGCCCGAGTAAAGGAAACAGCAGCATAAAACGTGTGCCTGGTGTTGGCGCCCAGCAGTGGCGCCTGTAAAATGGTGTTAAATGGGTTTGCTTTTTTTTTTTTGTTATTGTTGTTTTGGCCGCTGCGTTTTGTAATTTAACCGCAATAAATAATGAAGCAGCTTGTTAAATTTGAACACAGCAGCAGCAGCAACGTGGAAAATGTGGAATAGGCTTTTTGCCAAGCAGGTGAGCCAGCTGCCTGGGGCCGAAGTCAAAAAGTCAGCTCTATCCACAGCTGCTTTTCCTTTTCAAATATATAATATATTTATCAATTTTGTTTTATAAATAAAAACCTTATACCAAACAGCTACAGTTGCAAAGTAAATTCGCCTAAGTTTACGTTTTCTTAACAAAGACTAAACCCATTCAATTAGACATGGTAGAAATACTTTAGATAGACAATTTAAGTCATAAATAATTTGATATCAATTTCGCACTTAAATTGATTAGAAATGAACATTAGTATAGTACTTACTATAATAATCTTAGTCCATAAAGTTACCCACAGCAAAAAGTATTTTATTGCAATACCTTTTACTTCTCGAAACACTTCTTTATTTCTCAAAGGCATACCTAAGCTATCAAAAGTACCCAGAATCGTTTAAAGCATATTAAAATATCTTTCTAAGGCGCACAAGTGTATATGCTTATTCGAAAATATTTTGAAAATTCTTTAAATGAAATTAAAATGTTGAGATGTAAGAATTTTCAAGATTTCTTAACTTTTTATTCTCAAAAATTAAAAAAAGGATTACTTTGTAAAATTTCTGTCTGTCCGTCAATCCGTCCGTTTGAAACCAATTTTTCCAAAGTTTTGAACATATTGATATACTTGGTTTCCGCAAAGAGTCTGAAAAAAAGAGTAAAGCGCAGTCGGTTGTATCCGTTCTTACTTGTTTTGTATTTAGTATGATGATGAACTACACTGAAAAGTGCTGGCATATATTGATATCATTGCTCCATTTAATAAAATAATTAATAAGTATAAGTTATAAGTTATACATTTAAAGTATTAAATGTCATACATAAATAATGCGTTGCTTGCCTTCAGATGTGATTCAGTTGCTAAAAAAAAAGCTGAAAATAATATTTAATGCCACATCAACAAATTAAGAGCTGAGTCAGCGAAGTTTTTTTTGTTGTGTTGCAATATTTAAATGTATTTTAAACTGTGTGTAACCAACTTGATTCAATAATTTAATTTGTAGTCAAATTCGCATATCACTAAATAATTTTGCATTTATTTTATATAATACAGTACACATTGCATTAAACTAATTTAATATATAATATATTTTAATATAATCGTACAATTCATCAACTTTTTACGCCTGCTTTACAAAACTCTCGATTTTACAACTACATATTAAGTAGTTCTCAAATTGCCTTTAGTTTGCCTATATATATATATATATATATATATGTATAATATACCCCAAAAGTTTACGGCTCGATTTGTTTGCTCTACATTATGTTAACAACAATTATTGCTATTTGAATTACATAGTTATTGATTTAAGTGTGTTTCTTGCAATTGTTTTTGTTTTTCTTTTAATATAATATAATTTGTTTCATTTGTTTTTTGTTTTGTTTGTTTTACGGTGTTTTAAGTTCTCATGATATTTTCTTAAATTTTGTTTGTTCTTGTGTGTGTGTGTTGATAATTAAAATATTTGATGTGCTAAACAAATGTTAAACAGTTTAAAAACTTTTTGCTTTGTATTGCATTTATAGTTGCAGTTAACAACATTTAACTGATGGCCAAAATAGCTGATTGTTCGATTGTTAACAAACAGCAAAAAACGTGAACTATTTACAATTTGACATAAAACTATAAAATGAACATATATTAAACTTGATATTTTTCTCTTGTTTATTGCTCAGGTTCTTGTGTGTTTCGTGTGTGTTTGTGTCTTGCATTTAATTCGATTAATTTGTGGACCGTTTGACTGACTAACAAGTTAAAAATAATGTTTTATTTAAAAGCACTACGCAACACGTTTAGAGTACGTCTTGTGCGTATGTGTATAAGTGAGAGATTTTTGTTATATATTTTCTTTTTAGCATTATTAATGAATAGAGCATATGGCCGAAACTTAACATGGAGTGCACAAAAAAAAAAAATTGAGCCAAAAGACGCCTAGAAACAATTAATATATTCTGATTTAGGTAGCTATACGAACATAGGAATTAACCAGAACATAGTGTCTACATATTAGTGATATATATGTATATATATATATATATCTATTTATATGTAGCTATATGTAGGTATAATAATAACAGTAACTATCAACGTAACGGACGACAACGGGGCGCTCAATTGGAATTAAACATTAATCAACAAACTGACCACAAATCGACTACCACTCATTCCTGGCAGAAGCCCTCAGTCTCCTCAATGGCAAAGGTCAATTTCTCCACCAGCTGATCGTAGCTTTTATAGGGCGGCAAGTCCAGACGATTGAAGCAAGTGTGCGAACGTGGCAGCCACGTCTCCTTGCCCACCTTCTCAATGCAGAACCTTTGCGGCCCATTCGAGCCCATAAGCTCCGCAAATCCTCCAACAGGAACGCGACAGGTGCCCGTCACAAACTGCAATAGGCGCGCTCGCTTCTCATTGTCTGTTTCGCGCACAAACTGTAAGATAGATTTTTAAATTAGTTAATATTGATCTTTTTGTGATGCTTTGCAAAGCAATCGAAGCTGTTTTTTGATAGTTTCGATTGATTTTTTAGTTTTTCTGTCAATTCCGTTTATTGGTTTCCACTTTCGGTGAAACAATGTAAAAGTGAATTTTTCTTAAATGCTTTCAATCGCATTTTTCATTAAATTTTAAGGCTTGAATTCAATTGCAGTTGCTTAAGGATTGAATAAAGACTAAATTGCAACAGTATTCAATTAATTAGCTGAACAACAATATTTAAATTCCGCACATTTTACGTTTACATTTACATATTCAAAAATGATCGATAACACCACAATTATAGCATCATTAAAAGCATCGAATATACATCGATAACATCAGAATTGATTTATAACTAATTCTCACCTGCCAGAACCAGACCACCTGCTTGGAGTTGCGATTGTAGTGTCTGTAGATGGTATTGCGCTGCCAGTCCTCGACATCCACGTCCTGCATGCCGCACAGTATCAGCTCCAGCTCGCGCTCGTCAAAGTACTTAAGCCACTCGAGGGGCACAACTTCGTTGAAGCCCTCAAGGAACGTCTTAGTCTGCTGCTCAATGCCGCTAAAGAATTCAATAAAGTTTTAGCAACAGAAACTTATGTTCCATGTTCGATTCAACTAATTACCGAGTCATGCGCCACTCGGTCATGAGCGTTATGTACTCCTCCTTATTCTCCTCAATGACGCGCTCCTTCTCGCCATTCTCTTTAAGCTCATGATGAATGATCTGGCCGAGCACCTCAAAGTCAACGCTGAACCACAACTCCAAACCGCACTCGTCAATGTTATTGTCACGCACCCAAATGAGCGAATTGTAGAACTCGGGATCTATTGTCTCAATGTCCTTGATGGTTAACTTCTTGTTGAGCATGCGCTTGTAGAAGGGCATGGTAAAGCCACTGTAGATGAAACGACCATGATACAGAGCCATGGCAATGAAACGGCCAATGAACTTAAAATATTGCAAATGGTCCGGATTAACATAGGATGCGGGATTGATTTGCAGGCTATAGTTGTTCTTGTTTGCGTACTCGAACAGACAGTACATGGGATTGAGCACCTCGTGCGACAGCAGGAAGAACCACTCGCGTGAGACGCCGCCATAGTCAAGGCCCTCCTCGCCACGAAAGATTATGTACAGGCGTCGTCGTAGCTCGTAGGCGGGTAGACGCATTATCTGATGATACGAATCCTCAAAGAGCGTCTGGCGTGTGACGGTGATCTTGATATGCGAGGGCAGGGCATTGCTCTGGCACAGGTAGCGGAACTGGGAGAGCTTCCAGCGGAAGCTGCGCTCGTACGCACGCGGTACGCCATAGACGCCCTTAACGCCTTTGGGCGCACCCGGACGCGGATCCTCGAACGTAGTGCGCCGCGTATTATGATCCACAAAGAAACGCTCGCCGGCTGCTGTATAACGTATTTCCCAGCCCGGCGGCAGTGGACCCTCATTGATGAGGCTGACCTCCTGGCCCTGGGTGCGCGGATCCTCCCATTGGGTGGTGCGATTCTTGTGATTCACAAAGTAGACACGATTATCGGATTGCACCTTCTTCTCCCAGCCATCGGGCAGCACGCCGAGCGCATCCTCATCATCCTGCGTCACCGGCGCCGTCACAGCTGTCGGCTGCTGTTGCTGCTGCGAGTAAAGGAACCGCTGATTGCCCTGCGCCACAACATGGGCACGCTGGCCCTGCCAGTGCTGGAAGTGCATCAGCCGCTCGCTGTTCGGCCGCTGCCAGGTGGTCTTTCGTGTATTGTGATCCACGTAATAAACGCGACCACGCACATCTTTGCGTATCTCCCAGCCAGCTGGCAGCGGCGTTGGCTTCTCCCAGTAGGTGGAGCGTGTATTGTGATCTACATAGTATCTGCGCCCATACTGATCTAGTCGTATCTCCCAGCCAGCTGGCAATAGTTCATCCTCCGCCGCCTGCGCCTGCAGCTGCGGATCCGAACCATTGCTCACCGGCAGCACTGTGACGCAAGCGGGCTGCTCCTGCCCGTAGCTGCCGCCATTCTCCAAGGGGCGGGCGGGCGGACCTAACAGCTGGGATTGGCTAAGCGGACGCTGCAGCGGCACTGGCAAAGGCGGCTGTTGTGGATAGGAAGCGGTTTGCGGCGCAGCCGCTGCACTGCCATTAGCCAAACGCAGTGGCTGCTGCGGCTGTGCTACCTGCTGCTGCTGTTGCTCCCACACTGGTGGCGCTGTCGAGCAACGTTGTGGCTCCAAGTTTGAGCCATTAGCCAGCGGCAGCGGCAACGGCGAGCGGTTAGCCGCCGGCGGCTCCGCATTGCTTGAGCGCAGACGCATGCGTGCACGCACACCACCATAGATCATACAGCTGCGTCCCGCAGCGGCAGCATCGTTCACAACAGGATTGACCGCCTGATTGGGGGCAGTGCCATTTTGCTGCAGCTGCGACAGACTGCTCATGTCCAGCTTGAGGCCATTGAGTATGGCAACCAGTTCACCGCTTTTCGTGTGTCGTATATCCGATTTGGATGTGGCGCAGAACAGATCGATGGTCAGTTCAAGGAACTCGCAGCGTCCATTATAATGCTGCAATATGTGTGCCAAATGTATGTTGCGCTCTCCGAGCATGGCATCCTTGCGAAAGCTGGAATGGTCCAGCACCTTGAAATGCAGCGTCGAATTGGGCGTTATCTGTGTGGCAATAAGGATACAAGTTAAATAAAGCCTCCAAAAAGTCAACATGTTCACTCACCAGCACTGTAAACTCCTCGTTCCATTTGGGCAGATAGCTGTTCTTAACTAAATCCGTTTTGCGTTTGCTTTTGCTGTCAATCAAGAGTTCCACGTAGGGATTCGGTTTCAGGAAACCATTATTGCGCAACGAGGCCTCCTCAACTATGGAAATAAACAAAACGAAACGTTGCACAAACAAAATGTACACAAAAAACAGGCTCAAACAAAGAAAACTCACTTGTCACGCTTAATTGATAATAGCCTTGATTGCCACTCCCATTGCTGTTGCCGCTGCCATTAGCATTTACATTAGCTACTGGTCCTCCACTTCCTGTTGCTCCACTTGCTGTTCCACTTGCTGTTCCACTTGCTGATCCACTTGCTGTTCCACTTGCTGCTCCACTTGCTGTTGCATTTGTGCCTCCTTTCCCATTCCCATTTTCATTCCCATTCCCATTTGCATTCCCATTCGCATTCCCAGTTCCACTTCCACTCGATGAGCTCGAAGTGTAGCCTCCCACTGCTGCTGTGGCATTTGATGTTCCTCCTCCTCCTCCAACTCCTGCTGCTTGGCTCGCATTGCCAGCGTTGTTAACGTTTGTTGTTTGTTGTGGAGCGTCGAGGCTGCCGTTGCCAGCACGGGAAGCTGCACCTGCTACCTGACCATTGCCATCGGCCATTTAATTGATGCTCCTAGCTGCTCGCTAACCTTCACGCTTTGTGTGTATTCCTTACCAGCTGTTTGCCGCCGTCAGGCGCTGTGTAGGAAGAGAGAGAGCAAGAAAGTAACGTTTAAACGATATTCGTTTTCGTTTTGGATTTCAATTTTCGTATTCATTTAACGCAAGTGTTGCGACCAAGTTAATCTACAAAGAGATAAGATTGATAAGATTGCCGACAGGGGAAGTAAATGCATACATAAAAAACTCAGCACAAGTTGACAAAAGTCAAAAGAAAGTTTTGTATTTACAATATATTCAACTATATACATTTATAAAAAGCACAATAATGGCTCTTTCTTAAACATAAATAAAATAACATCTTAACGAAATGAAATAAAATTCGCATTGCTTATTTTATTAACTAGAGACCAATATTTCAACTCAATTATCGGCAACAAAAAAAAAATCACCCACATATGACTTGAAAACCAAAACAAGATAAAGCAATCTAAAGGTTTTTTTTTTTTTTTGTCAAAATGTACTTTTGCAAGAACAACATTTATTAATAATATTACACTAGATTTCAATCAAGCTATGTCAAAGTTTAATTGCAATTTTGTATATGTTTGTAACATTAAATTTGTATTATTTTTAAACTTTATAATCGATTTCCGACAGTTTTTAGTTGAGAAAGAAAATAATTAAATAAAAATTGGTGTGAAATTTCCACGTACATGGAAAACATTGCCATCTAGATGCAAAAGATTGGAACCACTTTGTTTTTAAGGCAATTCAAGTTTTTGAGAAATTCAAAGAATTTTTAAAATTAAGAAAACTAACTTAAAGAAAATACAATACATTTTTAATAGAAATAAACGAAACTTGTTTTGTTTTTAGCCTTATGAAACAAAACCTAAACTTTGATAATCTTTGTTAATGTCATGTTTTACAAGCTTCGAATTTCTGGAAGATTCGAATTTCAGATAATTCTAAATTATGTGCTTCTTCTGTATGTTAGGTTAAATACTCTAACATTCAACTGTTCATGATTGACATTGAAACAAACAAAAAACCAAATTTAGTTCAGTGCCCTTTAAAAATAACAATTAATTCAATTTTAATGTCAAAAAACAATGCAAAACATTTTGTGTTGCGCATTCAAAAGTGATTTATACTGTAAACATTATCGGCGATCAATGTTTGTTAATTTTTAAAAAATTAAAAGAAGGCAAGTGCACAGTTTTCAAAATAACCAAGAACGTCATTAAAACAGCGCGTTGATAAGAAAAAACTGAGGAACGGGAAATCATATGGATATGGGTTTTGAAGCAAACAGGAAAATGTAAAGTGGAAAGTACATTATGAAGTCATAAATGTTATATATGTATATATGTATATATACATACAAAAGCGTTTATAACAAAGTATTTGGCGTCATTTGTAATACAAAATACTCAATTAAAACAGAAGAAAAAGCGCGTGAAATGGAATTATATAGAGCCTTGTTCTAAATCCAATTCCACTTTGGAATCGATTCCACATATATATACTTCTACTGTCGTCTCAAAATTAATCAAAACTAATAAGCCTGTTTCAGTTTTCACTTTAGTTAAGCTATTGCGAAAGTCATTTTTCGTTAAATGTTTTCAATTTCACTTTTTTGTTAAATTTTACGTTTTGAATACACTTTTAATTGTTCAAGAATTGAATGGAATTGCTATTAAGTTAGCATTTAATACACTAGATCAACAGCAAAAAGAAAATTTTGAACTTTTAAGGAAATTTCAATTCCGCAAAATGTTGAAGCAAGTGGAAACAGGAACAAGCTTGCACGATTTTGCAAAAGTGGAATTCAGAACAGGCCTGATATTTCATTATTTGATTAATGTTGACTATATTGAAATTTTTTAAAAAAAAAAAGTTAAATAAATTAAAGATCAACAATTAAGAATTAAGAACTAACTAACTAAAATTGAAAATATTAACAGATTAATATTAGTTAGATGAACTGAAAGTTAGATAAAATACGCTATTAAAGTCTAGTCATGTTGCAATCTTATCTTAAATTTGTAAACTCAAATTTCGCCAGTTGGAAATCATATTCCAATCATGTCGAATTTGTGAGTAGAGGGCATAAAAACGTAATACACATTGCATGTGGCTTATTATTAATTTTAGCTATCGTCATTCCCAGCTAAGTACGTATGTACATATGTACATATTATGTATGTGCGTATGTATATACATATGTGTACTTTTCTATAATTTTGATATCACGCACTCACACAGCGCTCCACTGCCGCTGCCCGCCACAATAGATTGTATAATCGCCGCAATGAGTCACAAACAAACAAAAAAAAAGTACGCTATATAGTTCAATATATTATACATACATATATATATGTACATCCATTCATACATACATACATACGTTCTCTAATGTATGTACTCTCATGTGTAAATTGAATGCACTTTGTATGCGATTTAGTCAATCATTGGGGCAGCGCCTACTAATTGCTATTGTTGTTCTTGTTTTAATTAAGCAATTGAACATTGATATTATTTTGATTACAAATGTATTGTTGTTGTTGTTGTCGTTGTTGTCGTTGTTGTTGTTGTTGTTAACGGTAGACACGTTTTTTGTTTGTGTTTGGTGCCATCAATTGTGAAAAATAGCACGTGATTTTGGCATGCGACAACTATTTACATATTTCTAATATTTACACAGTCAGCGCGAAAAGTTAACGTGCATTTAGCTTTAATAAACGGCTTTGCTCGCGCATTTAAACAATTGAGCCTGAACATAATTTTCAGTCAGTAAGCCAAGATCTAAACTTGACGATTTGAACTGAGTTTAAATCATATCAAAACATAGCAGAAAAGTGTTTTCCGAACATTTTTCGACTTTTCAACTTTGAAAATGAGCTTAAAGCTAATCGCTCAGAAACAGTTTTGATCAGCCATTTGTCACCCAAAGTAGTGAATTATTCAGAGAAGTGGTATGCAGTCATTCTGGAATCTTTTGAAATGAGTTTAAATCTGAACGGTTGACAAATAACAAAAAGTTACATACAATCTCAAACATTTCCCGACAGAATTTAACAAAATCTGAACTGTGAAAAATGTAGTTATCTATCTCTTATAGTTTGGCCTGTTCGATGATCAACAATCGAGTATTGAAGTTAGTTATTTATGTGAAAATATATGATACAAGCTCTTGGATTTGACACATTTCTAAAATTTAGTTTAATTTTGATTTAATTTTAAATTAGTTTCTTAAATTTTGCCAAAGAAACTAGGATAAGTTAACTTTTGTTGCTGTTCCCATTTCCGATTCCGATCAAAACTTTCGGAATTAGCATTAAGAGCTGTTCTGAATTGAGAACATCAATGGGAAATTTAGTTTAAAAAGTTATATGCAATGAGAACTTATTCGAAATGAACTTGAAGAAATAAGAACGATTTCTATTTTATGCGAATACAGAAACACAAACTTCGAAATGCTTGAATACTTTTTGAAGCCACTGTTGAAGCAAAATGTGCGAAATATTTGAAACTTTGCAGTTTGGCTCGAAATGCGAGTTAAAATCTTAATTAGCTGAAAGGTGTAATAGCTTCCCACCTGCAATTCAGTTAAATGAAAAAGCAAATAACAATAATAAATGAAAATAACTTGCATTTTTTATTGAAATTGTATCTAAGACAAAGAGCAACAATTGAAGATAGATTAATAAAATAAAACATAACAACAACAAACAAAAGAAATAGCAACAATTTGTTGTTGTTGCTGTTATCATGTAAATACATATGTATTATTCATAGATGCATGTCTGTGTGTACAATGTGCATGTGTATGAGGGCAAGAAACGATTAAAGGCAAAAAGGAAACTAAAATATGTAAGTACAAAAATACATACATACATACATATATAAATGTAATCAGCGAAGCGAAACAACAGCTGCGTTGCTGGGCCTATCAATAAATGTATGTATGTATGTATGTATGTACAACTAAGTGCATATGTATTGATGTCTAGTTGTCAATAATTCAAGCACAAGAAATGCTTAAAATGCATTGATACACACACTCACACACACACACACATTGATGCATTACACTGAGCAGCTGTGGTTAAAGGTGGGGTTGAGGTGCGTGGGGGGATCGATGGGGGCGTGCTGTCAACTGAACGGACGCGGACACGGACACGGACACGGACACTGGAACACCTGAAGCGTACAAACGGACATATCGGCTTATACATACGTACATATATATTATACACCCGCACGCAACACACACACAATTACATTCGCAGTCATATAACGCACACCACCGCTATGGAAACGTAATGTGTGTGTGTTTGTACATACATATGTAGGTGTGTGCATGGGCATGTGTCTGTGTGTATGTGTGTCATTCTGTTTGTTTGTAATTGAGGCAAAGGTCGCGGCTGACACTCTGCCACTGCCACTGCGCCCACTTCACTTGCCAAACTTACAACAACACAAATAACTTTAAAAAAAAAACTAAGATATGCGTCGCACATTCCAATGCAGTGTTAAAACACCTTTTTACCTTTACTTTGTAGCTTTACCTGTTCTATTTGAGCGTTTTGTTTGCTTCGCTACAATTTATATGCTTTGTGTCTGTGTGTGTATGTTTGTGTTTTGACGCAAAACATTAATCACGCGATTTGTTTATAGCTTGGTTGTGTATATATGTGTTACGCGCACGCTGCACTTGTCAAACGAATGCTTAGCATTTTGTATATTATTTTTGTGGTTTGTTTTTTCTTAAAAAAAAAAAATTGCACAAAATTAGTTTTCGTTTCTACTTAGTGTTACCGAGTGCGTCGAATATGAAAATACCCAAAGCTCACTACGAAGAATACTAAAAATACTGTTACTAATTTAAAGAAACATTTTTCAAATTAAATACTGTTTAAAATTTAAATATTAACAATATATTATTTAAATAATAATAATAACAATAAAAATAAAACCGCAAATACTAGCACTATTTTTTATTATATTGTAATTGTTCACAAACAGCAAAAGCGTATATGTTATGGAGTAGCTAGAACTCCAACAAATTATGTTTAATATAGCAAACAGCTTTTGTCTGCCAAGTTGGTGAGTATTTAAGGCTAATTGCTACGAAAAAGTGCTGTTTGAAGTATGACCAAAGTTCACAATTTTATGGTGCATTTACACTAGAGTCGCAACGAGCGTGCATGCAAGAAAGCGCTTAGAAAATGGCAGTGGTCTTAAATTAAAGAACAACTAAAGCAAAACGAAGGGCAGGACTTCAAAATTTCAGTGACAGCATGTTAGCAAACTTTGAACAGTTCTTTTATTGTATATGCCGGCATCAAATAAAAAATAATAAAAAATTTTGACTTCGTAGAATTATTTTCCATTTTTTGAGCCCAAAAACAGATTTTAATGTAAAGTAGTTGTTTCAATAGACAATTGTCAGTTTTCTATAAACAACGCGCCATTTCACGCGCCTAGACCGACTACCCATCTCTAAAACCCAAGTCGATGTCGACTACCAAGCCGTTTATCGATAACTTAGCCAGTCGATGCCAATAGACAATAAAGCGGTTTATTTAAAAAGTACAAATGCAATTTTTAACTGAAATAGAAACAAATGCTTAGATTAAATTCCGCATCTGTATAGCTAAAAGATAAATGAAATGGAAATGAACGACAGAGTAAATAAATAACTTACTTGACTTGAGCTACAATTTTAAATTACAATAATAATATAAAAGTGAAATTGCTTTAATTTACATCTAGCGTCATATGCCACAACAAGTGACTTATGTGCATAAACAATTAATACCTTCTCTGCTACCTGCTCTGTACTCGGAAAAAAAAAACACGTTAATAGTTTTATTATTAAGCGCTCTGCATTTTGATGAGAGTGCCAAATGAAAACGAGCACTGCTCTCAGCCCATTTTTCACACTTCGCTCGATATTTTCAACCTTTAAGTCTCAAGTTAACATGGTACGCATTTCTCCGAGTTGCGAGAACGTCGCAACGCAACGCAAAGTGAAAATTATTAAAATTTAATATCGGGCAAACCTTGGATGTGCAGTCATTCGTAACGCGCGCTTTGTCCGTAGCGGAAGTCAACTTTCAAATCGGATTTAGTTAGTTTGAGTAAAGAGTAGAACGGGTTAAAACGACGCTAAAGGATAATAATATTCGAAATCAAGCAACGATATGCGTGGCCTTGTAATATATGTGTGTCTTTTGGCGGGCCTTTTTTACTTTTCGGAAGGTACGATCGGCAAAGTGTGCAAAAAAGTGCTTAAAGCTTGCATATATTTTTAGTTTTTTTTTTTTATTTGGTTATACGTTTATTTAATAAACCTTCTTTGTGAAAGAACTAACAACAAGTTAACAAATGTAACAATTTATTATAATTGTGTTTATATACAGTGATCGCTCGGAAATGAGTACTTTCGCAATTTAGAACTTGTGCAGAAATTAGCATTCGCGTTTTTAAAACTAGAATCAAGAATTCTAATTTGCAAAGATTTGAACATTTTTTCTGCCTTTTTTATAAATCTAACAAAATTGAAACATGAATATCAAAGTTTTTTTGAGTAGATTCAAGCTCAAGTTTTTTAAATATCAACGAGAATTCCATCAAATCATATTAAATTAAAAAGATAACAATCAACCAAAAATTAAACTTAAAAAAATTAGTTTTAAATATGAAATTGACTCATTTAACCATTTAGAGATATCTTTGATAAAATCATTAAATTTCGCTTTAAAGAAATGCTCGCAAATTTGAATTTATTGCAAATGAGAACTGCTTTGGAACCGAAACGTTCCATTTTGCGAGCAACCACTATATATCTTTGACTATCTTCTTTATTTTCGTCTTCATTATTAAACCAGGTAAACCCTGCCCTGAAAAGTCACGTCCTCACAAGACACGCTGCGACGTGTTTTACAAATGTCGTCAGCTGCAATCCAACTCCCACGTCTGGATACCCAATAAATGTGAGGAGGGACTTGTCTACGAGCACAATGTGGGCAGCTGTGTGCTGCCGGGCGAGGATTGGGAGTGCCTGACGCCCAGCGAGCTGGCCAGTTCAACTGCCAGCTCAGCCAGCAAGGATGCGGATATACTCATTGTGAACAATGGCAATGTGGCGGAAATGTTGCTCAAGGAGTCTTCGAACGAGCATGATGATGATGATGATGTGCAGATTGTGCTGGATGCGACATTAAGCAGCGAGGAGCAGGACGATAAGCCAGACACTAAGCCTATGCCAAGCACAACCCAACACAACGAGGATGAAATCTCAGCCGCCAGTCAATTCGATTCTAGTGGAGATGGTGAATTGGTTGACCTGGATCTGGATGCTCTGCAACTGCAGCAGTCTGCTTCCCAAAACCGTGAGGGCGCAGTGAAGATCAGCGAGAATAGCAACAAAAACCAGAGCACAGTTGTAAAGCAACCTGCCTCAAACATTGATCCCAGTTTGACAGCGCATCTACAGCGACTTTCCCAGCTGATCGATGGTTTGCAGCAGACATATCAAAAGACAGAGAAGACGCAGCTGGAGCTGCGTCCGGATCAGCTGAATGCATTTCTAGCACACTTTGATTTAAAGAATCGCTACGATATGCTTAATCCTTTAAGCAGCTACAAGGAATCGGGCATATCCAGCACGACAATGCCGCCAGCTACGAGCACAGTGGCAATCAGCAGCACTACACCAACACTACCAGAGGCGACATTGAATAAGACGCGTCTGCAGGAGCATCTAAGCAAGCATCGGATGGAGCCGGAAACCAAATTGTTGCTTTCGAATGCGCAGCCTTTTTCCTCCTATGGGCCAGGCTATGCCAACTCACAGATTGTAGTTAATCGTCCTGAGGGTTCGGTCATGTTTACGCTGCCTCAGTATGGTCAGAGTGCGGAATCGCAACAGCAACAGCAACAGCAATCGCAGCAGTTGCAGCAGCAATCACAGCAATCGCAGCCATTTAGCACTGCCCAGAGTCATGAATACAGCGAGCATGAGCCCAAGATTTCCGAGGAGACATTGAAAACGGTTTTGGAGCTTTCCAAGCAAATGATGGCCGCACAGAATCTGCCCAAAGTGTTGCCCAATCCTGCCTACAATCCCGCCTACTATGCGCCACCCATACTACAGCCCGTCATACTCTCGCCCCACAACAATCCCTATCAGCAATATTATGCCATGCAAGGCTATGAGCCGCCGCCCAGGACACACTATGTGCATCATAAGAAAGCCAAGCAGCCCAGCACCACCATCATACACAACAATGTGATACCCGTGCATCTGAGCAGCACCAGCTCTGGAGAAAAGGAAATGTTAGATACCTATGGCAACAGTTTGGGCGTGTATCCCAGCGTGGATAAGAGCAACAATCACAATAACAATAACTATTATAATAAATTTATGGCCACAATGACTACGGCTAGACCTAGTACCTCCATCTCGGTGACAACAATGAGCAGTCAATATACTGGACAATATGCAGCGCCATATGCCAGCGAGTTTGCTCAGACGACACCGCGTCCATTCGAGCAGCAGCCGTCACCAGCAACAGTTGCCAACTTTTATACGCCCAGTCCGCATCTCAATGAGCATAATGTGAATCGTATATATCAGACGGATAGCTATGGCCTGGGGCAGAATGTGCCGCGTCCAATGGATGGACAGGGACAGGGCATGTTTCCCACACAGCTGGAGCCGGGACAGGTGAAAATACGACCCAATTCGCAGAAAATCGAAAGCATGGAAATGGAGGCTGATGAAGCGATTAATCCCAACTATGTCAGCACCAATAACAACAACAATCGGCACAATTTACTGACCTACAGCAGCAGTGTTGCTGCTGCGGATTTGTTAGGCATGAGCCATCAATTAGCACCTGGCTCGTATGTGGAGCAGAGCTATGCGATGTCCCAGAATGCGGCTAACGAGCAGCTACAGCAGCAGCAGCAGCAGCAGCAACAACAGCAACAACAGCAGCAGCAGCTACAGCAGCTAAAACAGCAACAACAGCTAAAGCAGCTACAGCAGCAACAGCAACATCAGCAGCTACAGCAGCAGCAACAGCTTCAATATAGCGATGCAGATGGCCACCTGGAGCTGAATATGTTCAGCAGTGGCTCGGGCATGAGCCATGTGCCCAGCAGCAGCAACAGCATACAGGTGCTGCCCGGCAAGCCCAAATATCCCAGCACAAATGGACAGCTGGTCAACTTTAATGGCAACTTCATTAGCCTGGATGTATTCCAGCAATCCATATTGCCACTAATGACGCAATCCTCAAGCGCCATGTCGGAGCTGGGTAATGTGGAGGTCATCACCTGCCAGGCAGCTGTGCGGCAGCCCAATCAGACGGACTGCACCCGTTATTTTGTGTGCAGCAAGAAGGATGGCAAAGTATTAAGCTATTCCTGTCCACCCTACACAGGTTTCAATAAACAAACACGCATCTGCGATGCCAGCACCTATGCACAGTGTGGCAATGTGCCCATCTTTAATGGCTATTCCATTGATGAGAACCGACGGCTGCAGGCGGAGACGCTCAAGGTGTTGGCGGAGGCGAAGCGGCGTCAGGAGGCAGCTTTAAAAGCACAAAACATTGCCAATCTCCTGCAGCAATATGGCCATAATCCTGAACCAGCAACAGCTGCCATGTCCTCCAGCATGGAGCAAAACATGCTCGACTCCTATATGATTAGTTTTCCCTCCGAGCCCAGCAGCACAATGCGTCCTGCGCTTGCCACGCCCACGCTGCCACAGCCGCCCAACAGCGGGTCTTCCAAGAAGCGCAAATATTACTGTAAGGAGGGCGATAAGATACCCGATCAAACATCCATCAGCAGCTACTTTGTGTGCTATAAGAACGCACAGGGACACATGAAGGGACACAAGATGACCTGCTCGAAAGGATTGCTCTTTTGTCCCAGAACTCTCATGTGCACCTTGGCCAGCAAATGTACGGGCTAGGATTTGGATTGGATTGCCAGAAGTTGCCACTTTGATTAGTTTTAAACAAACCTATTTATTCTAATTTAAGTACTTTAATACAAACGACGAATTCCTTGAATTAAAACTATATAAATTGAAATCAAAACTTGTTTTTTTTTTTGTATGCTTTATTTTAAGAGGTAGAAAAGGTCGTAGAGGTCAACGTGAAAGTTCTACCTGTGTGTAGTATGTTATAAGGTCTTTCTACCTCAGTTTTCTCTCAACTCACAAAACAGGGAGTGTTAATTACCTGCTCTTAACTGCCGCAAACGACCTTCTTATAAAAGCCTGATTGTAATTATGCTCATACATACGAGTACATAGTATGGTTTCAAATTCAAATGTATGCCAGTGCACTCTATAAAGAAAGAAGGCACACTTTAGGTACTCGCTATGCTTTAAAAATTTCACTTTTTTAATGTGCTCATATAAGGTTTTAACAAGCTGGTTTTACTTAAGTTGAAGTAAGTACGAATTAATGGATTAAATAAAGCATATTACATTTGACCCAGCTCATTTATGGCAAGCATCAAATGTTCTAGTCGACTTGCAGATATCCTGTAATTACACACTTTTGAAAAACTTCTGACATTGAAGCAGGGCTAACCAAACAAACACATGCAAGCGAAAAAGCTCTCTCACAAAGAGACAGCAAGCTCCTGGAGAGAGAGTAAGCTCTTGAAGAGAGAGCAAACTTCTGAAGATAGAGCTTTTAGGTGAGCCATGTTCGAGAACAGCAGCGCCCGCTATGCCTTTTGCGCCTTAAGAAATTAGAAATTTTAAAGAAATGTATTATTATATATATATTTATAAATAAAGGTTTATATTTGAAAATAAATAAGTAATAATTAAAGTTACATTTTCTACATCTACGAATTTGATTTAATGATAATTATTCTGTTTGTTTTTCAAAAATTATAGTAATGAGTATATTGAGCTGGTGAAATGTCCGTTTGTCTGTTTGTCAGCTGACGTTATCTTGCTATTGTCATCACATATCTGTGTGAAAGCTCTTTGGGGAGCTTTCGAAAGTTCACCGCACGCGTGCTGAGGGTTTGCCCGGGCCTGCACTCAAGAAATTGACATAGAAAATTGATTTATGATACGTCTTATTTCGATTTTATAGATTCCAAGGGAACAATACAAATATCAAGAGATATTGAGATGTTTAAGCTTTTAAATTGTCAAATATGATAGAAATATACAGGTCTGTTCCAGTTTTCACTTTCGGAAAGATGTACAGAAATTTAAATTCCTTTAAAAATTTCAATTTTTATTATTTTAGTTATGCTTGTGAATTGAAGTCTGTTTTAATCGCCAGTAAATTCAATTCCATATCAAAATCGGTCGATCGAAATTGTCACCACTTGACTAAATCATTTTGACAACTTTAAGATACCCTATTTCTACCATTTTTGGGTATAAGGTATAATTATAGTATGCATGTTTCTATGTAGTTCAAAAGAGAATGAAAAACACAGTAAACAAACTACACGTGTAGCCTTAAAAGCAATAGCATTTATAAACTGGTTAGGTTTATTTTCGCACACTTCAAATTCGAATTTGAAAAAAAAAACATAATTTTACGTTGAATTAATGTGAAAATGTTCAATTAAGTACATCTTTGTATATTTGGTAAAATTATATTATTGTCAAAAAGCTTGAAAATACAACATTTTTATAAAAAAATCATATCAAAGAAAATGATTCAAGTACGGTCGAACTTCTCGATTCAGCGAAGTTTTCTTTATAGCGAATTAATTTCCACAACACTGCAATTTCGTTAAATATTCAAACAATTCTATATTATTTGATTTCCATTAGTTAAATAAGTCAATTTGCAAAAGCGAGTTTGTGGATTCGGAAATGGAAGCATGCCGGAAAATGAAAAAAAATCTAAAATTGACATTTAAAAACAGCAGTTAACTTCATTTTAACTCTGTTTCATGTCTTTCATATCATATAGGCTGCCTAATAAACATACTTACATAACAATAAATCTTTTTTGATTAATCATTAACATAGTGCAACTAAGACAATCACATGATTATAACAATAACGATTGGCTTCCGAAGAGGTCTTTGACACGTTTTGTATGGGCGCGTGTTTGTCCAGTTGAAAAGTGATAGTTTTTTTGGTTTTCAGTTTTTCATTTTTTTCTTTTTAAGTTAACAACTAAAAAAAGTTAAATCCACTTTCTACTTCAAATTGAATGAGGCGAAATAATAACTGATGGTTTTTTGTGGCAGGTCTTTTCATGATTCTCTTACTCCAATTAGTATCTAATAATTGTTTAAATTAATACGCACACAAAACATTATGCACGCGTCTCAACATTGTAAGCCACAAAATTTCTCATTTGCATATTTTGGTGTTCACACTTTAATTTGTCACTCACGCATCCAAATCAACTGCTAGAGAAATGTATATCTGTCTGGTAATGAAATAGTTGTCACTTTTTACTTGCATATGAACTAAACTTAGTATTAAATTAACTTTATCGGATAGTTGGTCCCATTCATAGCCTGAAATGAGTTTGTTAACATTAATGCATTAATTAACACAAGTAACGCTTAGGATTAAGGCAAAGCGTAGTACTTTTAGTCGTAGCTCTAAAACATGACGGAAGAAAGTTGTTTGACACTAACTAAAGTGTTAATTGTGACCAGTAAATGTTATTAAAAGCGTATCTTTATTCCAAGAGTCACAAACCGGTTCTGATCCCAGCTATTCGTTGACAGTTGACATCTTGATTAACGTAATTCTGGACATAAACAAACAACAAAGAAAAGTTATCTTCAACTTTGCAATCAAGTTTTTCATACACAACTCAACAGTTTGCTTCTATGGCAGCTATAAGATATAGTTGTCCGATTTTGATCAAATTTATTCAGCATGTCTGAAAACATACTTAAACTTAGAACAATACAGTTTGGTTAAGATAACTTGAGAAACAATAAAGTTTATCATACAAACACAAGTTTTTCAACCGTTTGTTCCTATGGCAGCTATAAGATATAGTTGTCCGATTTTGATGAAATTTTGTAAACATGTTTAAATAATGCTAAAACTCAGAATTTGTATGTTTGGTCAAGTTATCTTCAAAAACAAAATTTTTGACGACTCGTTCCTTTGGCAGCTATATGTTAAAGTGATCCGATACGAACAATTCTGACATATGTACTGCTTGCAGCAAAAAGAAATATCTGTGCCAAGTTGCTTAAAGATAGCTTTCAAGAGAGGCCAGTTCACATAGAACAGTTAGATGGATGGATAGTCGAAAATGGCTAGGTTCGACTAGGCTGTTGATGCTGATCAAGAATATAAAAGTTAGATAATAAGGACTTCAGTACTAAAATATTAAGAGATAAAAAAGACATGCGACATAAGGCTATAAATATGCATTGAAAAATATATTTAAAATGTTCTATTATATTTGTATTTATTTTGACCGTTTACTGCTTTTATTTGAACTGTTTTTTTCACATCACCTATAAGAGATCATTATACTCAATTCAACAACTACATTTTAGTTACTATTTCTAGTTTTGTTTGTTTTAGATTTCAGAATTTGATTTTTGGATTTAGCGCACTTGGTTTTAATAACAATTTTAAAACTACTATATGCCTATAATAATAATTTACATCAGATTTGAAATATATCAATATTGCTTACAATGTTTAGAATTAAGTTTAAATTTTAGAGAGCTCATTTAATTTGCGCATTTTGCAGATAAGCGATAAATTTTTGAAATGCATATGAACATTGCTTTTGGTTTCGTTACATTGTTTTTTAAATACTACAAAATTTTACTTTAATAGGGTTTCTTTGTTTTAGGAATTTGGCCCTCTGCTTTGCTTTTCGAACATAATTTGTACACAGCACAGATAGCATTTTATTTTAGCTATGATACACAAATTTTGTTTTTGTATTGCTATATTTTGATTTATGGTTATTTTAATTTAGATTTCAAAAGTATAAACGATTAACTTGCATTAGTTTATAATACAATTATCACATTCTTTTTGATGATGATATATATTCATTTTCATTTTAATTGTTACTCTAACAAAAAAAAAAAAACTATATACGCTGTAGGAGCTATTGTAATTATTGCTTTAGTTGTTGTTTTCCTTTTATTCATTTTGTTTGTTTGTTTTGTTGTTGTTGTTGTTGTTTTGCACTAAAGCAATTTGTGTTTTACATAAAAAGCAACCGAAACGTGTCGACAAACTAGTTTGCTTTATAATTTTTGTCATCACGCATACTTATAAAATATAGTACCTAACAATATGACATAAACTAAGGCGCAGGAACACAGTTGCAGCTGCTACACAATATATATACCTACTATATATATATATATATGTATATATATATTTATAAAATTCAATTGAGATCTGGTTAGACCATTCCAAAACCCTCGCTGCCCTCGCTAATAGCCAGCAGCAGCGATTTCTCAAATTGCTCATAGCTCTCGTAGTCGGGCAGGCAGAGCTGATTGAAGCTGCAAAAGATAAAACAAGATACGTAAAGTTATATGTTATATAATACTATGGATAGTTTGTCTTTAATAAGAAACACATTCAAAGGTGTAGATAAAATGTATTCAAAATGAGTGTTTCAAATGCAAAGCGCCATCCAAAACAATCTTAATAAATTTACTCATATTGTTATTATTAAGAACTATAATATATTGATTTATATGCAATATAGGTACATATATCTTAGCATGTTTACAAAATCTCAGCCTAATTGAATTGTTCGGTGTAAAAGCACGTTCTATACTTAAAAATCGGACCACTATATCTTTTAACTTTCATAGGAACAATCGCTTATAAATTAAATTTTAATGCCATCAACTTTTCTGCTCGATGAAGATAACTTTTCTTTCTTCCTTTTCGATGATTTGTTAAAAATATCGATGATCAATCAACGGTTGTAAATATGCTTCAATAGTCAAAAGATCAATCAATCGATAATATTGATAGCTTGAACTTTCACACAATCGATAATATCGATAGAATAAACAATCACACTGCCGATGGTACCGACAGTTTAAACTATCATAGTGTTGATAGAATCAATACCTTAAGGTATCACACAACCGGTAATATCGATAGCTTAACAAATCGCACAATCGATAGTACCGATAGCTTTAAATATTACACAATTGATAGTGAAAACTATCACACAATCGATAGTATACATAGCTTAAACTATTACACTATCGATAACTAAAACTATTACACCATCGTTACCATTGATAGCTTAAAATATCTAAACTTTCACATTATTGATAGTATCGATAATTTAAACTATTACACTATCGATAACTATCCATTATCTATAGGTTTTGAGCTCAATTGTCTACTCACCAAGTATGCGCCGTGGGTAAATTTCCAAATGTGGGTGCAGCAGTTATTTGAAATTGAGGATTGAGCTCCTGAAAGCCGCCAGGTGGCAGCTGGGAGCAGCCCGTGGTGAACTGCAGCAGGCGTGCCATTTCCGTTTGACTGAAATTGCTGACGCCCGCCCAGAACCAGGCAAGAACACGTCGAAATTCGGCTGAATTGCCGTTGGCAATGTGATGAGATTTAAAATCGGTGATGGAGTACTCGCCAGTGCCGCACATAAGCAGCTAAAAAGATAATGAAAGAGTTTTCAACTAAGTACTTAGTATTAAAGAGAAAGCTGCTGAATTCACCTCCAGTTCGTTTTCATCGAAAATGCTTAGTAAGTTGTCTGGAATGATGGAATTGAGTCCCTTTAGAAAACTATCCACCTCATCCTTGACGCTATTGCAGAGCCGCTGCTGAGCTAAGGCATCTAGATAATGATTCTTGCTGGCATTGGTCACGCGAGTCTTGGCACCATTGGGAATGAGTTCGATTGTCTTGCTTAGCTGGCCGCTGTTATCGTAGAGCTCCTCCACAAAGTAAAGCTCCAATGTGTCAGTGTCATCCAAGTCAGTATCGAGTATGTACTTGATTTTTGATAAATACAAATCTGGATCGTCCTGCTCAAAGTACTGCAATGATAGGAAACTCTAAGAGCTGTTTAAAGCATTAAAGATGATTTATGCTGTTTACCTTATAGTGCACTCTTAGCCCAATGAGCTGTGCCAGAAATGAGCGACTGAATCGTGCACGAACTAATTGCCTATAACTGCCGCCAAGTGCGCTCTCAAAAAGACACTTGCCCACCATTTTGCCAGCAAACTCAAAGTACTTGAGCTTTAGATGCGCAGGACGCGTTGGATTTGGATGCACTAATGCTTGATGCTTGTCATGGAATGTGCAAAAGAGACCGCTACGTGAATCAAACAATGAGCTGCACACCAAACCGAACCACTCGCGACGCAGTCCACCCCAATCAATGCCCTGCTCGCCTTGGAAGGTCACCTCGAAGTTGCCACACCAATCGGAGACGGAGAAGCCTTTGGTGGCCTTCATGCTGCTCTCCAATATCTTTTCACGGTAGACCTTGAGTGCCATCTTTTCGTGATAGTAGCTGGCATGAAATTTGCGTACTTCATGATAGAAAAAGTCCTGTTTGTCCTTAAACGTCTCCGAGCCGCCCATATTCTTTAACAGAAAATGCGTAAATGTGGCTGCAATAATATTGCGATCCTTCGATGCCAACTCAATGCGTGGCTGTGCACCATCATCTATAACAAACACCGGTCCATGCAACTGTGTCACCAGCTGCGGCAGAAAATGAAACTTGGTCGATGGACACAGACGAAAAGTGGCAATACGTTTTGGTATAAACTTAAGTATCATTTCCTTGATGGTCACCTGAAAGATCAATGAGTTCTGAGCCTCAACATTTCGTACAATTGATTTACCATTCCCGTTGCAGAACTCACCTGCTTCGGTCCCACATAGCACATCACCTTCCTTGGCTTGCTCTTCGTCGACCCATAGACACTCAGCAGCTTTGCCTCGTAGCAAATGTTGTGCTTACGTGAGGCAATGTTCTTGTGCACCAGTGTTGTGTCGCTGCCTTGAATTGTATAAGAATATTTATGCATTATTTATTGGACTCTTCTATTCGATGAGGAGTTATGCTTTATAATATTATAATTCTAATATATTTATATAAGAGAACTTAATCTCATTCAATCAATCACTGGAGACTATCACACTGCCTAAATCATTAGAGTTAGAAAGCTTAATTTTTCACAGTAGTTTCACGTTATGCTGAGAGTGAGTACTAAGCACGGATTTTGAAAAATTCTGCCGTGTAATGTGAAAAATTCACGGAAAACTGTTTAATGAAACTTATTTGCATATCGTCCGATTTGATTTAAACTAATTTTCAATAATCTATACGAAAATTCAACTATGACTGCATACCTCCCGGTTGAAAATAGTTGATAATTTTCGTGCGAATTGCTTCAAAATCATTTTCAAAGCTAACACATACAAAAATAAAAGCATCTTCACTTCCACATTTCGAAGAATACGGCTGAAAAGTCGGAAAATCGTTTGAAAACTGCTGTATGCAAGTTGTCTGAATGGAATGACCGGCTTATACTTACTGCTCAGCACGATGATATCAAAGTCGCCATTGGGCAGCTGCTGATCCTTGTAGCTGATGACTGCGCGTAGGCACGTGGGTTCCGGAAAGAGAGCTGTGACTGAGACGCGAGAGTTGACACGATCGTAGCTGAAGGCAATGGCATGCTGAAGTTTTTCAACGGCAGCACCATGCAGATCATAGATGGCCACCTGGTAGCCCTGCAAAGAGAGAGAGAGAGAGAGAGAGAGAGAGAGAGAGAGAGAGAGAGACAGAGATTAGAGATTTATACAAACTTAGCTAATGAGAGTTGAAGTTACCTGCAACGCTTCATCGGACTGCTCGAAGAGGCAGCTATTGCCGAACTCGTCCCTGGGCTCGATGTGCATCAGTGTGGGTGAGCTGGCACAGCAGATGACTGTGCTGGCAGGACGAATGAAACGAGAACGTCTTGCATCGATCTCGCCGGGCAGAAAGGTGCGCAGGAAGGGCGAACCAGCGATGTGACTGGCGCCGATGAGCACGGAGATCTTGTATTGGCCCGCAGTGCGAACCGTAAACTTGACCTTGGCAATGTTGGCATTATTGGGATCTGTGGAGGAGCCCAGCTCACTGATGGTAACTACTTTGCGTGTACCTTCGGTGACCTCCACAAAGAATTGGTCCGTATCACAGATGGGATAAGGCTGACCATTGCGCTGAAAGAAGCGCACCACAAAGCACATCGTGCCACCGACTTGCACTGGATCCTTCCAATCCCACTGCACCTTACAGTTCGCCGGCAGCAGATACTTGCCCGTAACATACTGCAGCAGCGAATGACGCGCTTCCGGCGCCAGCGATGGCTGCGTCATGGCGGCTAGAGTGACTAGACCGGCAACGGATACGGATACCACCAGCATGCCACCCCATGTCCAGGCGTCCTGATGCTGGCTCGACTTGACCACCGTTGACCACAGCTGCGCCTTGAGTGCGTCCAGCTGTGACTTCGATGTGGGCAGCCCCTGACGCGCCGTCGACCAGAGTTGCCAGTCCTTGCCCAGTATCTTGCTGGCACGCGAATCCTCCAACCAGTAGACGTCCTCCAGCGAGGACACCTCTACACCTAACAATCGCTGATAATGATGCTGCATGCGATACTCCCGCAACCATTCACGCAATATGAGCTTCTGTTGCAAGTGCAACGCGGCACGCTGCAAACGCTGCTCGTCTCCTGGCGGCAACTCCGGCAGGCGCTCTGGATCCCCGGAGCTGGACAGCGATGAGATGCCTGCAAAAGAGAAGAGTGAGATGGATTCATGATAAGTAACAGATTGATAGTCGTTCGATTTTTACGAATTTATTTCAGATTAACCAAAACATACATACAAACTCAGACAAAATAATCGATATTATCCAATAGAGCTGGCAGTACATCGATAACAACATGGATTGTATCGATAGTTTTAAATTAACTTAACTATCGATGTTTGATTCGATGTATCGATAGTGAAATTTGCTTCTTTTTTTACGAAGAAAATAGAAATAGTTCTCAAGCAAATTTTTAATTTAATTAGTTGTATTAACTATTTTCCAAAAAAAATATGTTCTTTACAGGCAAATATCTTAAAATTAATTTGTTTGTATATAGACAAGGCAGCTACATCTAAAATCTTCAATTATACATTATAATATTATTTTCACAACCGAAATTTGATAAAGTCAATTGTCAAATGATTAATAACTATCGATATAATCGATAAACATTGCAACAATAGTGCAGCTCTATAAAGTCAAAAATATAAAACACAATGTACGCGTTGCTGCTAATTGAGTTAAATGGTCAAAGTTTTGTGTGCAATTTGAAAGTTTTACCATGTCACCGTTATTCAGGACACGCTCATTCATGAGTGAGCAGGACGAGCAGGAGGACAAGAGCAACGCGGCCTGGTGCGCCCACAAGGCAAATAAAATCGGCTTTATGGTGTCTAAAATTACAAGCCAACTTATTTAGCCAGGCGACTACGTCAATGCCATTGAATGCCCTACTCCTACCATCGAATCAGCCAGAAACTTTGACAACAACGCCAATCAATTATATTTCAATTTTTATGACTTTTACCAAGCTGACGACCGGATTCGAAACCCCAAACCCCAAAACCCCAAACCCAAACCCAATGTTAAACCCCTAAAACCCAACTCTCGTATGCGTCGCAGACGCTTATCGTTGACTGCCATCAAACGAAATACATTTCCCCCTTTTTGCCCCAACCACTCTTTAAGCATGTTCTACGTAGTTGACTTTGGCCCCAACTCTCCCCCTTTTGCTTTTGGGTGGCTCGTGTTGCTTCTGCCTTACGACATTAAAGTTTTCTGTCGTCTTTGGTGCATTTCGGTCCCCTTCCGGCGCCAACCGTCAAAGTCAAGTGGGCGCCAAGACTCGTCAAATATTAAACTACGGACGCAACTAGCCAAAGCTAAAATTACAAGCGAAAGCTTTTTATGAAAACACGAGTATGTTAAGCCAATAGTTAAATTTGTTAAATAGGTTTATGGTTCAAAAAGAGTTGCGCACTTTTATTTAAGTTTTTATTTTTTGATATTACCTTAGTATTTTAAAGTTAAGAAAAACATGTTTACACATATAATCGATTGCTTTGATAGTTAATAATTGAATTTAGAATCGAGTAGGAATTTCTTTCAAGTTACAATAATTTTATGAAACACAAGAAAAAGATAGAGTCATAAATCAACGTTGATAACAACAGCACAGCACTCGATACTGACATCGATACTATCGACAGTGGTAAAAATAATCTTTGATAACAACAGGAAAACGCATCGATTCTGTCGCTAGTGCACTCGATACTATCGATAGTTTTATCAAGTAATTTAAAGATTAAAAAGAAAATTGTTTCGATATCGATCGATACAATCGATAGTTTTTTTAGATGATGTTTAATAGTGGAGTTTAGATCTTCACTTTGAAGCTTGAGTATGAATTTAATATTTATTTTAAATTTTAAAAAGTTTTGTATGATACGGAATTACGAAATACGACAAAAATGCAATATAAAACTATCGATAGAGGCAAAAATAATCGTTGATAACAACAGGAAAATGCATCGATACTGTCGCTCGTGCACTTGATACTATCGATAGTTTTATCAAGTATTTTAAAGATTGAAAAGATAAATTTTTAGCGATATAATCGATAGTTTTGCTATATAGTTTATAGTTAATAATGAAATTAAAACTTGATTTAGAAATTTTATATAATACAGATTTATGAAATACGAAAAATATGCGGTACTGACATCGATACTATCGATAGTTTCATCAAAGTAACCACATAACACAAATACTTATTTTTTTTATTTCTCCACTGTTCAAAAGCTCTCTCTCTCTCTCTCTCTTTCTGTCTCTGTCTTTCACCCTAAGCAAGCAAACTCACGCAAACCACAACCGAAGCTAAGCCACAGAACAAGTAAAGTGGTACCCTAACCCATGTCATGTGGTCGGAGGGTGGCAAGGAATATGTAAAAATAATACTAAGTATAGGGATTGTTTGTATACAGGCTATTATTTACTACTGACATCAAGCCAACTTCAGGTTTGCGTGTTTGACATTCGAAAACGATTTCATTTCGTTACCAATTTCATTTATTTCTAACGCCCGTCCTTCGAACTACCATCAAGCTCTAATGTTTTTCATATTTCACGCGAAACGAACAACTTCCGTTTGATTTCGTTGATACTGAGAATGACTTCAAAATGCTGAAAATTGGAAAGTGCAAACAATGAGAGGCAACTTTCAATGTTTGGGAGAACTCAACCCAGTTGTACACATACATATATATTGTATTTATAGCGTATTTTTGTATAATTAAAGCATTTGTGTATGGTATACTTAATGGAGCTGTGCGCCCTTCTGTCTGATTGTTTAACGAGAATTACTAATCGTTTTTAATTTAACAAGCGAAAGTCGAAAGCTTAAGCTTTTGGCTAATTCCAATGTGGGCGGATGGTTGAAGGTCGCTTCAATGGAAATGCCTTTCAAAGGTTAGCACGCAGGCGGCCGCACAACGCTGATGAGGATGTAAAATGTCAAGAGAGCTGCTAGACAACCCTTTTTTGGATGTAGGGGTATTTAAGTGGTGAGAAAAAGTGTAAATCTGCCTGAATTAAATGTCAAAGCCAATTTCTGTTGTATTAAGTAAAAGATGAGAGATATAATGGGAATGGTAAGACTTCATTAAACTAATTTTTTGTGTGAAAATCTAATTAAAAATTGTTTTTTCTTAATCCGACTATGTCAAATCAGACTACATGAAATCTGACTGCATCCCAATCGACTATTTTTGATTTGGCTACACCCGGTTTGGCTACATCCAATCTGGCCAAAAAAAATCTGACTACATCCAATCTGGCTACACCCAATCTGGCTACCCCCAATCTGGCTACACCTAATCTGGCTACATTCATTCGGACTACACCCAATCTGGCTACCCCCAATCTGGCTACATCCAATCTGGCTAACTTCAATCTGACTACATTCAATCGGATTACACCCGATTTGACCATATCCTATCTACTCTGTATCCGACTTTATCTGATTAAACTACACCTGATCCGGCTACAAACAATCTGACTACATCCAATCTGGCTACACCCGATCTGGCTAACTTCAATCTGGCTACATTCAATCGGACTACACCCGATTTGACCATATCCTATCTACTCTGTATCCGACTATATCTGATTAAACTACACCTGATCTGGCTACAAACAATCGGACTACATCCAATCTGGCTACATTCAGTCGGACTACAACCAATCTAGCTACCCCCAATCTGGCCACATCCAATCTGGCTAACTTCAATCTGGCTACATTCAATCGGACTACACCCGATTTGACCATATCCTATCTACTCTGTATCCGACTATATCTGATTAAACTACACCTGATCCGGCTACAAACAATCTGACTACATCCAATCTGGCTACACCCGATCTGGCTAACTTCAATCTGGCTACATTCAGTCGGACTACACCCGATCTGGCTGCCCCCAATCTGGCTACATCCAATCTGGCTAACTTCAATCTGGCTACATTCAATCGGACTACACCCGATTTGACCATATCCTATCTACTCTGTATCCGACTATATCTGATTAAGCTACACCTGATTTGGCTACAAACAATCTGGTCACATCCAATCTGGCTAACTTTAATCTGGCTACATTCAATCGGACTACAACCGATTTGACTACATCCTATCTACTCTGTATCCGACTATATCTGATTAAACTACACTCAAATGACAACAACTTAATTTCTTACATGTTTACGTTCATATCGCAAAACCGAATGAATCTCAAACAGAAACTTATGTTCTACACTCACCGTTCACTTGCCTGTAAGACAACTTGAGAAATTCACATGGCAGCCTCTTTTTTGTGGCAGGATTCTTTGGACAACTAACTTGAAAGTTATAAATCAAGAGTTCCATATCACAATCATCGCTAACATCATGCGCAACTCTATGAAACTTTGTGCAAGCCTGTAGCAATAACAGATCATCGCTCATGGCTTCATCCTCAGGCGCCAAACGGAGTTGAGCCATGTGTGTGTGCTTTAAGAATAAGTCGAAATTTTATAATTGACTTGATAATTTTGACATTTAAGGCAAAAGTGACTTAAACAGACATCCTTCTATAGCTATAGCCAAGCACTGTGCTCCCAAAACAGTATGCAGCACATATTCATTTGCTTGACTCGTAAATCTGTTTACAACACTCACAAAACTTGCACTCATTTGACTTTATTTGCTCACTCATTAACAACAAGCGCAACTTGGCTAAGTGCTGGGCAAATGTTTGGCCTTATTTAAGTGAGCCAGGGCTTGGCACCAGGGTAGATGAAAACTTTGCCTAATAGGCTGGCATTATTGGGGCTCTTCTTTGTCATCATTTTGCGATTAATTTTTAAACCGCTCAGCCTACATGTTTGGCCGAGGTAAGCACAAAAAACGTTCGCAAATGTATGCAACAATAGCTATAAAGACAATGTGATACCCTGTAATAGGTTATACCATTGTGAAACGAATATTTTATCGACTTTTTTTCGAACGTTGATTTATTACGATTTTGGATTTATAGCAAAATGTTGGAGATATGTTGACCAAAGAAACTAATAACCAAAAGAATATTGTTTGACTGTGTTTAAACAAGAAAAAAAAGCCATTTTCGACTTTTCGTAGATATGTAGATAAGTTTTTTATATAAAAACTTAATTTTTAACCGATTTTTTATACAACAGTTAAAATATATATAGGCCCAAAATAGCTTGAGTTAGAAAAAACTATATAAAGTAAAATGAAACTTGCCACTGATGAGTTTGGTTTAGATAAAAAAACAAAAGTTTTTGATAGAGAAACTCAATTTTTTATAAATTTTTCACAAAGCAGCTTAGTTTTATGTTATGTTTTAAGTTATGGAATAAGCGTTATTTATGAGTTTTAAAATAAAAGTTATGGAGTAACCGTCGTTTTGGATTTTTATAATAAAACTCTAGCTATCAGTTTTTTTTCTGATTTACGTTACAAAACATTTCTTATATTTTAAAACTCAAAAGCTTAAAAGTTATTTATAATTTATAATTTTATGCATAAAAATTGGTTTTATAATTGATTTCGCTTTTTGAAAACTTGGATTTTTTAGCAATTTTTTGGTCTATTTCACAATTTTGTAGCAAGTTTCTTTCAGTATGATTTTTTTGTTTTAAAATATTGAAATAACTTTAATTTTCGGTCTCTGATAAAAAGAGATAAGTTGGCTAGAAGAATTTTAGCTTTATAACGACTAAGAAATTAAAGCTTATTGGTGACGGTTTCGATTTTCTCAAGGTGTTTTTATCGGACTGACAGATTTCTTAAACAACCTGGTCACACTATGAAAAAACTTCATTTCGTTTTGCAACACTACATCAAAAACTAAGCAGATGTACAAATTTAACGAGCAGTTGACTTTCAGTTAGAAATTATACCGAAAACGATAATAAACAAGTAAGAACGTTGCAGTCAGGCTCACCCGACTGCGATATACTCTGTTTTCTGTTTACTGGGGCGTGGGTGGGCGTGTCAAAATTTTTTTCTCCAAACTATCGATGAGATCAAAAGTATTCATACTGCAAAATTTGGGGTTTCTAGCTATAAGGGTGTAGGAGATACAGATTTTGCTCATTTGCAGGGGCGGTAGTGGGCGTGGCATTTTTTTTTTTTACAGATCGGTCGAGAATGTCATCAGTAGTCTTCATGCCAAATTTGGTGACTCTAGCTGCAAAACTGCAGAAGATATAGATTTTTGCGGTTTGTGGGGGAAGGGGTGGGGGTGGGGGGGAAATCTTGACACTTTGTCTGCCTATGGTATATACCAACATGTACACCAAGTTTGGTTGCTCTAGCTTCAAAACTGTGGAAAAAACCTGCGTTCATACGGACAGACGGACAGACGGACATTTCACAAACCCAATATACTCTTTTTTTCCATTTTGGAAAACAGAGTATAAAAAACTTGAGAAAACAAATTTTTTGATTTACGGGACTTTAATAAAGGGAAAATCTTAAAAGGAGCAATAAAAAACCGCTTAATATAGTCAAAGCTGTGACATTTGTGATACTTATCACAGACTTGACATCTAAAGAAACTGAAAGCTTAGATTTATTTATGAAAAAGTATTACTTTATATTTGCATAGTCCTTATACGACCCTATAAGTCGCTCAGGAGCCAGGATATTGCAGCAATTTGGCTGCTGATTGTTTGCTTTTGAACTGGCGACTTCTTTTTGTTTAACGTGTATCTGAAAGTCATTATTTGTGCAAAGACGACTTTTGTATTTCTGCATTTGCTGTTTGCGCAATGCTTTAATCGATTATGTCCTTCAGTTGAGAGCTGGCAACGACGTGTCTGGAAATCACAATTTGAATAAAAACGAACGATCGCCACTTGAAAAAAAAAGTAGGTGAAAGGAAGATTAACTCGTGCACAACAAAGCTGAAATGTTGCCAGGCGGCTGTGTTGCTTTTATTTCGCTTTTTTCGTTTTCTTTTTTTCATTTTAACATTTTTTTTTTGCAGCAGCAGCAGCATCCTGTGGCTTGTTTCGCCATTGTGTTTGTTTATCAAAGTGAAAAATGATAAAATTGCCAGCTTGCGAGGCCATTGGCTGTGTTGTGTGAGTGTGTCTTTGTGTGTGCGAAGTGAACCAGCTTAAATTCCCCATGAAAATGTTTCATAACTTTTGCCATGGAACGTGGCAAGTGGTAAATGGCAAGTGGCAAATGGCAAACGGCAGAAGTTGCCTGCAACCAAGTGCAGCAGCTTCAAGAAAATAGAGAAGATGTGCAAAATCTACACACATATTTTATGTGTTTAAAATAATTTATGTTTGGCAATCTGCAACAGACGCAACGACAGCGGCAACAAATACTAAAACACATACCAACAACAACTACAACAACGTGAAATATTTGAATATTTAATTTTAAATAAAGGAGTGCTCTTGACTGGGCTTGGCTTGACTTGGTTTCCCCTTCATACTTGCCTCACTTGCCTCAAGTGGCGGCATAAATTCAAATGCCACTTTGGCAACAGCCTCTGCAAATTACGTATACGCAACGTGGCCATACAAACGACTACATCGCACGGTGCTCTCATCAGCGCTATGCTATATAAAGCGCTTTTTTGCGCTCCCAAGTGTTCTACATAGCCCCTTACCGCTTACCCTTTGTCCCCATGCTCAGCCCCTCTGCTCTCCTCTTTACGTTTGGGCTTCACATGTAAATTTCGCAATTTAGAATAAATCTGTAGTCGAAATACGAATGGTGACCATGGCATATGTACTACAAACTGGCTGGTTAGGTCTTTGATGAAAGGATGACAGGATGTGCTGACTAAAACAGATGACAAATTTGCTGCTTAATATTTGATCAAGTAGGTAAGCCATTCTTAGAAGCTTAAGCATGTGAAAAACAACAAAAATTAAGAGTTGAATATTACAAATAAGATTTTTCTTCAAGTTTCAGTCAGCTGTTTGTTCTAAATTTCAAAAAACTAGTTTTAAAGATGCTCAGTTAAAGTATGCAAATAATTGATTTGAATTGTTTTAATCAATATCAAAAAACACATATTCAATAATGTTTTTTTGTGAAAAGCTAATTTTTGAAAATAAAATTTATAAATATTAACTGAAAGGTGTATTAAACTAATTCAAAAGTTGTATTTGACAGAATTAAATTGCCGTTGTGGTTGAAAAAAATGAAAATTGTTAAAGGAGTTTCAAATGCCGATTTCGTTTTGAATTGAATTACTCAAAACGTTAAACTTTCAAAAGTTCAAAAGTTTTGCTTTTTTATGAGCGGAAAGCAAAGTAATTGTCAGATTACACATGAAACACAAATATCAAATTCTAAAACTCAATTTTCTAATATTTTTCAATTCACTTGGAGATGAAATATGTAATTTATTCATTGTATTAAAGTCAGTCATAGAAACTCGGGTTCGAACTCGTTTTCAAAAAAGAGAAAACGAAACCATTTCGATTGGAAAACAGAACAGTAACTTGTAAATCGTTTGTAATAAATTAGTTTTAATTACGAACAGGCCTGAATATTTTCATTTCATTTAGATATATGTTTCGAATGTCTTGAATTTAGCTGTCTGTTAAAGTTTTAGCACTTCATTTATAATAATAAATCAATTGCACTTTATATACATATATGTATGTGACATATTGAAGCTGAAAGTCAACATGCTCGGCTTTAGGGCAAAGTCATGGGGAATTATTTAGTCCCCAAGCTGCGCTGCAGCTGCAAAATGTATATAAAATGAGCGTTGCAATAAAATTTTAAACACTCACACTTGGGATAAATGCCTGCGAGGAGGAGCAGCAGCAGAGAGCAGCCAGAGATTTAGCCAAGTTTTCACTTGCAATTGCCTGCAAATGATGCTAAAGCTAAGCCCAAATAGACGAAGGGAATGATGATGATGATGATGATGATGATGATGATGGTGTGTTGTCATTCTTAGCGTTTTGTGAGTGTGCGAAGTATCTGAACAGCAGCCAACAGACATACCATACTGATGGCATTCTCATCCTTGTGTCAACATATGTCCTGTGCAACATGCAGCGTCCTTACAGCCTTTTTTGAACAACCCGCAGACAACGACAGCAGCTGTTGCATTTTAACTAAAGCTAACATACATACAAACGAGTACATATATATATATATATATATAAACATATATGTAACACACACATACACATACATACACACTTTGCTGCCAGTTCAGCTCTGCTTGCTCTCGTCCTTTATTACATTTCTGTGGTATTCTCTGTCTTGTGTGTGTTCTTTGCATGCGGGTATTCATGCAAGCCACATGCCAACTTTGAAGGCAAACAGGTGAACCTCAACATGCTCAAAGCAACCCCAATCTTCACTCCCCCCCCTACTACATCTTCGCCTACGCCTCTGATTACCAAGCCACCCACCACTGACGATGACACTAACTGTCGCTTAATGATGATTAATTTGCATTATACGACCTTCTATTGCATAAGTTAGTACTAGTTAACAAGTCAGTAACTGCTCAACTAGGAGATACCCTTGTTTTCTTAAATTTAAATACTATCATACTGTTAAATTACAAAGATATGGAACATAATCATGTTTCTCATTAAGCGTTATATGATATTCAGTTCTCAATTTGAATCGGAAAAGCATTTGTTGAAAAATGAGTGCTTTTGAAAAAAAAAAACGAACTCGTGCTTAAAAAGAAAAAACGCTAGTTTATTCGAAAGGAGATGTACAGAATCAAAAACGATTCGAAATAAAAAGTTCTTGGCACATAGAAACAGGCCAGTTTATTGAAAGAGAATGAAATCTAAAACGAATCGAAATCCAAAAATATGAATCCATAGAATGAAAAAGAGTTTTTAGCGTTCAACGAATATATTCTTAAAAACATTAGCTGGACTTACCCTGTTTAAAATGCATACAATATAATCAGGACCTTTATAGAAAATTAGCTTCTTTAATGGTAATTATATATTGCACTGCTACTTGAAAGCCACCTGAATGAAGTATCAATCATAAGCTACTTAGTTGAGTAGCATTTGATATTTCTATAAGTACTTGAGTACAGACGAGTATTTCAATTAAGAATCGTATGATAGCAGCACTTGAAACTTTAAACGATGTTTAGACGATGCAATTTTTTCACGATTTTTCATGCATTTTCGCGTCTTAACTTGGTTACGTGCATCTTGCACAGGAATACTCGTAGAAACGTTTCTATTTGGAGCATGAAACCATGCAAGATAAGTGTTGAACAATTTAAGGATTTGCCATTTCAAAATATGCTGAATTGGCAGTTCATATTTGAAATTTGAGCACTTTTCAACATTTCACAAGCCCAATATACTCTATTTTTCAAATTTTGTAAAAAAGTGTGCATAAAAATGTGGGAGATCTTGACACTTTGTGGTATCTGCCAACATGTATACCAAGTTTGGTTGCTCTAGCTTCAAAACTGTGGAAAAAACCTGCGTTCATACAGACGGACGGACGGACGGACATTTCACAAGCCCAATATACTCTTTTTTCCTTTTTTTTCAAAAAAGTTAAAAAAAAGAGTATAAAAACCAGGGTAAATAAAGTAAATTCAAATTATTTTAAGCCAATGAACTAATTTCAATTAATGCAAAAAAAAAAAGACAATCAAAGCCCATAAAAACACTAATCTTTTAACAAACACAATTGTTCCACATTAATTCCGCTTGAACACAGCAAAGCTTTAGAATAATTCTCCTTGACACAATTAAATGATATAAATTGAAATAAAATTTTAATGCAATTAAAATCGATGTGTAGCAATATTAGCAAAAACACATTAAATTTGCACGTGTATATGTTAATTTATGTATTATTTATAGTATATATATATATATATATATGTATATACTATGCATAGTAAATTTTGCAGTTATAATGAATATGCATTTGAGATTTGAGTGCAATAAATTGCATGCAACTGCAGAGACTTTGGCCTCCGTTTGCTGCATTTTCCCGCATTTCCCGCATTTCGCTCACTTTTCGCATTTGCCGGCTTCTTCTTGGCCATCAGTTTAATGCCAACAATGGCGACAAGGCTTAACCTACTTCCCGTGGGGTATGTTTGCGCAGTATATACAACAACTATACTACAATACAACTATCCATAAAATGCATAAATTTCATTATTTATTCATTAATTTAAAGCCTGGCAGCCGAGGCAGAAACATAATCACAGCTTCATCTGCTGCTTCTTCTGTTTCTGATGTTACAATTTACAATTTAGAATTTACATTTTATTATTTGATTTCTGCTCTGCTGACTTCTGTATTTAACTGTGCAAATGTTCTGGCTAAGCGCAAAATCCAATTTGCAACTATAATGTAAATGCAATTACGTGAAGCACACACAATCAACAAAAACTCACCCACATAATGCCACAAAAGGCACTGAAGAATCAACTGTAGCTCGCCGTTAGAACAAAGCCATTACCATCAACAAAAACCGCTAAAACCAACAACAAAAAAAAAACTCTGTTCAAACAACGTTGAAACTTAAATTGGGTTAAAACCATAATGCCAAAGTATTAATGTTGCACTTTGGCATCCGTTTTGGTTTGCACATGGATGCACATATCCCTCGTGTATGTGTGTGTGTGTGTATCTGTGTGTGTGTGTGTGTGTGTATCTGTGTGTGTGCCTTGCAATGGCAACCTGACTAAACATGTGCAAAAAACATTTGCCAACTGCCTACAATGGTAGCTTTGCCAGCCAATTAATGGCCATAGAATGAACGTGGCCCACGTAAAAGGGCATCCATTTTCCCGACACACACACACACATACAGACACACATTTTATCCAATTCACACACATGACTGTGTATAGCAAAATGTGAATTCGCATAAACAAATTTGCACGAACGAAGCTGCAACATTTTGGCATTTAAAATTGAAGTTACGTCTGCGTGTGTGAGTGTGAGTGTGTCTGTGTGAGTGTGTGTGTCTGTGTGAGTGTGTGTGTGTGTGTGTGTGTGTGTGTGTGTGCGTGTGTGTGTGTGTGTGTGTGTGTGTGTGTGTGTGTGTGTGTGTGTGTGTGTGTGTGTGTGTGTGTGTGTGTCTGTGTGTGTGTGTGTGTCTGTGTGTGTATGGCGTGTGTTCATGTGTGTGCGTGCAGCTGAGTGTGCAACGAAATGCGGTGCACATTGAAGGACATACAGCAATTCATATTTAAATATGGCTGAACATATAAACATACCTAATTATGATATTAATGAGCTGATTAAAGATTAAAGATGAGCTAATTGCATTTTAAATCAAGTTTCAAAGATCAAAAACTTTGTTTTTTTCAATTGTTAATGATTTTTTCCTTGTGCAACACGGAATTCCTTAAATTAAAGCTTTAGTCAGAATAGTGTAAAATTACTTAAATTATAATGAAATTATTTTTAATTAAAGTTTACTTTAAATTAAATTTATTTTTATTTTACTTTTCTAATTTTAAAGAATATAAATTATAAATTTTAATTTTATTTTTAATGACAAAACAAGTAAGAATACTCTAGTCGAGTGTGCCCGACTACGAGACTCCCTGCTCCCAACTTGCATTTCAAGCAGTTCAACGGCAACACAAGCAAGCAGTGCACTTAACTCGTAAACTGCTTGTCAAACTGTTGTTGCTGCCATCTGATACGGGCGTAACACAAGCAAGCAGTGCACTTAACTCGTAAACTGCTTGTCAAACTGTTGTTGCTGCCAGCTGAGACGGGCATAATAGATTCTTCTATAACTTTGGTGCTATTTATCCGATCTTGTTGAAATTTGCACACCCGAAAGACATTAAACATACATGTGTACCAAAAATTAAAGCTTTATCTTTAAAATTGTGGCTGTGGGAGTCTTTTGCGATTTGCGGGGGTGTGCATGCATAATTTGAAATAAACTTGATCTGCGTATGGTATACAGGAACCTGCATGCCGAGTTTGCTGTCTCTAGCTCTTATAGTCTCTGAGATCGACGCGTTCATACAGACGGATAGACGGACAGACAGACGGACATGGCTAGTTCGACTCGGCTGTTGATCCTGATCAAGAATATATATAGTTTATATAGTCGGAAATGTCTCCTTCTGTCTGTTACACACATTTGCAGTACTTTATAACTCCCTTTTTCCCATTTTTAATGGGAACAGGGAGTAAATATGGGAGTATTGGTAATAATATAAATTTAATTATTTTAGTTATAATTGTAATATATTTATTATTATTATTCAATATTATGATTATGATTATTATTCAATATTATTATTATATACACAATAGTAATAATTGTTTTTATCTTAGTTTAGCGCCCTTTAGACGATGCAAGAATTGCATGCAAGTTGCAACTTGCAACGTGTAAAAGCGAGCGAATCTTGCTCGCAAGCTCTTTTCGTGCAACTTGCACAAAGATGGAAATGTTTCAATTCAGTGCAACTTAAAAATAAATCTAGCACAAACAATAAGAGCTGTTCTTAATTTCACGAACTTTTCATTACAAAACGTTATTGTGTTTATTTCTTTGACGCAATTATTAATCGTTTTTCTTTTTTGATGCTATTTTTAAATAGTTTTTATTGCAGTTATGTATTCAATTGCTATTTAAAATTCTGAAAACCTTTTTTGAATCCGAAATAGCAATTTTATACAAAATTGAAATAGAAACTATTCAAAAATAACTTCAAAAGAGAACAACGATTATGATTTTAGGATGATATTATATGAAATGGGAACAGTTTTGAACATATTGTAAGGCTGAAGTAATAGTTGATTCATATAACTAAAGAAGTTTTTATATTTTAAGAAAATGTATTGACTTATTTTTGTTTTTTTTTTTAAGTATTTATCTTTGATTTTCAGACATAACTTGTTGTACAAAGATATTTAAAGTGCATTATATCTATTTGTATGCTCAGTACTGTATCCGTATCCGTATTCATATAAATATATATATATATATATGCATGTACATTGCACACATATCTACTTTTGTAGTAGTTTGCGTTATTTTTTTGCTGTTGCATTACGTGCATAACGTCACTCTGATGGCCATTAGCAACCGTTTTTGAACTCGCGCTGGCTTATGTCATTTGGCATGCAAGAATTCAGTTTTAAAAAGTACTCGAGTTTGAAGTTTAATTAAGACGAAACGACGAACTGGGCAGCACCTACATATACACATATATACACATATATACTTATATGTATGTATGTATATAGTACAATTGTAAGGACTTGGACTGGCAAGGCATTTGGCATTTTTCTAATCGTGCGCACGAAAAAGTTCAAGGCAGCGAAAATTTTCAATCGGGTCAGAGGCGGAAGCGGAAACACTTTGGGAGCGGGAACGAGTGCAATATTGCGCATACGCCACGTTATTTGCTCGTTAGCAACTATGAACGCAACAATAACAAAAACGACAAAACAAAAAAAAAGTGGCGCATCCGCATGATATTTGAATTTGAATTTTGAGTTTTGAGTTTTTGAGCTTGGCATTTTGATTGGCTTTGGCAATAGTAGCTGTAACTGTAAGTGTAAGTGTAACTGTAACACACCCTTTACACCACCTTGACTCACCTGAGGACGAGGATTGCGAATGTCGCATTGTGGTTGCCATGGCAATGGAATTTATCTCCGACTCGGGCGACCACATTTTTGTATATATAATATATGTATATATTGATGTTGATTGTGTTTTTGTTTTTATGTTTTTTGGTTTATAATATTTGCAGCGAATTGAAATGCGCGTTGTTGTTGTTGTTGTTGTTGAATTTATTGATTGAAATTTATGTAATTAAATTCATGTTGCACTTTGATCTCATCACGAGTTTTCCGCCCATGCTTGTTGCTTCTTCTTCTACTTCTTGCTGCCGTTGTCGTTGTTGTTGTTGTTGTAGTTTCGTTTTTTAAATTTATTAAAAAAGTTACTGCATAAAGTTTTGACATATTCCATGCATATCTACGGCTGTTGGAAACGGCCGACTGAGCGCCGGATAAGTTTTTTGCAAAAACTTTTCGTTCAAAAAAACAACAAAAAAACAACAAAAAAAAAGTAACAGCATAGCGAACAGAAACTGAAAAGCAAGTTGAAAAATATAATATATTGTTGGCGTTGTAAAAGGGAGCTATAAGTGGGCGTGTCATTTTTGCGGCTTGCAAATGAGTTGCGACAGCCAGCCCCAAAAATCCTGGCATCCTTGAGGCAACTGAGATTAAGCGTGAATCGTGGGCATGGGGGATTGGGGAATGGTAGTAGCTGAAATTGGATTAAAGCTCGCTGCCAAAAATAAGAAACAATGCAAATTGAACAAGGCAATACGTTTTTCTGCCAAGAAACTTCAATGGCAAAAGAAAACTACGAGCCAAGAAAATTCGCGCACAAATCATTGTTTAAGTTTTCCTTCTTTCTTTTTTATGCAATAAGCTTTAGTTTAAAGTTAACCTTATCCCCAATGCTGTGCTCTGTAATTATTTTTAAAAGGCCACTGCAGCTGCTCATGGCTCATAACGAAAGCCATTGTAACCGCCATTAGCTGCCAACAGCCATCAGCCATCAGCCATCAGCGACAACAACAACAATGTCCTTTATTCCATAACACTTTCAACGCAAGTGCTTAAGGACATTTGTAGTGTGAGCAGAGCAGAGCAGCGCACAGCACAGAAGAAAAAAACAACAAATAAGAAAAGCTGTTGGCAATATTGATCTGCTGATGGAACAGTAAACTACACAAATAGTTGAAAACTTGCAAACTTGAAAAGCAATCAATGGCACTCTCGAGAGCATCAATGCATTTTCTTTTCTATTATTGTTTCGATAGTATCGAAAGGACATTGAAAATACATAGTTATGTAAATAAGAAATAAACATCAATGTTTAACAACAGCAAAAATCATCAAACAGCAACAAATCGATAAAGCAAATATCAATGAAATATACTAGGAATCGAGTAAGTATCGAAAATTGATCTATCTAAAGATGCCTTTGTAAACTACAGGTACAAAGTAGAGAAGAAAGCTGTGGAGATTCGATAAACCGAATTTGAAATAAATATATACTGAGTGAATATTGAAAAGTCACCCATCCAATCATTTCTTAAAAAGCGTCGGTGACAAAGAAGAGAAATAACCTGTGTAGAACATCGATAAAGCGAATATCAAAGAAATATATACGATATATATTGAGTAAACATCGAAAAGTGACCCATTTAAGGGTTCCTCAAGAAAAAAAAAGGGACACAGATAAGAAATAAGCTGTGAAGAACATCGATAAAGATCAAAGACATATAAATCGAGAAAACATCGAGAATGATTGCTTGAAAGCTGCAGGAACAACGATGAGAAAGAAGCTTTGGAGTAAATCCTCTGTTCCTTTCCGAATCAGAAAATGTCATCAGCAGCCCTTTGTTTACTACCTGACGAATTGCAGAAGCCACTTCTTACATATGTATGTATGTCTCTGTATGAAAAGGTTAATACACATGCACCCCACTGTATCATAATGGGATGAATTTACATGCAAAGTGTGTAAAATGAAATAAGTCTGACAGTCAACTTAACCTAACCTCACAAATAATCTTAAATATCGGAAAACATAGCTGTCATACAAATCAGAAAACATCGCTACAACAAATATTACCAATGCTTTCTAACTTTACAAGAATGGATAACTTTATTCTTAAATTACCCAATCTTGATTTTCCTAAAAATGAACACAGTTTAAACTATTGATATCTTAAATAATAACTATCGAAACTATCGATTTCTTTTTTCTATCAGCTAGTATATCATTTCCTTATAGTAATCTAGTAAGAAGCTGTGCTAATAGCTTTATATATAATACTTGGCATTGTAAACTTTGCTATCTGCAACAAATTACCGCCCTTAGCTTCAAGTGTATTCAACCCCAACCCCCAATCCCCAATCCCAACCGCAACCCCTAGCACGCTGTGCATACTTATATAAGCTTGTTACGTCACAGTTGTTACTATACACATTATACAACCGTATAATATGTTGAAGTGAGTCTGGTTACGAGGCTGATTGTCTGTAGCACAAAATTGCTGAGAGCAGCTTAATAAAAACTTTAGACAAGAAATTTGTTCGTGACATGTTCAGTTACAATAAACTACAAAAAGAAAAGAAAGAAAGCAGAAAATTGTCAACTACAAGAAACTGAAAGTTGAAAGAAAATCCTTTCACGCATCACATATGTTATCAATATAAACTTTTCTATGTTTGTTATAAGCAATTGAAAAAACGTCAAACATTTCGAAAGTTTTTGCAGAAATAAATTCATTTTTTTTTTTTAAGCATATTTATCACAGCTTTGAAAGTGCTTTAAAGAACTAATGCCTGTGTGTGCTCTCCATAGACAACAAATATTTATTTATAAACCTCAAAGGAGTACACACACACACACACACACACACACATATACACACACACAGAGAGAGAAAGAACGACACTCTTGACATTGGCAATCGCAACGTGAGCAAAAAAATATGATTCCTGCTTTGCTCCTTTGGCTGCTTTGGCTGCCTTTGGTCCTTAGAACCGCAGTCGTAAGCAGCTGTGAGTCAATAATTTCACAACAGCTAAAATGGCAGCTTCTTCTTGTTGTTGTTCTCCCTCTTCTTCTTCTTCTTCTTCTTCTTCGTTTACAACCTGCACATCCTCCACATCCTGCTGCACATCATCATCGCCATTGATGGCGCCATTTTTGTTTTTGCCGCACTTTTGTTTGCTTAGCAGGCCAATTGAGAGTGTGAGTGTCCTGTCCGCTTCCTGTCGCTGCTTCTAATGCGAGCTGACAAACTTTGTCTGCAGTTATAAGTGTGTGTGCGTGTGTTTGTGTTTGTATGTGGTGTGTGCAAGTTTATATGTGTGTGTGTATCTGTTTACTGTCGGAATTTGTAATGAAAGTGAGCTGTTCATTTGCTTTAGGGTCGCCAAGTGGCCAACGTCTATTTGGGGTTTTCTTTCTGCTCATAGCATACATATGCATGTATACATATATATATATATATATGCATGTGTTTGTGCATGTGCTTGTGCTTGTGCGTGTGTATACAACGTTAAGTAAATGCTACCCTGCCATTTTTTATGAGCCAAAACCAAAAAAGAAAGAGAGCAAAGCCTAGCCGTAACTTGTCATAATGCGGGTTTGTATTTAAGGTAGCCCATAGGAACATGGGGCATAATACTCTGACTCTTTTATGACTACAAATTTCTTTAGTGCAAAGGAAACGAAATGTTTTCTTTATGTTAATGCAAACTGAACCAACAAAAAACAAACTGAGAGACTGCGACACTAATTTATACACTAACATTGGATATTGTCATTTATTTTATCAAACTGTTGCAACTCAATAAATATGTAACTTTATTTAAAAACTTAAAGTTAATTTAGGAATTGTTTATAAACTCATTTATTTGGTTTTGTTTAGTAGAGTATGTCGTATTAATTTTATTTTATTTATATGTCATCGAGGGTATTTAATCTTCGTCAATGCAAAGCTATTTCACTTTACTTGTTATGCCTTTTATCCTCAAAATGTTTGGAAAGTTTTAATAAACAGGTAACATCCTTGATCCTTTAGACTCGAAAGTTCAGTCTATATATATAATGCTTATCATTGTCAAAAGCCAATTCAATTTATCAATGTTCTATCGTGTATCTACTTCAGATATTCTTAGAACTCCTCGAGTTTGGTATATAAATAGAGTTAGCCGTTTCAGTTTCTTTTGCAAATATAGTTCAAAAGTTCATTTGGTAAAATAAGGAACTAATCGTTTCTTTTAGGATAAAAGAACTTATCGTTTATTTAGTTTCTTTGCGAATACAGAGCTCAATCGTTCCTTTCACGATAGATAAAAAGCTAATCGTTCCTTTAGTTTCTTTTAGGACAAGCGAACTAGTCGTATCTTTATTTCCTTTTCGGATAAAGACTAATCGTTTTTTAAGTTTCTTTGGGAATGCAGAACACAATGGTTCCTTTTGCGATTAGGATATGAGAACTAATCGTTTCTTTATTTCCTTTATGGATAAATAACTAGTCTTTTCTTTAGTTTTTTTGCGGATGCAGAACTCAATCGTTTCTTTTGAGTTCCTTTTCGGGTACAGAAACCAATCGTATATTTTCTTTTAAGTTCCTTTAGGAAGGGAACGAAACGAACTGAATGAACCATAATCAAAGATATAGTTCAATAGTTACATACAAAAAAGCGATTATTGCAACAAGTTCAGATCGGATCAACCAAACTCTGACAGCCCTGTTCCCAACTCCACTTTCGAATCAATTCTACAGTTAAATGTGTTGCATACTTTTTGGAGGACGGTAAAATGAAGAAACTTAACTTTTATGTACGTGCGCTTGCTTCTGAAAGTTTGCTTTACATATTTCTGTAAAATTCATTCGAAAGTGGAATTTTGTAACATCTCTCCCAGCTCAGATCATAAAAGCTAAGGGCAAATAAAACCAAATGCAGAGTATCTACAAGTCGATCTCTTTCAACCAAAATGTTTTAACTTATTTTTTTTTATTGTTGTTGTTGTTGTTGTCCTTATACAAGTGGAAATTATCTTTGCGTTGAAATGCGCAAATGTTTTTCATGCGCTTTGTTTTCAATTCAAGGACACCACAAAAGGCACAAAATGATAATTTGCAAGAGAAAAGAAAAACAGCAAGACAAATGAATGCGAGAGAAGAGGCACAGAAAAGTGCAATGGAGCGAAGGAGACAGAGAGGCAGAGGCAGAGGCAGAGAGAGAACGAAAGTCAAATGACTGCTGCGTTATAAAATGTAATTGTGGGCTGCAAAATGTGACAACAACAAGAAGAACAAGTAGAACGAGAAGCATGGCAATAATGATAACTAACCGCTAAGAGCGCCGCCAGCGACGCGACGTCACGCACAGCAGCAGCAGTGGCAGCGTCTGCTGCAGCAGAGCCATCAAAAACAATGGCGTCCAAAATGGCAGTGGACAAAGCGAGACAGCAACAGCAACGGCAGCAATCGCAGCAGCAGTCGCAGCAGCAGCGAACAGCTTCCGTCTGGCGTCTGTCAGCTTGCCCTACATAACAAAAACAGTTGCAGCTCAACTAAGAGGCTGGGCTGTGCAGGGGGTGTAAGGGAGCAGGGCAGAGATGAGAGCAAGCACGAGGCAAATAACGGGTTGAGACAAAAGAGGACAACATGACAAAGGGTCGCTTGTTCTGTGCACATGTGTTGTCGTTGTTGTTTTTGCTGTTGTTGTTGTTGTTGTTGCTGTTGCTGTTGCTGTTATTGTTGTGGCTGTTATTGTTGTTGTTCTTGTTTTTCGTTTGCCACTCGAATCACTTTTTATAACTGTTTGTCAGCAGCCCCCGCAAAAACCTTTTTAATTTGCTTAGCCGCTTTCCTTCTCCGCCCTGCTGATTCTCTCTCGCTCGCACAGTAAACAAAACAAGCGCAATTTCCTTTTAATTTCCTTGCAAGCAATAACAACCAACAGCAGAGGAATTTTCTTTGCGCCTTTGTCGACGATTGGACAATGTTTACCAAACAATTATTTCCTCTTCTTATTTATTTATTTCTTTTTTTTTTTATCGTTCAAACTAAATGCTTCCAAACCGGACAAGAACATTCGCTGGACCCCTTCCTATTCACATTTCCAATTCATTTTGGCCAGACCCATTTATTACTCGTTTGCTTTTTGCCCACTTGATTGTACTACCAATTTGTTGGGCCCCCATTCGACTGGTTTGCTAAAAATACATTTCTTTCTTTTTTATTTTTGTGGTAAATGCTTAGCTAAGCATTTCTTTTGACCAGCTTTCCACAACGTCTAATCTATTTTTAAATCAGCGAATCAGCTGTGCATAAGTTTTGATTTATTCCATGTCGATCATAGAGGTTCTATGGTGTAATGGTTAGCACTCAGGACTCTGAATCCTGCGATCCGAGTTCAAATCTCGGTAGAACCTGATTTCCAAATTTTTTTTTGTTTTCTATTTTATATTTTTTACAATTCAAAGTTCTTTTTAACCAGTTAAAGAAAGTTTTTTAAAATATGTTTTAGTATTGTTTTGGCAATATAGAAATTTTGAACAATTTTACTGAATATATGTTTTGGAAGAACTTGTTGAACAATATTAAAAATATTAACTTTTAAATGGTGTTTTTATTTAAGAAGTTTACTTCTTATATTGTACGGCTTTGTAATACCAGAACACGACGAAAACAAAGTTCGTGTCAAGTGGTGCAAAGTAATGTAAATAAAATTACAACAGCCTCTCTTTTAATACTCTTTTTTCAAATTGAAGCTATAAAGTTCTGCAAATGTATGTAACAGGCAGAAGGTAGCATTTCCGACTATATAAAGTATATACATTCTTGATCACCATCAACAAGTTTTTCAATTAGATTTTCAAAATGTTTCTTTGATTTTTAAAGTAAAACTCAGAGAAAATCTTCCAACTAGATTTTCGAAAATGTTACTACAATTTTCAACTAGAAAATCGGGGAGTCTATTTTGATTTTAGATCTACGGTTCCTTTGCAACTTTTCTTAGAATTGTTCATAGATTCCAATTTTGACTGACGCTTGGTTGGATTTCTTAACCCCATACCAATTGTCCCAAGCTAATATATATTCATGAGCCGCATCAACAGCCGTGTCGATTTGATCATTTCCGTCCGTCTGAACGTCCGTCCGTCTTGCAACTGAACTGCTTATAACGCACTGCTTGTAATGCACTGCTTGTATGTGTAATTGAAAACAAAAGATGTTGCTGTGATTTTTAAAGTTGAGTGAAAGGTGTCTTGTAGTCGAGTACTCTCCACAGTTTTGAAGCTAAGCCAACCAAACATGGAACACATTTTGTTATTCTGATCTGAAAAAAGGCTGAAAAAATAGTATGTCGAAGTTTTGATAAAGTTCTCAGCACTTTGATTACACAGCGACACAATTTTTATAGTTTTCAAAGGACTTTTGTTTGAAATCCTCGATGGACACCCAAAAAAGATTTTTAAGCGGCTTTTAACACTTTTGCACTTTACACATATCTTGGAATTACACTTAACGTGGCCAATAAAAACCATTTAGTTATGCGTATTATGAAAGGGTATTATGTAGGCATTCACATGATTTTATTGTTCTCAGCACACTAATTTTATCTTTACTGTTTTAATATACCAACAACAACAATTAATTGCAATTGAAGTGAAATTGTTTTGAAAATTGTATCAGAAAAAACTATTTGACTGAGCGACGATCAAATTAAACAAAGTTGAAGTCACTGAAAAAAAGTTAGTTTAACTGGCTTATTACCATATACGAACATGCCATGTGATAGGCTGCCTAATACCCTTTAACTAGTGTTATTCCAAGATTAGTTTAAACAGTATTTTGAATATGTTTTTACTCCCTGTTCCCATTAAAAATGGGAAAAAGGGAGTTATAAAGTACTGCAAATGTGTGTAACAGGCAGAAGGAGACATTTCCGACTATATAAACTATATATATTCTTGATCAGGATCAACAGCCAAGACGAACTAGCCATGTCCGTCTGTCTGTCCGTCTGTCTGTCTGTCCGTCTGTCCGTATGAACACACAGATCTCGGAAACTATAAGAGCTAGAGACACCAAACTTGGCATGCAGGTTCTTGTATACCATACGCAGATCAAGTTTATTTCAAATTTCCCGCAAATCGCAAAAGACTCCCACAGCCACAATTTAAAAGATAGAGCTTTGATTGACATATATGTTGCATCAATGTTGATCTGCTGTGAAAATTTCATCACAATCGGATAAATAGCACCAAAGTTATGGAAGAATCTATTACCCCCGTCTCAGCCGGCAGAAACAACAGTTTGACAGGCACTTTACGAGTTAAGTGCACTGCTTGCTTGAGTTGCCGTTGAACTGCTTGAAATGCAAGTTGGGAGCAGGGAGTCTCGTAGTCGGGCACACTCGACTAGAGCATTCTTACTTGTTTAGCTTAATCTTAAGATTTTGGGGGTCCATCGAAGATTTCAAATATGCAGAAATACTACACACAACTTTGTTACATAATTATGTATTTAACAAAAGTACTTTTCAACAAATTTTCGAAATAAGATCATTTTGAAGCTCATGTTGCAACATCAATATTTAAAATCATTATTTATTATTATAATTATCTATGTGAACACACTCGAATCGGTCCCCATATGCCGCTTTGTGTATAATTAAAGAGAAATTGAACCTTCTGCGGCGGCCGCAGTGTCCATGTTATAATAATAAACAAGCTGCTCAAAGTTAATGGCAATTAAAAACACACGCAGCACATTAAATTCAGAGGTCCAACAATCAAGCGAAATTGGAGGGACACAAGAGCTTCATCAAGAGCAGAGAAAAGAAGGACTATCATCAAAATGAATTGTCAATTAATTCTTTATGAGGGGGCAGCAGGATGACGACGAAGAAGATACAGAAAGCTAAAGTTAAAGTAACAGTGACATAATAACAGTATGAGAGACAGTAACATATGAGCTGTCACATAAGGATAACATTAATAAGGACAACACGCACTTTGAAGCAACACAAACACAAGAACTTTAGCGAAATAATCAAAATTGAAATGAATTGAGAAAATTGAATATGTTGAAAGTTCTTGGCGCGAAATTTGATTGGGTTGATAATATGACTGAAAGGATTAGATGTGCAACGTTAAACTCAGCTAATTGACCCTTTTGCCACGTGCACAACAAAATAGGTTAGGGCTATAAACTTGAGTTGTCTTCAGGTGTCACGAAATGTTTGACAAATGTGACCACGCAAAGAAAAAAAACAAACACACACACAAAAAATGCGCAAAAATAAGCAAAGGCAAAAATATATTAGAAGCTTAGCACTGGGTTTTATATTGGCATGTTGCCTTCTTTCAAATGATATTTTTATTTAATTTTTGTTGTATTGTTGTTGTTTATGATTTGAAGTCTTTGTGACTACCCAAAAGAACGAAATCGCGACGTTCTGGCGTACAATCAACCAGCGGGCTCCAAAGTCAAACCAAAACTGAGCATTTAAGGACATTTACGATTGATTTTATATCCGAATACACGACTGGCCACTTTCTGTGTATCGTGTTTTTGCTGTTGCCTTATGTTGTTGCTGTCCTGACACAGAAAACTTCGTTATATGCATAAGCCGAACAATATACGAGCTACCCGAAGTCTAAATTCGGAATAAAAGCTTACGCATCCTGGCCACTTTGCAGCGCTTTTATATATTCCAGCAGGTTGTTTTTTTGTTTCGCGCGTTTTATTATATCGTAATTACAATGTGCTACTTCGTAATTAACTAGACTTTAATTAAATATAGTTAAAATGATAATTGCAGTAGTGTGTGGGCTATGTTAAAGCTGGAAATTTGATAATTGTTGTCGAAATTTACTATGCATGTATGTTTTGTAATTTCATTGAATGCACAAGAGACAAAAAACGACTTAGGAGCATGTCTTGAATCCATTGTAAAAGTCAATTTTATATTATAGTCTTATATTCGCCCATTTAATAAGTATCTACAGTTACAAGTATCTGCTACTGTCAGCAAAAAATCAAACAAAAATCTATTAAATCTATTAAATAAGAGATGAATGCAAATTTTAACTAAATAATTCAATGTGAAGGAAGTATCTTAATATCTTATAAACCAACACTTCTATTTTTGTCGTAATTAGCGATATCAGCCAAAAACTTTTATTTACGATTTTTATAACATAAATCATTTTTAATTCTTATTTTTAATTTTTATTTAAAATATGCAAAACAATAATTAAATTTCAGTTTTTATTTAAAACTTAAAAGAATTTCATAAAATACGCTCAAAGCAAAATGTTTTGCATCTCAATCTTATTGTGATGATCAATTCATGACTAGCTTATACAAAACCGCTATTTGGCACTAGGTAGTCAGTGCGGTTCTATGGTGTAATGGTTAGCACTCAGGACTCTGAATCCTGCGATCCGAGTTCAAATCTCGGTAGAACCTGAATTGAAATTTCTTTTTTCTTTTTTTCTTTTTATGTCTAATTAAGTTTTTTTTTTGTTTTTTAATTAATACTTTTAAAATAATACATTTTTCTTTTAACAAATTTGGCAAACACAACTTTTAGTATTTTGCTGCAGCTTTTATAAGGTAGTTTTCGCAGGCAAGATCAACCGGTTCTATGGTGTAATGGTTAGCACTCAGGACTCTGAATCCTGCGATCCGAGTTCAAATCTCGGTAGAACCTGAATTAAAAATATTTATTTTTTCTTTTTGAATATTATTATTAACTGATTTGAACATTTGCCCATGTTTGCTATGCAAGAATTTTCTAAGAAACAGTTGAAATCATACAAAAAGCTTTCAGCTACGTTGCAGTTACAGTTAACACGTGCTATAGCTGCCAGAGCTTTCGTATAAACATGCACTCACCCACACACTCACACAAACGTCAACAATGCGCCAAAATACAAAGTACACATATACAGCTTTGTATACATATATGTATGTAATTATAAACAAATAAAACGTAATTAAATATTGGCACATATTGAGTTTCAAGTGCAGCTGCTGCTGCTGCTGCTACTGCTGCAGCCATTGACATTAATATCATATTACGATAAGACTCACCTTTATCACGAAATAGTTGTTGGTATGCCAGCCATTCGTCGGCTGAGAGGCTGGATGGTGGAGGCTCGTGGGTTGTATAGGGATGCAGCCAGTCCGGATACGATGACCAAATCAATAAAACAATTTTTACCAACGAGATGGTAAACATTAAACTCAACACTATGGCAATTAGAACTTTTAGCGAACGTTTCAACATAATCAACAAATGCGCAATGTAAACAATCGACTTTCAATAGAATTTTAAAAGCAACAAATCGTTTTTTGTTCTCAGTTTTCTTGTGTATGTGTGTGTGTGTGTGTGTGTTGTTTTTGGCTGGTAAACAAACGCATTTAATGCTCTCATAAATATTTAATGCGCGCACTTTTGCTGCAGCGGCGACAGCGACGCAAGCAGCATACCGCTAACATTTTGTGATCTTAACTTTAGTTGTTATGCTTATGATTAACACAGTTTAACAATTTATTTTACACTTTTTTAGTTAATATTTGCAATGTATTTGAATATGTTTTTTTTTTTTTTGAAATCAGCAACACAAAGCAGCAATGAGCAAAAAAGTGTTTGTGTGTGCGTTTTCTATTTCGGTGACCAGCTGACGTGCAGGGTTGCCGGATCGTCATTGCCAGCTGTCTGGCAGCACTGAAAGTTGCTTAGCCGATACACAAACCATTAAGCAAAAAAGCTTTAAGCGCGTAATTACTCATGTATTAATTAAAACATATACTTTTATAACAACGCATGTATATATATATCAAAAATATTAATTTATTAATTACATTTATAAAACTTAAAAAAAAGAAAAAAGATTTTCATTCAGGTTCCACCGAGATTTGAACTCGGATCGCAGGATTCAGAGTCCTGAGTGCTAACCATTACACCATGGAACCATTTGACGATGCGATGGAAAAACTTAGCCACATTTTACGCTCTGCTTTCGAATGCTGAAAATGCAACATTGGCGTTGTGGTTAAGCGCCTTATATGACAAAACATAATGGATGCAACTAAATAAATTAAAATATACAATACAAGCAATATAATTAACGTAAAAATAAATAAAAAAAAATATTAGTTATCAGGTTCCACCGAGATTTGAACTCGGATCGCAGGATTCAGAGTCCTGAGTGCTAACCATTACACCATGGAACCACATGGCAGACTTGGGTCGAATGTTGAACAAACTTGAACTTGTCATTAGAAAGTGTATCTGTGTGTGTCCGTAGTTGCATATGTATGTAGAAATGTTTGAGGTGAAAGCATAGACAAATCTTATTTTCTCGATGCTTCTACTTGAGCCAAAGTCAGTAAAGAAAAATCAATTTGCATATTGAACAGATTTTATTTCATTTTTTTTTTGGTTTTCTTTATAAACAGTTATCATTAAAAACTTAATAAGAATTGGCAGCGCGCGCGCGCTTATACCATGTCCATTCCATTATCACGAATCCATTTGCGGCTTATAATCGTCGTCGTCAGTGCAATCATTGGTGGCTTAAGCCATTAGCACTTAGCCATAATACGCGTATGGAGATGCATAACCAGAATATGCAGAGTAGGCATAGGGACTGCCACCATAATAGAACTGTGGAGATGGTTCTGGGCTAGCCACGGGCACTGGAGCAGGGGCAGCACGGGGAAGAGGCGCTGGCACGGCCAAAGCTACAGCGAACAGCGCAGCGAAGAGAACAACCAGCTATAAAGAAGAAGTTGTTAATGCAAGTTGCTTATGTAGCAAATATATCGATACTGATAATATCGATTGCATGCCGAGCTATCGTTATATCGATAGTATAGATATTATTCTAGCTTTTATTCTTGACTTACTAGCTTGAACATTTTGAGAGAGTTGTTTTGTTGATTGCTTTGATGTTATTGGAACAATTGCACTTTCAGTTTTGATACGGCTAGAACGAAAACAGCGGATATTTATACCCGATACAGAGATGTTTAAGACGTATTTGTTATGACCAGGCGAATCGTCACATTTTACTTCTTTTTCTTTTTTTTGGCGATTTATGCCATTTTTTTTTTTCGCTTGGTTGGCATTGTTGACAATAGTTTTTGATAGTTTTACCTTTCGCATTCTAATGACTTCTTATCGGCAGCTCATGATTCGGCAAATATAAGAATAAACATATATTTTGTTGATATTTAGCTGTATTGTGATACTGACCTTCAAAGTGATTTCTGTTTTGTTTGATGACAGACAAATCTTGTTATGCGTATTGCATATTAATTGGCATTTCTTTGACAACTCTGAACACATTTGGATGCCATTAAAGTGATTAATGATTAATGTATGCCGAATTCAAGTTGGGCATGACGACATAGAATTCAATTTGTTTTTATAAGAAAATAAAAAGTGGGCTTGAGAAAATGTATAAATTTGTTATTATTCTTAAATTACATATGTGTAATGCATAACAAATTATTTTACATTAAAAAAGAAGCAAAATTTAAAAAAACAAACAAACATACTTATGTTTTCAAAGAAATATCAAATTTGCAGACTGCTGACGTATTATTTTGTATTCCAATTTCAGTAACTACTATTTCCTTATTATTCTTGAAAAGAAGTTCTTTCTTGCACCCAGGAGCATAAGTTGACGTAAGACTCAGTTTTCAAATGTTAATTTCGTAAATTTGTGGAGCAGCTATTTTTATTAGAAAATATAATAGTTTTGTTCACGAAAAACTAGAGAAAATCAATACATAAATTATTCTTATCTGAAATACGCGTCGAAAGCTATCTCGTTTATTCCAATCCAAAAACGCGTTCAAAATTTATGAAAATTTTCAATTTTTAAAGTCACTTTGTTTGATTTTCTGTTTGTTTTTATATATTAAAGCTTTAATAGAAAGCCTTCTGGAATTTTGAGGCGAGTAATGTTTGTTTCACCACTTTTCTAAAAAGTCGCTAGTTTAGCGGAAAAACGCTAAAAACCGCAAAAATTTACATCCCCACAGTTTCCTAACTAAACAAGCCACAGACAAGTTCTATATATTGTTGGAAAGGTATTTTTAAGAGCTTTTAGACTTATTCAGATACTTTTTCTGAATAGCTCAGGTAAAAAGATACAGGTGAAATACAGTTTTTTTTTTGCAAATTTTAACAATTTAAAGAAAAATGGTCCCTACGATTTTGTTTAAATCTATAAGTACAGTAGTCATCAGCATTGCGGACGTTTTGACATCTGCCTCAAAACGGACATAATTCGTGTTCGTAAAACAACATTACCTGTTACTTGTTTAATTTACCTATTGCTATCATACTTGTACATTTGGCTTTAACAAGGAAACTACTCTGAGCAAAATACCCAGGGTTCGAATCCCAGTGCAGGTAGTCGGTTATTTTTTTTTTTATTTTTTTTTTTTATTATTTCTTAGACTTTTTGTATAACATATTAAGTTAAAGTGTTAAGATCCCCTCACTTCTATAGCTACTTTCATAAAATTGATCAGTATGACTCATGTTGACCTTTTAGATAAATTGATTAACAAAATGCTGCCACGCCCACCTCCGCCCTTTCAAACGCATCTACTATAACAACCAAATGGCCACTAATATATTTCTTTAGCAAAAAAAAACAACACTAAGAAAATTGTTGCTTTCTCAGCATCATCTCTGTTGCTCTCTCACTCTATCTCTCAGTCTCTCTCTCTTTATTCCGTGCTCTTAAAATGTCTGATATCAAGTTAGTTTGATTATTTAAGATAGTGCACATGTTAAATTGAATATACTTCGTCACAAAATTTGATATTAACAAGTTTTGGACTTGAATATGTATCGTCACTAGACTTTTACATAGCTAGTGTAGAGCTGTTTGTATTGGATAATATTTATACTTTGAGACATTTTTAAAGATAGAGGGTGTACAAAAATAGAATTTGAGACTCTTGAACACTATGCTCACAACAACATATATATGTAAGTACATTTGTATATATATATATATATGTATATATATATATATATATATATATATATATATATATGTATGTAGAATTTGGAGTTAAGCACAATTATGTATGTGTATGTTTATTTAGCTGATTTTGTCATATATTTTTAATTGCAGAATCGATCAAAATGTAACAAAGCGTCGGACTGCAAAAAATAATAATAGGTTAAATGAGTTGACAAAATTTTTGGGAAACATGACCACGTCGCTCCATATCTATTGTGTAATGCAGGCGGATTAAGAAACAATGTATACAATGTACATACAGTATATATATTTTTGTTGTATTTATTGCCAACGATATCTCGAGTATGCTTTGGCAGTCATTAGACTGTCGTTAAAGCACAAAATTGAAGCTATAAAGTCGCCTAATGAATGCACATTGAATATCAAAACGGAACCGCGCAACGATTGCAGACTTGATGACAACACACAATGGGCATTTACGGAGTAACAATCCATATCCATATCCATATTCGAGGCAGGGAAGAGTTTTGGGGCTAAGCTGCTTATTGGCGTCAACCGCAAGTAGAGATGAGCACGTGTTGGAATATTGCTTTCAAATTAGTGAAAACAAAGCAAATGATGACAGTTTGATGAGCTCGACTGCAGTATACTCTGTTCCTAGTCTGTTTGCTTTTGTGAAGAAAGCTATGAGTAGTGTTCAAATTGAGCTTGTTAACTCTAGTTATATAAATGTGGAAGGCATGCTGAACCAATCAAAGTTCCACTATCGTATCAACTTTATAGAAATTTGTGTAGCATACTTTTCAGAGCAGGACACAATTTAAAGTCTTAGGTTTCTTGCATTTTTGTTAATTTATTTTTATTTATTTAAAAATATAAAATCAATATAAAACTTTGCAATGCTCTATCTAGCAATCCATTTTGGATAATTCATTTTAACTTAGACAGGAGTTTATGGTCGCTAGAAAGCCCATTTTTGCAGAATGAATTCGGAATTGATATTAAAACAAATTCGAGATAGTTCTTCTTCAATGTTCGTCTTACAAAATAAAACACTACACGTGCTCATCTCTATTCGCAACTTAGCTTCTAACACCCGCAATGATGTCAAAATGTAGATGCAGAAAAGTTTATACATTTCTCGTATTGTTTGTCAGCATTCTGGAATATAAAAGCTTGAAGTCGGACAAACAACATTTGCAGTTCAGTTCTGTTTGCATTCCAAGTCAATAGCTTATCAATTTGTCATCATGCTGAAACTGGTAAGTGTTGAAATGGTATTAGGTTTTTATGATATTGCAGGACACTTGTGAACAATCCTTTTCTTTGCAGTTGTTTCTTTTGTTCGCCGCCATAATCGCACTTGCTGTGGCTGTGCCTGCTCCGGTGCCCGGACCCAACCCTGGACCCAATCCCAATCCAAATCCACAATTCATTTACTCGGCAGGCTATCCAGCTGTGGCCTATGCATCTCCTTATGTGTACTATGGTTGATCATTCTGAAAATTGATCAATGAGAATAAAGTTTTTTTTTTAAATAAAAAAAAAAATGGTTTCATTTTGAGCATCGCAACCAAACTCGTAATTTGTTCTTTACATGTTTGGCCAAGTTCAAATAAAACCAGCCAACTAGCACTTCAGTCCAAGCTAGTGACGAAGCATTACTAAGAGCGCTAAGGCTTACAATCAATATATACAGACAGAATGAAAGATTTAATAGGTCAGTCCGTTCAGATCGAGTTTTTGTATATACCGATCGAAAGGTATTACTTTAACTAAGAAAACTAATACCAGTTTGAGGAGTTGTCTGTTGTTTGCATCAAAACGTTAAGATAGCTTTCTGAAATTTTGGTGACTTGTTATTTATCATAAGCCGAGTATAGTTTCATCCAGCTCTTTTCTGAATAGCCGCTCGTTTAGCGGGAAAACGCTAAAAACGCTAAAATATACATTCTCTCAGTTTCCTAACTAAACAAACTACAGACACGTTCCACATATCGATGGAAATGTATTTTTAAATGCTTTTGGGCTTTGCTTGACACTTTTTTTCAGCTCTCAGCTTAAAAGCTACAGGTGTAATAAAGTTTTTTGTTGCATCTTTTGAAAATTTAAACAAAATTTGCTTCATAGTTTCTGATAAAACTACATTTTTTTACTTCGTCATTGAAGTTCCGCAAGTTTTGGTATGTAACAAGTATCTGGCACAATTCATGATAGCCAGATATTGCTTTTTCGACTGTATCTACTCCTACAACTAACATACATTAGGCTTTACGAGTGCGGCGACTTCCAAAATAACCTTGGTTTAATTTCTAGTACATGAATTTGGATTTTGTTTCTGCACTCTGCACCCTGCACTCTCTGTCATATTCTTATGTACGCTCTTTTCTGCACAGGCTAGAAAGAGAGAGCGTGTTAGCTCTCCCTTTTTTTTCTGGGTCAAACGTAAAAATACAAAACAAAATGAAATGAGCACAAATCAAAGGAAGCCATCTATATCTATCTCTTTTGCGCTTATAAAGAATTAAGCCAACAATAATAAAAATTGAATTAAAGTTGACTTCATTGATCGCTGTATGTGAACGATAGAAATAAAATTAATTTTAATTGTTATTATTCCATTAGGAAAGTCTTAGGATATGTTTGGTACAAGATTATACAAATTTGTGTTATATAAACATAAAGCATGAGCAATTTACATTTCAACCTAGCATTATATGGTTCCATGGTGTAATGGTTAGCACTCAGGACTCTGAATCCTGCGATCCGAGTTCAAATCTCGGTGGAACCTGTTGAGAAAGTCTTTTTTTTCTGAAAAGACATTGCTATCTGCCTGCAATAAGCCTTATTTTGAATCAAACTCAGTCACAGGCAACTTATATTTTTATTTTAAATTGATTCATCTACAATTTTTGATATAACATTTTTTTTAACGATTTTAATAAATGAAGCATTCTAAATTATAATATATAATATATATTGGTGAGTCTAGCTATAAAACTATGGAAGGTTTAATTTTTTACCGAATTGCGGGGGAGTAGGTGGTGAGACCTTAAGTCTTTCTTTAAGAAAAAATAAATAAAAAAAAAAAAACAAATAAAAAAATTAAATAAAAATAAAAAAAAAACCAAACTACCTGCACTGGGAATTGAACCAAGGATTTTCTTTTTAACAAGTACTTCTTGATGCCTTCTGTAAGAAAGTAGTAGAAAGAGGAACACCAAATTGGCAGTTTCTGGCGAACACAAATTATGCCAGACATGTGTTGTATATTAAAACGTCCGCAGTTTATATGGCTTATATACGCAAAAAAATAATCAAAATCCTAGGAACGGTTTTCTTTTAAATATGCAAAATGTGCCATTCAAAACTTGATTTCACCTGCAGCTTTTTACCTGGGTGCTTAAGAAAAAAGTAGCCAAGATAAGTTCAACAGCTTTTTTAAGTACCTTTGCAACGATATGTAAAACGTGTCTTTAGCTATTTCAGTTTGCAAACTATGGAGTTTTCAATTTTAGCGGTTTTTAAGGTATTCCCGCTAAACTAGCCGTTTTTCAGAAAAGTGCTAAGACAAATATTTCTTGGCTTAAAATAGAAAACAAGTCCGCGAAGTTCCCGAATGCTATCTGAAGGCTGTGATACAAACGAAAAGACATATTGACTTTTCATCTCATTTTGGAGAACACACTATTTGGGATACTTTATTTGGGATCAGAATAATTCTGGATTATATTTATGATCAAAAAACCCCATAAATCTTAATCCTTTAAGCTTAGTCCTTTCCACCTGCATCCCTATATCTCATGAGCCAATCAAAATACATAACTTTCGATTGGCATATAACTCTATCTGATCGGACTGTCGTAGCAAATCTTCTATTCTATTATTCTAGCACTGTGCTAAGTTGAAATTATGTAGAGATGACGTATTCCTATGGTGAATTTATACTAAAGATGACGTATTCCCATCAGCTGCTCTTTTTAGGCAACCTTTTTCTTAGTTTGAAGGCCAATTTTGTAGTAAGCAGTCATGTAGCGCAGCAAATTTGTTTTAAATCAGACATAAACTGAGTAAGTATAACTTGAGACACATTTTTAGCGAGTAAATATAAACTAATATATCTATTCACTTTAAGAAATCTTCACTGAATTTCAAATGAAAGTTGCAGAGCGGAGAAAAGAGAATCAAATGGAATTTCGGAGATAAACTATGTTCAAGTTGGGCATATGATAATCATGGAAAAGCCAATCTAACGTTCTTAAGATAGTATCCGTTTAGGGAACCGAAAATAAAAGCTGACACAAAATCTTGATGTTTCAGTCTGTAAGAATGTTATGCCAAAGGAACGAAGGACTTAACATTATTCAAGATAACTCAACCAAACTGAACAATTCTGAGATTCTGACAAAATCGAAGCCATAAACTCAAGCTACAAAAACTAAATTTACAAAATATAACTAAATTTATGAATTTTACTTTGAGACTATTACTTATTGTTAATGTATTATTAATAAATTATAATTATATCATTTTAAAACAAACAATGTGCAATGCTTTACAGCAGCTACAGAAACGAAGAGTGCAGCAAATAACAAATGTTTGCTATCTCCCTTTAATATACCGCTCTCTCTCGAGGTGGATTTTGTTTAAATTCACCATGCTCTCTGTCGCTCTCTGAAAATTTAAGAAACTCACCCACTCGGAATACATCAAGTTGCAATTTTTGTTGAGCTGAAGTATTACCACCAATTGCACTCTTTCGGGTTTCTTATTTTGACTAGTTCAAAAGAAAATAATGCTACTTAATAAATTCTAAATTTGATGTTTTCGTTTAATTTATTAAATTTAAACTGTTTGTGTTTATATCTTTGCAGAGGGTATTCTTTTATTGAAAAGTATAACTCAGGAAGTACATGTGTCGCAATCGGCTAGGTCGGACCACTTATTCCTATTATCAAACAATAGCTAATGGGCCAATAAAAAATATTTAAAAATTTGATTTATTGTTAATTTTTATTATAATATTGCCAGTTCGAAAATGAGCACAATTTGTGTGCTTTCAAGCAGCTACAAAAACGAAGAGTGCAGCAAATAACAAATGTTTGCTATCTCACTTTAATGTGTATTTAGTATTAATTCACCAAAAACAAAATTTAAACGCTCATCAAAAGTATTTTAAAATGTTGCTTTAAAACTATAATATTTTGTAAATTGTTTATAATTATTATCATTATCTTAAAACAAACAATATTTATGTTTTCCAGCAGCTACAAAAACGAAGAGTGCAGCAAATAACAAATGTTTGCTATCTCTCTCTAATGTGCCTATCTCGCTCATGGTGAATTTACTCTCTCAACATTAAAGGAACTCACCAATGCGGAATATGTCACCTTTATAGAAATTCACCTTGAACGTATTCCCACCAGCGGCTCTCTGTAGAATTTCTTATTTTGGTTAGCATGAAGAAGATTTACTTATATATAGCGCACAATATTTTTCTTGTAATTTTCATGTTTTGGCAAACAGTTTAAATGTTGATGAGACGTCTCCGACGCCATAAAGTATATATATAATTGATCCGCCGAATCGAACTACCCATGACCGTCTGTCTGTTATCTGAAAATATTGTGTTTTTAACATTATGTTGGGCCAAAATGTATTGTTAATGATTTGAATTGATTATTTTTATTTCATTCATAGCTGCATCATAGCATCCCCCGGTATATGCCACGATAGCAGCTACCTGTACACAGTAAAATCACCCCTAAAGCACTTGGGAGGTAGCTTGCTGAGTGACAGGTTCCGAAAACCGATTGCCGGCGATATCAACTCGCCCTTACCCAGGGTAAAGAGCTGAGCAGCACGCAATGCGTCATCTTTTAATAACTCATTTCTTAATGTACAATAATATTACAACTGCAGCTGGTGTCTGGCCTATTTCTTCATTTAAAGGTAGACCCTGCCATTTTTTGCTTAGCCAAGTTACTCTAACCAATTTCTCAACTGGGCAACGTTTATTGCATCAGAGTCGATCGAGTCTTAGTAATTATCTTTTGTGTGTTTTAAATTATAATATATGTATTTTTATTTAGTTTAATCTCTAATCGTTGTCACTTTTATCTTGACACTTGAATTTCTTAAGCCCATTTCAATTCAATTAAAACGATCATTCGTTCCTAATACTCCCTTTATATAACACAATTGTTTGTTTATTTGTTTATAAATTTCCTAGCTCTACAATTACAAAGAACTTAAAATTATCGCATTAGTGACTAAATGTATCGATGTTATGTATCGATCGCTTCTACGTACAACAATGTGTATAAAGTAGAGTTGTTTCGTTTCGTTAAGAATTATTTCAATAAAAATGAACTAGTAAACTTATTCAGTCGAACAAGTGAACTCATTCTGTCGCTCATGAACGATATAATTCATTTGGTCATCGATCATAAACGTTCACATACAAAAAAATTAAATAAATAAAACTAAATAATAAATAAATAAAACAACCGATATCTTGTATATACAAATGAATAACTACTATACAAAATAAATAAAAATGAGTATATTGGGTTTGTGAAATGTCCATCTGTCCGTCCGTCTGTATGAACTCATTTTTTTTCCACAATTTTGAAGCTTAAGCAACCAAACTTGGTTAACATGTTGATATATACCATAGGCAGACAAAGTGTCCAGATCTCCAATCACCCCCACCCCTTCCCCCACAAATGGCAAAAACCAAAATCGTCCATTTTACTGTTAGGGTAAAACAAATGTAGCATAAGGGCTACTAATCACATCCTTGATTGATCTGACTAACCCATTAAACAGATTCGATAAAAATAATTTTGTCACATCAAGTGGTCAAATTGAATTTTAAGTTAAAGGAACTTTTAGTCTAAGAGTATGATATCCCTTTTCAAATATCTCTGTGTGGAAGCTTCATTCGATTCTACTCTTTTTGGAAATTAGCGACTTATAAAATATTTTTCTTAAGTCCACAACGATTTTCTGCTTTTAAGAGCTCTACTATTAATACCGTTTCGTTCTTAATTAATGAACATTTTCTACTTTCTTTTCCTTTCCATTTTAAAACATATTTTGTAAGAACATTGGTACTTACTTAATTTAGCATTTCCTTTCTTATCAGTGTTGCCAATGCAGCTTTTTTCCCCCAGTTAAAATCAGCCAATTTTAAACTTCGAGACGAGCCAAGAAAAGGAGAAAAAAAATGAGCGATTGAACCGATACGATTCACCTTTGAATAGGCGGCTTAGTCAGCTCAGTCAACTAAAAATAAAGGACTACAAATTCAATCTACTGCATAAATTAACCTTTGATTTTGTCAAAGGCTTTGACAAAGTCTATGTGGATAGTATCCAGTTGACAGTGTCCTGCAAACAAGCACAAAAAAACCTGCATTTCCTACAGAAAGTCTAAGGTTTAAGGAAAAAGTCAATGTAAAACGGAACTATTTTTTCCGCTTTTGTCTAAATGAAAAGAATTCGCCAGATTACTCTGCAGCAAATTCCAAAACTCAACTTTTTTTATATACTTTTTTTTTTTTGAAACGAAATAAGCAATTTTTTCATTGGATTGAAGCCAAATAATATTATTTATATGAAGAGTAACTAAAAAGTGCAAGCAAACGTGACTGTTCTCAATTTCGCATGTGCCTGCTAGATGACAACTATGCAGACTTGTTGCTTACAAAACTCGGGTACGAACTCCAAAACGAAACCATTTTGGTCGGAAATCAGAGCACTAATTCGTAAAGCGGTCGGAATCCATTCGGTTTCGCACGGAATTCGGAACACGCCAGATTGTATTCTGTACAACACAATCGATTAATGTTTGTTATATTGAATCTTATATATTTGAATTGAATAATTGAATTACAAAGTTAAGAAGATTTTACATTCTACAGGATATATTCTAGTCAAGCTGTCTAAATTAGAATTTTCTTTTTTGTTTGTGTGAGACCACTTGAAATTACAGTTTCAGTGTTTCGGTATTCAATTACAAATAATTGTTTTAGACAGTTAATACATCAGTTGAATGTTATTTTCCCATTTAAAGTATAGTTTTTCATATTTGCTTTCCATTTGATTATTGCACAAAAGAACTCAAATTGTGTAGCAACAATTTTAGGCTGATAACAAAAGTGAGCTGAGAACGGTTTTGAGAAAACCCCTCTGAGAACCTACAGAGAATTCCCTTGAGAGCAAAAATACAATTGCCACGCCCACTTCTGACTCCGCAAAGAGGAGTTCTTACTTGTTTTTAGGTTTATTTTACTAATGGGATTACTTGATCGGATTGGGTCTTTCTGGGTTTTCCTTGCAATAAATGTTGGATCAATTTTGTTGGATATTTTTTATTTTTTCCTAATTTGTATTGTTATTATGTTAGTTGATATTAAATAAATAAAAATAAAACATGCTTAAGGCTGGCCTTAAAGCAAATAACATTAGTTAAATTTTTTTCTGTAATGCTCTCTTCCCAGTCATAGTAAAAACTCCAGTATACTTGACAGCTTATATTGCAGTATTTTTCGCATATTGCGAACTCATTTAAAACGAGCTTTCGACAAAACCGCACCAAATTCGATTACGAAAAATTTGATCGAAATCGAAATATACTCGTAAAACAGGCCTGATTATTCCTATAACTGTTTATAAACTCAACTTAAACGTGGTGTTATACGCAATTGTGGTGAATTCATCGTAGAAAACATTAGTTGCTCGAATATTTGCTATAAATAAAGCAAAAGTTCAAATTAGGTTCCTTGACTGTTCTAAAACAGGTAAGCTTGCAATATTCTTTGTTCGAAAACAGCATCCAATGATTTTCTTTTATAAATTAAGCAAAAATTCAAGTCAGGTATTTAAATTGTTCTACAACAGAAAAGCTGTCAACTTTTCCATCTTCCTTCAACCGACAGTTCAATTATATCTTTGCATCTGCGAATTTCTATATTAAATTTAACAAACATTTTAATATAGAGTATTCAAGTGTTATACAGCAAAGAAACGTTTATCTTTATACACCCGAAAGCTTTAAGCTCTTAAATTTATGGTAACTTTTCCCTTTTGTTATACGACAATGTCTGCTTAACTTACTACTATAAAAACTGCAATAATTCGAGGTGTGTCCCTAATCTGTGCTACAACATAAAAGCTTTTGATTTCCCCAGCTTTCTCCTTTGATTAATCGAATTACACTGCAAAACCATTCTATTCCACAGTTTTGAAGCCAAGTATATATATATTTATACTTGATCAGCATCAACATCCGAACTAGTCTCTCAGTTTTAAAGCTATCTTGATTGGAACTTGGCACAAATGCTTCATTTGGCTGTAAGTAGTAGTGCATTTGTCAGAACTGGCCCGATCGAACCACTATATCTTATAGTTGCCATAGGAACAATCGGTTGAATAAGAAGTTGTATGAATAACTATTTTGTTTCTCAAGTTACATATCTCAACCAAACTCTTGCAATCTAAATTTTAAAGGTTTTTAGTCATTCTCATCAAATTTAATCAAAATTGGATAACTTTGCTCCTTTCTTAGAAATAATCTGATGAAATATGAGCTTTTGCATTAAAAACCTTTTTTGTTTATACAGATATCTCAATCAAATTCACTAGCATTGAATATTATTATATTCCACACATGTTGACTAAGTTTCATTAAAACATACAGATGCCATAGGAACAGGCAGTCGAAAATTTAGTGCTTTTGTTCTACAACAATTCTATAAAACATGAGTTATATGTTATAAATTGAACAATAATTCGAGTTGTGTCCTTCAACTGTGCTATGTCAACTTTCATTTTAGTTCTGAGTCTTAAATTGTACTACAGCAAAGAAAGTTTTAGCTTTATTTATCCTTTAGTAAAACGACAATGTGTGGTTAGTTCACTGCTATAAAACAAGAGGTACATGCTATAAATTAAGCAACAATTCGAGTCGTGTCCTTACACTGTGATACAACATGAAAGCTTTTAACTTCCCCAGTTTTCTCCTAGCGAAAGCTCACAAATTTCTCAACTGTGCTTGTTCTCAGCAACATTTCGAACTGAAGTAGCATGTACCCAGCAACATGACTACAGCAACATGACTTCAACATTGAGGCAACGAAGTTGCATGTTTCCGCTTTGGATGACGATGTGTTGCCCACGAAATGACGGAAATAAAGGATACCATGTCCTTCAGTACAATTTGTGATTTCGCACTGATTTGAACTAAACGCGCCAGCTAACAAAATCAAATATATAACGAAGTCAATGTGAAGTTCGTGGTCGCGCTCGTGCGCTCCGAAGAGCGTATGTACTGCATCCTGTATCATTATCCTGCCGTTCTACAGTTGCACTTTCACAGTTCAGTCCAATTTTGGCGCTCGCCTGCAATGGATCACGAATCGCGACAAATAAGCTTGGACATCATTAAATGCAAGTGCAGCGCGCGTTTTGAACGTAGTATTATTTTTGTGAATGTGCATTGCGGTGTGTGTGAAGGACGTTAAAAACGTCGAAACGGGGGAAAGCACAAAAGCAGTTGTGAGCACAGGATATGTTGCCGGAAATGTTATCTTTTGCCATGAGCCTGAGCCCGCGTCCTCTGACTGCTAGTGTACTATAGACAACAAGAATATACAAAAAAGAAACAAAAACAGAAAAGAAAAGAAAAGAACTACCACAAAATAACTAGGCAGCCCAAAGGGACAAAAAAAAAAATGATTATGGTGACGCAGTCACTGCCGCTGCCACCATCTCTGCCTCTGCCTCTGTCTCAGTCTCTGACACTGTGTCTAACGTTGCCCATGGCAATGATGTCATCCCTTTGTCCTTACCAAAGTGAAAGTGTTGTTGCTGTTCCGGCCATTCCGGCTCTTGACAACAACACATGAGCAATCATTTTTTTTTTGTTGTTTTTATATCCAACTGTCAACTGCTCGGTCGCAGTCATGTGCCATTATCCTGCAAGTGAAAACGTCAGTGTGAAGGAACGTAATTAGCCAAAAACGTTGCTATCAAAATACAGTCCACAAACTTAAATTGAACAATAAAGGATACGAATAAAGCATAACAAATCTCTAACTGATATAAGGATTATAAACAGTTATTTTAAAATGGATATTAGAATTTTACTTTGCTGTCTGCTGCAGTTGACTAGAAATGGTAAGAATTCGTCTAAATGCATCAATTATAATAATAAACGAATTGATTTCAAAAACTTGATCAAAATGAATTATATAGTTTACATGTCAATTTGTTATATAATTTTAAGCTAAAGCATTTCAAATTATTTATTGCAATTAATTAGGCTTAAATAGTTTCTAACTTTGTGAAATTTGAAAAGTTACTTTTTCAGATATACTTTAGTTTTTATAGCTTTGCAAAGAGTATTCGAATTATTAGATTTCTCAACAATTTTAGAATTCTAAATAAATAAATGCCGAACAAATTTTGATGAAAAGGAAATTGATTGCGATATGAAATATCTCAGATAAAACAGAAAGTGCAAGCAACCAATATCTAATCTCAATTTTCTTATATTTTCCAACTTATTTTGAAATGAATTAAGTTAGTTATTAATTAGATTCAAGTCAAATTATAGTTATAATATACTGTGTTTACAAGAAAAGCGAAAAAGCTCGGCTTTCCGACAACTTAAAAGATTTAGTGCTTTCAAAACTCGGGTTCGAAATCGAAGAACAGTTCGAAACCCATTAATTTTTACTTTTTAAAAGCACACGCAAATTGGAACAGGCTTCATAATTAAATGTCTAACTTAATCAAATTTTTGCTTCAATATTATAAAAATAAAATAATTAATTATAGCAACTAAGGCAATTAAAGGAAATATGTATGTAGCTAAGCACAAATTATGTATTTTGTAATTCATGACTAAACAAAGTTTTATTATTCCCGTTAACCATAAAAATGCAGCTAAAGTCGAGAGCTCATTTGCATATGTCCGTATTCGTTTATCTGTGGAGTGTGCTTATATATCCTGTACACAAAAGTTGCTTTTAAAGGGTATAATAGGGCTATACAAATATATGATATAAGCAAATGAAAGCAGCTCGACTATCTCGACTATCTCGACCATATATTCAATTTATCACTCAACCACTGAACTCAAGTTGACCTTAACAGACTAATTAAAGGACGAAGCGTCAAATTATAGTAAAACAAACATTTCATAAAGTTTAGTAATTGTTAATTATAGTTAACGGTTGCACAGTCAATAACTCCTGCATCAATACACAACACATACATTGATATTAATTAGGATCAAGCCAACATAGCAACAATTGTTAAGCAAAATTGATTCAAAGGAATCTCTGTTGACAACGGATTGAATATTATGTTCCCATTTACCACAACGATGTCTGAGAATCAAAGTATACTAGTATTGTAATATACTATGTGATGATATTAGAAAAGCATTTCCATTCAATGCCGTTATGAATTTATATTGGATTCCAATTAATTTGGCACACAAGCTACTTGTATGGTATATTATATCATTTAGTTTGATTGATTTGCTTCTCACATTGAGATTACTTGGGTTTAAGTGACATCAGTCATCATGTTAGGATTCAATTCATGCTTTGGGCAAATCAATTGATCAATTTTGATTTTAGATTTAAGGAACTTTTAGTCTAAGAGTATGAAATTCCTTTTCAAATACCTCTGTGTGAAAGTTTTCTACTTTTAATACCGTTTCGTTCTTAATTAATGAACATTTTCTATTTTCTTTTCTTTTCTTTTCCATTTTAAAACATATTTTGTAAGAACATTGGTACTTACTTAATTAAGCATTTCCTTTCTTATCAGTGTTGCCAATGCAGCTTTTTTCCCCCAGTTAAAATCAGCCAATTTTAAACTTCGAGACGAGCCAAGAAAAGGAGAAAAAAAATGAACGATTGAACCGATACGATTCACCTTTGAATAGGCGGCTTAGTCAGCTCAGTCAACTAAAAATAAAGGACTACAAATTCAATCTACTGCATAAATTAACCTTTGATTTTGTCAAAGGCTTTGACAAAGTCTATGTGGATAGTATCCAGTTGACAGTGTCCTGCAAACAAGCACAAAAAAACCTACATTTCCTACAGAAAGTCTAAGGTTTAGGGAAAAAGTCAATGTAAAACGGAACTATTTTTTCCGCTTTTGTCTAAATGAAAAGAATTCGCCAGATTACTCTGCAGCTAATTTCAAAACTCAACTTTTTTTATATACTTTATCTTTTTTTGAAACGAAATAAGCAATTTTTTCATTGGATTGAAGCCAAATAATATTATTTATATGAAGAGTAACTAAAAAGTGCAAGTAAACGTGACTGTTCTCAATTTCGCATGTGCCTGCTAGATGACAACTATGCAGACTTGTTGCTTACAAAACTCGGGTACGAACTCCAAAACGAAACCATTTTGGTCGGAAATCAGAGCACTAATTCGTAAAGCGGTCGGAATCCATTCGGTTTCGCACGGAATTCGGAACACGCCAGATTGTATTTTGTACAACACAATCGATTAATGTTTGTTATATTGAATCTAATATATTTGAATTGAATAATTTAATTACAAAGTTAAGAAGATTTTGCATTCTACAGGGTATATTCTAGTCAAGCTGTCTAAATTAGAATTTTCTTTTTTGTTTGTGTGAGACCACTTGAAATTACAGTTTCAGTGTTTCGGTATTCAATTACAAATAATTGTTTTAGACAGTTAATACATCAGTTGAATGTTATTTTCCCATTTAAAGTATAGTTTTTCATATTTGCTTTCCATTTGATTATTGCACAAAAGAACTCAAATTGTGTAGCAACAATTTTAGGCTGGTTACAAAAGTGAGCTGAGAACGGTTTTGAGAATGCCCCGGAGAAACCCTCTGAGAACCTATTGAGAATACCCCTGAGAATAGTTGCGTGTTGAGAATTGGGCGCAAAAAAAAAAATATATATATATAAGCTGATGATGAAATAAAATTTAACCGTCAACAAAAACATATTTCAGAAAACATATTTATTAAAACCAGAAATATCGACGTGCCGTAGATATATCTTGTTGTTATTCATAAAACATGAATGGTGAATAATCAAAGAAGATTTTATGAAAAGTAGATACATATAAAAAGAAGTAGCAGTCGAATGCTCCCGACAGCGTTATACTCTGTGCCCAGTCTGTTGTCTATTGCTTACTTTTGATCATAGGTATCATCTATAGTTTTCGTATGAAAATGGATGACTTAAGCACAAATGTGAAACATATACAGGTCAGATTTAGCGGATTGAATTCACATTAATTTGATAAAAAATGCAATTAGCTGGCCATTGAAATAGAACTCAATTCACTACATCAAAAGCAATTTTGAAACATTAAGATAATTTCAATTCCGCTAAATGTTGCCGAATGTGAAAACCGCAACAGTTTTGATAGTTTTGAACTGTTGGGTTTTGGAAAAGGGTGGTGTATGCCAAATTTTAATTGCCTTAAAAGTAAAGAAAAGAGAAAGATTGCAAGACAGAAAGTACAAAGTCCAAATATACACGCTTTTCTCCCACTTTGGCAAATAGAGTATAAATATGAAATGCTGGGGCTTTGGCAAGTACAGCTTATTTCATCAGTAATAAAAGTTTAAAAAAAAAATGCAGGATTCTCTTTCACTGCCTGTAGCTTCAGCTAGACAGTGAAATCCAAAGCAGAGGTAATTAAATCCATACGTTTTTTATTCTTTTTTATATTTTCATAAGCTTTGGTTAAAATTCAAGAAATTTTTTTGCATGCAATTTCTTTCAATTTCTCATGTTGTGCAATGTGAGCTATAGATATTTTGCAGCTTTTCATCAGCAATGCCCTCTGACTGCCCGCTGAAGCTGTTGGCTGAAGATGAAGCCGAAGCTGAAGCTGAAGCTGAAGCTGCTCTACTGCCAAACCATTGAAAATGTGATAAATTTAATGTGCACTTTTACAGCAGCTGCAGTTGTCGGCGTTGGAGTCGGAGTAGGAGTTGGGCAGCTAGATAGTTCGTACTCGAGCACCGGAGGCGACAGTCAGTTACCGTCGGTGTCGACGTCAGCACTCACCCTGACGCCCTCGACACCATCAATAACGCATTTTGTAAATGACTCCTTCATCATCTTCTGCAAAACAGTACAAAAGGATATCGATACCAAGTGGCGTGATCCCAGGGGCCAAACCCGTGAGAATACCAAAGGACGCGTGCACATCGAAAAGAAGACGGGTAAGTGCAGCCATTCCCATTCCCATTCCCATTCAAAAGCTCTAAACTCTAAACTCTAAACTCCAAATGCCTTTCGAGATACTATAAACTGACAGACAGGCCCATAAATGCTGCAACTTATGTTTAAAGTGGCCAATGTCCTTTCCACATCCATATCCTGTCCCTCTCAACTTACTTGCTTACCATTCCTTGCTCATCCTCCTTCTTACATCCTTCTTAGGTTTGCTTGCCTTGGTCTTTGAGCATATTTCACTGGACGATAAGGGTAACTGGACCTGCGAACTGGATGCAGTTGCCGCACGGGAGGCAAGGAAATCATTTGAGCTTCTTGTAAATCGTAAGTTGACTTATGTTATGTTTGTATATGTATTCGAAATGTGTAAAGTAGAGATGGATCTAAAAACCATTTATAAACTTACCATCTTGCGTATCGTTTAAATAACATGACTTCAATTGAATTCTGTTCAAACAAGTTCAAAGTCTTAAAGCGAAACATGTTCGTTCATGTTTCTTTATTTATTAAAACTGCAAACCAGCTTCAAACCGTAACTCTCACAACTAGTTAGGTCCGGTTTCTTGGGGTTCTGTGCATCGAATCTAAGCCGAATCTTACAAATTTTATATTTAATACTACGAATTTGGTGTGTTTCATTTTGAAACAAATTGAGTTTGTTTTAGTTTTTAAAAATATAGTTTTATATTTATTTCAAATTATATTCGTTTTTGTTTTAATCTCAATGAACCAAATGAACTAAAACCTCTGATTCGTAATTTCTTAAATCCAAACCGCAAATGGCGACTTCTTTTTTTCTAAGGTTCGAACTCCAGAAACTGAACAATGTATGTGCTATGGTTTTTTTCTTTGACTAGACAACTATTTTAACGCTCGTTCCTTAAGATTGTCATTCAATCAAAAATTGTTTTTTTTTTATTTTTAAAAATAGATAATTTATAATTTCATAATGTTTAATATAACTTGTTGACCCTATTGATTAAGCTAATTTATTATCCACTATTTTTCAGCGTTTTAATGTACATTCATGAACTCTTTACCAAATATCTGATAAATTGCATTCTAAACTCAAGCATTTATACACTTTTTACTCCCTGTTCCCATTCAAAATGGGAAAAAGGAAGTTATAAAGTACTGCAAATGTGTATAACAGGCAGAAGGAGACATTTCCGACTATATAAGCCATATATATTCTTGATCAGCATCAACAGCCGAGACGAACTAGCCATGTCCGTCTGTCTGTCTGTCCGTCTGTCCGTATGAACACACAGATCTCAGAGCCTATAAGAGCTAGAGACACCAAACTTGGCATGCAGGTTCCTGTATACCATACGCAGATCAAATTTCACAGCCACAATTTTAAAGATAGAGCTTTAATTTTTGGTACACATGTATGTTTAATCAATGTGTTTCCGATGTGTAAATTTCAACACGATGGGATAAATAGCACCAAAGTTATGGAAGAACTTATTTCCCCTGTCTCAGCAGGCAGAAACAACAGTTTGACATGCACTGTGCAAGTTGAGTACGCTGCTTGCTTGAGTTGCCGCTGAACTGCTTGAAATGCAAGTTGGGAGCAGTCGGGCACACTCGACTACAGCATTCTTACTTGTTACATACGATTTCTCACATAAAATAATGTTTCTATAGTTTTGCTTAGTTTATTTGATAGAGCAATCATTTAACTAATTATGAGAATGATAAGCTTATCCGCTTAAGTTCTCTATTCACACAAATACCTAAAGAGGTAACTTCAAACTGATTCGATATAGACATTTCGGTTCGAATTACTTAGAAAAACGTACATGTCGCGTATATCTTGAAGTCATTTTCAAATCAATTTCATGTAATATGTATATTCAATTTCAATTTGTTCAGCAATTCAAGCTTATTAGCATACAAACTATCTATTTTGTGAAACCAATGAAGTTAGTTGACTAATGTTTAAAATATATGATATATCAAACAGAAATTGCATATCTTGTCATGGTACAGTTAGTGAATGAATCTTAAATACTAAACTAGTTTTTAAGCATAGTACTAGCAAGAGTTTCAAAAGATATCAAATAACTGCATCCCGTTTTCGGCACACAAAAATACGAATACAAACACGCTGTTTGACTAGCGAGATGGCTGCAGTTTGAGTCCTTGTTTACATTTGATTGATAGTAATTTTCTGCAATTTCATTTCATTGAATTGGAAAAACAAACAGAGAAAATTTCATTTGACAAAACGGAGCAAGTGCAATCCGTGCGCGAAGGACGCGATGCTATGGTCAATTGCTTTGTAAAGGGTCAGCCGGCACCGGAAGTATCCTGGCTGCATAATGGCGAATATATAAACAGTTAGTAGCACATCACCAGCCATTTGCACAGTGCAAACTTTTCGAATTGAACTTGCAACTTTTATACTCATTTTGTGAACTTTAGCTGTCAACTCATCGAAACACAAACGCCTCTCGGATGGACTGTTCATCAGGAATGTGACTCAATCGGATGCCGGCGAGTATACATGTCGTGCCATGCGTATAACACCCACATTTTCGGATTCCGATCAAATAACTATATTGCTAAGGATACAGCGTAAGTACAGGGCTAAAGGATAACTGGTTGGGCTTCATACAAATGTGTGTGACAAATGATTGATAATTGTATTTTTGATATAGCTGAAAGTCGTACTTAAGCCGAACCGGTTCGAAACCAGAGCTTCTGTTTGTTACAATTTTGATACAAAATTTAAGCCAAATCTGTTGTTGAAAAGTAGGAAAACCTAGAACTGTATCTAATATATATAAGCTTAAAATATATACAGTTATTTTATATACAGGGCTGTTTCCATTCTGAATATTGATGGAAAATTCAGTCTAAAAAGTTGAGCTTTTGAAACAGTGGAAAGAGTAGTATTTAAACTTATCTTTTGGAGGTAATAACAATTTCTATTTCAAAAACTGGATCATAAAATAGAAAACAATTAGGAATGAAAAGTTCTCGGACTTTTTTGGTATAATACTTAACAAAGCACCTCAGAATCGAATCAACAGATACAATTTCGAATGAAACTTGACAAATTATGATATTTAGCGATTTCGAAACTATAGATTGAAAAGTCTTGCAAAAACTTTTTAGAATATTGAAATTATGACTATCTATTGTTTATTTTCCAGTGCTGTTTTTGACAATTGTCAGCACAAGCAGTTCCTTTTCTTTTTTCGTATCCGCTGAACAAGGACACCCGCAAAAATAGTAGTTTTTTTGATATCTGATCTAGCTGACACAATTTAATCTAAAATGCATTTTTTGGTTATTATCACTTGCCCATCTGCTTACTCCAAACTCAAACCCAAACCCAAACCCAAACCCAGCTGCAACCCCTATTCCAACTATTTAATCCCTAATATAGTTGCAAATTTGATGTGACTTTGCTGCAAATTTGTTGCTGATTGCAGCTTAAACTTATATAATCTTCCCTTTCTCGAGATGCTGCACGCTCCGTTGACTTTAATGAGATTTTACAAATTTGCAGATGCTTAAGCTGCTTATGGGTTACACAAAATCTACCTGGAAAGCAACGTAAAGATTGCATATTTTTGACAGCCGCTGCTGTCATATTGCGCTATTACTAAACATTTTTGTATTAAATAAACTGAGTTTTATGAATTTTATAGTAATTGATAGAGCACTGCACAATATACCCAATTGTTGTGCTTTTCCTTAAGCTCTCGTCAGCGTTGGAAGAATAAAATACGCCTTAACGCCTTTGTTAAGAAATGTTATGCATTTTAATCCTCTTAGCTTTGTTCATAGAAAATTGATTGAATATTTCGATAGCAATCAATTTCCATAGAATTTCTATGAAATTTAGTAATCAGCACAAAAGAAAGTTTTTATTTTGTTATATCCTTGCAGAGGGTATTATAATTGTGATTATAATTGTTATCAAAAGCAGCTCTATAATCAATTCATTAGCTACTCCTCAACAACATTCTGATTGCAGTACTAAGTTAAACTTGCAATGGTTCATTTAACTGTCTTCTTGTCATTGTGATTAACTCAAAATGTTTCCCATATGAAATGGACTTAAAACTTTGCACAGTTACTTAAGCAGCTTAAATTGAACATGATTCAAATAACATGTCCTGTTTCATTAGCACACTAGAACACACTGCAACATCCTGCAAAATGGACAATAGCCATTAGGTTCGAACGGAATTCCGGGGGCTTCCCCATGCCAATTGAGCTGCCATCATTTGCCGTCAAAAATTTTACTAATGACTACAGACACCGATGCCTGGCGAAAGTAAACTGCAAAGCCCGCAGTCCAAAAACTGACCCACAGCTGTGCAAGCAGCAAGCAGCAAGCAGCCAGCCCCAAGCCCCAAAACCCAAAACCCAAAACCCAAGACCCAAAAGCAAACAGCAGCAGTATCAGCGCAGTATCCAATGGAATCTGAAACTGAAACTAATTTGTAGCCCAGCTGAAATACTGAAATACTGAAATACTGAAATGCTGAAATGCTGCAATATATATGTTTGCATTTCCTGAGCAATAAACTTCAATGAGCCCCAGCGACAACGATGACTGCAATGATGACAAGTACGACAAGGACAACGAGCAAATGCTTAAATGTGCCATCAGTTTCTGCTTGAATGGATCCTGCTCTTCGCTGCAGATGCAAACAAAAAACAACAAAAACAACAAAAAATACTAACTGATGTGCCGTGTGCGGCTTCATTGAGGGATTTGGCCAAGACAACGACAAAGTGCATAGGGTCCACAGTCCCAACACCCACCAACCCACCAACCCAACAATCCACCAACCCACCGCGCTCTCCGTTTACCATCAAGCAGTCATATATGTGTGGCAACTGAATAACAATGCGGGCTTAGAAACTAGAGATGAACGTGTGCTGCAATTGATAAATACGTACTTAAAACTGCAAAAACAGAATATGACAAAAAATAAAAAGAAAAGCAACAAAATCAATCGAAATAGTATTTATGTAAATGTTAAGTACATATTGCTTGTTTCATATTTTCATTCACTTTAAATAAAAGTAAAAAGAGCGCGTTTTAATCCTGAAAGTCTCTGAGTAGCTCAAATATTATTCACTTATTCACTTAGCAAAAGTATTTCAAATTTTTGAATTTAACTTAAATATACGTTTGCTATTTCATTTGAAATGGTTAAAGTTGTGCTTAGACGATGCAATGCTTGCGAGATCTTGCTTGAAAATATACAATATATATATTGCATAGTTTCAGGCGCCGTCTAAAAACGTTTCTATTTCTGTGCAAGCAGCACGAAATGAACTTGCGCGTAAGATAAGAAGCTTGTTTAGACGATGCAAGCTGATTGAGGCGATTGTAACAGAAAAACACGACACGCGTGCAACACTGCTAGTTGCACTCTAAATAGCACCGTCTGACATGCCACGACATATCGTTACAGATAAGCCCCATTGGTTCTACAACGAGACGCTACCGATTCAGTACGCCTATGTGCGTGGCACGGTCAACCTTAGCTGCGATGCGATGGGTGAGCCGCCACCATCATTTACTTGGTTGCACAATGGCAAGGGTATCGTCGGTTTCAATCATCGCATTTTCGTGGCTGATTATGGTGCAACGTTGCAGCTGCATATACTGAATGCCAGCCAGTTTGGGGACTACAAATGCAAGGTGGCCAATCCTTTGGGCATGCTCGAGCGTGTCATCAAGCTGCGAATTGGTGCCAAACCCATTGGCCCAACGCGTTTCCAACTTAAACGCCTCTATCCGGATGCCTTTGAGCTTGATCTCCGTACACCCCGCATGACCAACGTATCAGATGAGATGCAAATCTTTGGCTATCGTCTTGCTTACATGAGCGAAAGCGATTTTAAATTCAGCGCCGGCAATTGGAGTCTTGCCAAGCAGCGAGATTTCTCCTTTCATCGTGGTAAGTTTCCGCAACATTTCTATAAATTTCAAGAATTTGTAAAAAACTTTCTTACTAAAGAAGTTTTATTAAATTTTGTATACCCTTGCAAAGGGTATTCAAATATTGTTAAGACGTCTCTCCATAAAGTAAAGTATGATCAGCAACAACAGTTGAGTCGAACTAGCTATTTTCAACTATCCATCCATCGAACTGTTCCATGTGAACTAGGCTCCGTTTAAAGCTATCTTGATGAAACTTGACACAGATTCTTTTTTTTTTGCTACAGGTAGTACATGTCTCAGAATCGACTAGATCGGACCACTATAACATATAGCTGTCATAGGAACTATCGGTCGAAAATTGTATTTCTTACAAACTTACCAATTCTAAACTTTAGCATAATCTAAACATTTTTAAAAAATTTCTTAAAAATCGGATTACTATATCTTATAGCTGCCATAGGAACAATCGGTTGAAAAGTCAGTTTTAGATAAAACAAGCTATCTTAAGCAAACTCAAATATACCGCGATTTAGTATTATCTTATTTGATCAAAATCGGGCGACTATAACTTATAGCTGTCATATGAACAACAGGTCGAAAATAAAGTTTTCTTATACGAAATAACTTTTCAGCAAGGGTATATATCTTCGACACGGTTATATAATATGCTGTAACCAAGTGAACTTAAAATATTTAAAACTTATTTTGAAACTCTAACAACTATAGATTTACTAAATCTGTTCTTGCAGGACATCGTTTCATCCTACCACATCTCCAGGCGAATACGACCTACTTGATGCGCGTCGCCTCCCGTAATCTGGCCGGACTTAGCGAATGGAGTGCAGTGAAGATTTTTGCGACTGCCGGAGCAATTGGCAGCTGGAATGCTGAAATATATTTGTTTCAGATTTTGCTGCCACTGATTGGACTTGGTATTATTTGGCATGCGAGTTTTGGGTTGAATTAAATATACTATATTGATTTATGAAGCAAAAGTGAACTCTAGCCTTAGTTATAAATGTTGTTATTGTTGCTAATTTGTGTTTTGTTTTTGTTTTTTTTTTTTTTTTTTTTTTTATGAGTATCTTCTGTGATAGAGTTTTGTGTGCAATTCACTTATTCGAATGAGGATAAATGCTTTGATATGTTCATCCATTGCCAATTTTTGCTGCCAATATTATGTAATTTCATTCAACTAGTTTTGGTAAAAATTTAAATAAAAACAAAACAATTTTTTTACAAATTTTTTTGAAGCGAAAAACCAAAAGTATACATACATACATACATACATACATACATACATATGCATTGTCAACTCTACCTAAAAACTAGTTAAATGTAAAAGCCTAACTCTACATCAATGTTGTTTATGCGTAACTAAAACATTAATAGGATAAGAACTTTACCCAACAAGAGTAAACCAACTCACTTTGATGAATTTTACAAAAGTCCAAATTATTGATACAAAAAACAAGAAAACAAAAACAAAAACAAAAATGAAAATGAAAATGAAAATGAAAAACATACAAAAATAATAAATGAATATTGTGTAATGAAGGATGGAAAACGCAAAAGCAAATCAATAATAGATGTGAAATTCATATTAGCTTAATGGAAATGAAATGAATTCAAATGAAATGAAAATAAACCATTTAGATTTTAAGTTATGGGTATGAGTAATATGAAAATAAATTCAATTGAATGTGTAATGAGTTGTTTTTTTTTTCTGCTTTTTCTTATGCGTTTTCAACAGAAACTACAAAACCTATGCAAAGGTAAGTTTAAAGAGTTGCTTTCAATGAAAGACACAAAAGCCTTTTGTTAGACACATTTCACATGAATGGCACACTTATTTCCTGTCGCATCAATACCTTCAGCAACAAATTCCAGCAGCTAAATAAATAATGTATTCTTTATCGCTATCATTATCGAAAGCCAGCCTACCTCACCCCTCCCTCAGATTTAAGCTAAACGGAAAGCCGCTTAGTAATAAAAAAAAACAAGTAAGAATACTCTGTCGAGTGTGCCCGACTACGAGACTGCCTGCTCCCAACTTGCATTTCAAGCAGTTCAGCGGCAACACAAGCAAGCAGTGCACTTAACTCGTAAACTGCTTGTCAAACTATTGTTGCTGCCTACTGAGACGGGGGAAATAGATTCATCCATAACTTTGGTGCTATTTATCCGATCGTGTTGAAATTTACACATCCGAAAGATTAAACATACATGTGTACCAAAAATTAAAGCTTTATCTCTAAAATTGTGGCTGTGGGAGTCTTTTGCGATTTGCGGTGGTGCGGGGGGGTACATCCGAAATTTGAAATAAACTTGATCTGCGTATGGTATACAGGAATCTACATGCCAAGTTTGTTGTCTCTAGCTCTTATAGTCTCTGAGATCGACGCGTTCATACAGACAGACGGACAGACAGACGGACATGGCCAGTTCGTCTCGGCTGTCGATCCTGATAGTTTATATAGTCGGAAATGCCTCCTTCTGTCTGTTACACACATTTGCAGTACTTTATAGCTCCCTTTTTCCCATTTTTAATGGGAACAGGGAGTAAAAAACATAATAATGCTAAAGTATGCTTGACTATGGCATATCCTGTACGATAAAGTACAATAAAGTAAACATCTTATGATTTTATTTGTTTTTTGATTTTCAATAGCTTAGTTTCCAAATTTGAGTCTCAAAATTGTTCTCTTGGTTCTTTAAGACCATGAAATGCTGATACATACTCAATATAATCGCAGTAGACTTCTTCAAGCAGAGAGTTTTCCAATTGCAATTCACTCGATACAGGATATCATAAAACATAATAAACTAGCTCATAAAAGTCAATAAGCTGTCAAATTGCAAAACATTTACATCACTTAAGCATAAATCTGAGCGGCAGCGGCTTCGGCATCGGCATCTTAGCTCGCATATTGCGTATACGCCATGTGGACGCATTAATGGATAGTCCTGCTTTTGGGACCTGTTAATGTCCTGTTGTTAAGCGACAATAAAGCCTGTGCAACGAGCAGCATTATTTACGTAAGCTCAAAGTCTTTCTCAGCTATAAATGATCATTAATGCAATCGGCTGTAATAAGCTATTGTGTTTTATTTTATATATATATATATATATATATAGTATTTTAAAGTCAGTAAATGTTACGGGTCAATGCAATTCCGGCCGCAAACGTGTCAACGACAAAAATATGTAAAAAAATAAAAAAGCGAAGATAAAATTGGCATTGAATAAATAAAAGCTGTAGCAATTGTGGGCGTTTTGCCACGCCCACATTGTAAACGTTCACACAAATCAATTGCTGCTTGTAAAGCGCCATTTATTAAATCACAATTTATTGGAAATTTGCTGTGAAAGGTCTGTTTAAACTTTTGTGCCTGCTGCTTACCTGACAGCTTTTCAGATTCTCCAATTATCCAATTCTTGGCTTCTCAATGACAGTCTGACAGGACACAGAAAGAGAATCAATTAAAGTGTTTCTGATATTTCAAAGTGATTGAGTTGCATTCAAATTTACATGTAAGAAGTTCGTTTTCCTCAAAAGTGAAATATCAATAAAACTTCAATAAAAGATTCTATCAAGCTTTATAATTGCCAAAATGAACTTTTCGATTTTAATTATAATTTAAACAAACTGTATAAAGTACAATAGAACAAGCAATTGATGAAATTAGTTGAGGTATTTGAAACAAGAAAAGATAACTTATCAACGGCGTGCTGAAGACATCTTGCAGAAAAGTTTTTCATATTACAAATTGATTTTGCAGCGATTATTTCTGTTACAGCTATCAGATATAGTCTTCAGATATTGATAAAACTTTGTCAATCTGTGTGAATCATACTAAAATTGAGATTGATTGAAATATCTGTATCATTAGATTGACTCAGCCAACTTAGCTTTCCAAAAATCAAAGAAAACTCAATATTTTGGCAAACAAAAAAAGAATGCATTTCGAGAACACTTGAAATGATCAAATGCAACTTAAGCGGATTTTTGTAATTAAGCAATGCAAAGAGCTTTACGGACTCTGAAAGTCAACTTCTTTGTTGTCGCTTGGTTTGGTCGAAAAGCTTATATCTGGATCTGTCAGAAACGGACAATGCGTTTGGCAGTGTCCAACTTGCATTATTTATGTTTACCTTACTTGCCCAAGAGCGTAGTTTGCTTGGCAATTAATGGTTTTTTATTGATAATACATACGAGTAAATACGCATATATATATAGTGCAACATACATACATACACACATACATGCATACATACTTGTAGGTACTTGTGGCCACGTTTACCAGACAGTTTGGGAAAATGGGAAAATCAGTAAACATTATTACCTGGCTATCAGCAAATGGGCAGATAGTGTGCACCGTTATTGTGTGTGTGTGTGTGTGTGTGTGTGTGTGTGTGTGTGTGTGTGTGTGCATCCTGTGTGTCTCATCAAACCATCGCCTTTCTGCCGCAATCGTTTCGGTTTATTTTAATTAAAATTTACAATTAATATTTAATGAGTCCGGAGAGTGACACCCGTAAGGAACAGCAGGAGCAGCAGGAATAACCAACACGTCCATACTGATGTACATCAAATTGAATTTCAATTGAACCCAAAGTGCAGCAGCATCAACATCAACATCATCAGCTATCCAAAAGATGTGTCTCTCCATGTTATGGTAATGTAATTTTCAGAAAAGTAATTTCTGCCACAGCCACAGATTGAATATAATTTGTCGAGCCATCGGATTCTGAGTGATTACACCCAGTGCTTAAAATATTTGTAAAAAGGGGCTATTATAAAGTATTTATTTATTTATATATATCGAACACTTTACACATGTCGTCATCAAAATTTCTTCTTTTTTTTCTATCAATAAAATTTAAAAATAATAGAATTATTGCAGACAAATCATATCAAATTGAGATTATGTTTTTTTCATTGAAATATCAATTATATCGATAGATACTTTTAGAACCCTAGAAATAATCTATTAACAGCCCTATAAATAACCAAGCAGCGACAATTTCAAGCATTATTAGATCTAAACATAGTTCATAAATTTGGCAATTAATTTTTAGAATTTGTCAACATGTCATCTAATTTCTGAACTTGTGAATGGAAACATAAATAAACATAATAAACACAGAAGCTATTCCAGCATATATCAAAGGGTATTTCTTAGTCGAGCAACCTGTATTATAACTGATTTTAGTACCATTTACCGGTTAGCATGCTGAGTGCTTTATAAAATAAATGATACTGTCAGCACTTAATTGATTAAATGGTAAGTTAATTTTAATGAACGAGTTTCATTTTGAATGCTGTCTTGTAGATTGATTTTGATCAGAATTATACACTTATTGGTTCGCAAATTCTTTATTCAGAATGACACGTACCCACCTTTCAGCTGACTGGGCAAAAAGTTGTTCAAAATAAACATTCAATTTAAAAAAGATTCGATTTTTCGCTAATTTAGTTACTTGTTAACTTTACAGACAATTTTTGTAGCATACTTTTTAGGGCAGAATATAATTAAATACTTTGATTTGTTATGAAGTTCATTTAGTTTTGAGACGAACGATAGTTATTTATGTGAAATTGATTCGAAAGTGAAATTTGGAACAGCTTAGAATGTTTTGTTTCTATATGAATCATAAAGTTTGTACATAAATACGAAATTAAATCGTTTAATTGTTGAATTTACGATGTTAACGATTATCAATTGTTATTATAATTCTAGTATTACATTTAAATGTTTATTTTAATTGAATTCTAAACTCTTTCTGCTGCTCATAATTCATAGCTTAGTATTAAATTAGAAATTAATCAGTGCTGTTAATATCCTGTCTCATCAACGTTGTATGTTCAAGTATAACCCAAACTTTTAATATGCAGTATTAAGATTGAAGCATTAATTAAACGGCAAATCATCAACAAATCATTAAGCTGTCAATTTGCCAACTTGCCGATAGGTGTAATAAATTCTTAAATAACTTATTTATTAGCCGCAAAACAAATAAGCTTAAGTGCGTTGATAAATTTCAAATTGATTGCGGCATATATGTCCTAGAATAAGTCTGTAACTATGCATATGTGTGTGTGTGTGTATGTGTGTGTGTTTGTGTGTATGTGTGTATTAAATAAAATTTCATGTAACAGTAGCCAAATATTTGTGAATTATTTTCCCCAGCAAGGCTAATTGATAGATTCATTCATATATGGAATTACTATCGTTTTATTGCAATCGATAGCACTATCGATAGTATCGATAGTTAGTCATTCAGCTAGTTTCGAGATTGGTTGCATTATCGTTAGTTACTAGCGCTACAAATGATAACACTATCGATAGTGTCGATTATTGTGATTTTTACTATCTTTTACTATCGATACTATCGATTAAAATAACAAAAACGGGTATCAACGCCAAAGCAATGAAAACAATGTATAGGTATTATTCAAATTTATCAATCTGCGATATCGATAGTATCGATTTTTAGCACTTTGAGCTAATCTCGAGATAGTTTTCACTATCCATACTATCGAACAGATATGAATAAGCCAATAACTGAACGTTTATCAATGCCAAAACAATGAAACCAATGTAAAGCTGTAATTCCAACTTTTCAATTTGCAGAAAGCAATTACAATTTTATAAAAATTGAATCTAATAAAGCTTTAAATCGAAAACCAATTGAAATTTATAAATTATAAAAAAAAAACATGAGAGTGTAATTAAAATTTCATAAAAATGTTATCTGCACGGGACATTTTAATTTATTTAAAATATGAGAAAATCTTTTTGAGTATATACTTTTTTTGGAAGAATGTTTTTTTCAAGCCTGAATGCATAAATAGGCCAATGTGCAATATGTTGACCGTTATCTGTCAAATCGATTGACATGTGAGAAAGAGATAAACAAAAAAAAGACCTGTCATCATTCTATAGTTCCATTCAACAGACTTTTACCCTTTTCCCAATCCATGCTCTATTGTCTACCCGGCATACAAAACTTTTGCACCTTGTAACGACTTTTTAAGTGCCAAAATGTGGAGCACAATGAATATGTAAAACTTCCCCCATCAGCAGCAAACTCGACCCCAACCCCAACCCCAACCCCAAGTCCAACCTCAAAGCTCGTCAAGGAACGAACGCGTTGCGCACAAAACAAATAGGAAAACGCGTTGAAAATGAAAATAAATGTGAATATTTAAGTGATTTATATGCAAGAACACTTCAACTGCAAATGTGGAATATGCCAAAGTCAGCATATGTATAAATATATGTGTGTAAGAATGCACACATACATACTCATATATACTCATATGTATGTTGTATTCTGTATGTTGTCTATTGATGGGCGTTGCACGGTGGGCGGGGCCTTTGCATTTGAATATGTCAGTAGCTACTGAAACTCATTCATTGCAAGGTCTAGACAAATGTATAACTCAACGTGTCTGTTATTTCAACCGTACAACCTCCTTAGCGTAACAGGAAAGCAAACGAGTCCCGAGCAGCCATCAAGATAAACATCGAAAATGCCTTAGCTGCTTTCTGAATGCCTGTCATAAGTTTAATGAAAAGTCTAACAAATAAAAATTGCGAACAGCATAATTTAATTTAGCAACTGGCTCTGTGAATTTACCAACCATCAAAATAGTCTAAAGATCTAACTGATGGAAATTTTCACAGATCTTTTATTCTATGCCAAAATTGCGCCATTAAGTAGGAATTTTGAATATTTATTATACTCTGTTTTCCAAAATGGAAAGAAAGAGTATATTGGGTTTGTGAAATGTCCGTCTGTCCGTCCGTCTGTCCGTATGAACGCAGTTTTTTTCCACAGTTTTTAAGCTAGAGCAACCAAACTTGGTATACATGTTGGTATATACCATAGGCAGACAAAGTGTCAAGATTTCCACCCCACCCCCACCCCTTTCCCCACAAACCGCAAAAATCTATATCTTCTGCAGTTTTGCAGCTAGAGTCACCAAATTTGGCATGAAGACTACTGATGACATGAGCATGATGCAAATGAGCAAAATCTGTATCTCCTACACCCTTATAGCTAGAAACCACAAATTTTGCAGTATGAATACTTTTGATCTAATCGATAGTTTGGAGAAAAAAATTTTGACACGTCCACCCCCGCCCCAATAAACAGAAAACAGAGTATATCGCAGTCGGGTGAGCCTGACTGCAACGTTCTTACTTGTATTTTTTGAAATTTCGCAGAAAAATTTTATCTGTAAGTTTTTTGTTTATCATTCGATCTGGATCAAACTCATTATCAAAGATCTTTATGAAAAATCATTGAACACATGTTTCTCACTCCCTTGGCTTAAAATATGGAGCCGAAAATGATATGTTCAAGCTAGGTTCAAACTCATTTTCAAAGCTCTTGACTGAAAATAATTGGAACTTGAAAAAATCCACCCCAAGCTCGAAAAATGGGGCTACAACTTTTATATGTTCCCCTTTTGTGTTTTTCGGGCGATTTCGCAATCAGTTTTTTTAGCTTTATTAAAGAATTTTATAGGCATGTGAGACGCTGATTTTGGAAAAATGCACCTTCAACTGTGAAAAATGAAAGATCCGTAGCTTTAAGCTTTCTTTGTTTATCTTCTGATGGGGTCAATATTTCAATAGCTATGCACTCAAAATGCATGAACAGCTCCAAGTGTGAAAATACGCGGAAGACTGTGTTATGAAACTTCTTAGTTTAGCATCCAATTGTGCTCAAACTTAATTTCAAAGATTTATACAAAAAATCATTCACTGACGGAAATTTACGGGGCGAATACTGTGCAGGGGAAACAGCAGTTGAAGTGCAATCAAACTCCCTTCCATGTTTTGAAAACAAAGTATGAAAATATAAGCCACACACTCACCGATTTAAAGAAAAAACCCACCAATTGAGAATTGCTTAATTTGCTTGGCCACAAACTTCATTTTCCAAGGCTCTGTGAAACGAGTAAGAATGCCTTTATCGCATATGCCCAACTATGAGATTACCAATCACATTTTCTCATACACACACATAAGCATACACATACAAATACAAATACAAATACAAATACAAATGCAAATACAAATACAAATGCACTTATACGCATCTTATTGTACACAACTGATACCACACGTAGAGTATTTCAGTATTTATAATCCCAAACAGATAACGGCTGAACAATTACAAAATTGAGCTATTGTATGAAGAAGATTTGATAGTCATTGTGTCTCTATAAATTTGGAGTACTTATAATTGCATGAGTTAAGTTTGAAACTGAAGCTATTGTATGAGTCAATTTGAGCATTACAAATTTCAATTGCTTATCTTTTTACTGCCTGTTGCCATTAAACATGGGAAAAAGGGAGTTATAAAGTACTGCAAATGTGTGTAACAGACAGAAGGAGGCATTTCCGACTATATAAACTATATATATTCTTGATCAGGATCAACAGCCGAGACGAACTAGCCATGTCCGTCTGTCTGTCCGTCTGTCTGTCTGTCTGTATGAACGCGTCGATCTCAGAGACTATAAGAGCTAGAGACACCAAACTTGGCATGCAGGTTCCTGTATACCATACGCAGATCAAGTTTATTTCAAATTTCGGATGCACCCCCCCGCACCACCGCAAATCGCAAAAGACTACCACAATTTTAAAGATAAAGCTTTCATTTTTGGTACAAAAGTATGTTTAATCAATGTCTTTCGGATGTGTAAATTTCAACACGATCGGATAAATAACACCAAAGTTATGGAAGAACTTATTTCCCCTGTCTCAGCAGGCAGCAACAACAGTTTGACAAGCAGTTTACGAGTTAAGTGCACTGCTTGCTTGTGTTGCCGCTGAACTGCTTGAAATGCAAGTTGGGAGCAGGGAGTCTCGTAGTCGGGCACACTCGACTAGAGTATTCTTACTTGTTTATGCTAGCATGGGTTAATTTACAAACTAATTGTTTCATCTCACGAGTAATTCAGGCAAAGATGCAAAACAAAAAATTAAACATTTGCTTTCGTCCTTATTCTCACATAGAGTATATCCTGTCTTGTTTATAAATCTTTTCAAATATTCATTTAAACGAAACTAATTTTGTAATTTTTCAACTTGAGATGGAATGCGAATTGGATGAGTACGTTGCGTATGTGCAATATTTGAAATGTTATTAAGGCATCCAAGCATTGTTATGTAGTAAATGATGGTATTATTTATTTGATCACAACTCATTATGGGCATATTTAAAACATGTTTTCGAACAACGAATCCGATCCATATCAATTGAGTCAGTTCAGAGTAGTATTTGTATTTGTTTTTATGAAGTTTATGTGAACAGAGAGGCAATAGGTCATTATGGGTAATTGTATAATTGTATTTTACAGTTTGTTCTATTTGTATTTGTATTTGTATTTGTATTTGTATTGCTATTGTAAATTGCATTGCATAGTTTTCCACAATTTGTGAGTATGCAAATGAGGGCGCATTTAAAGTGCACTAAATGTTGCGCATACGCCGCGTGCTCGATACGCAAATTTTTGGCAATATTTGTATTTGTGTTTGTGTTTGTCTTTGGCTTTTTTATTTGAAATAGAATTCAACTAAATCGCATATTATGGCCAAAAATTAGATAATTGCATAAAATATTTTTCTAAAATATTCAACAATGATGAACTATTTACTGTAATTTATTCAAAATAAACAATACGAATAACTCATCAAGCAGGCAATTCTTTTATTCTAAATCATTGCAAATTGCTATTCAATAGAGTTTAACACACTCATAATCAACATTATTTCTTCCTTTTCTCTCAATTTGAAATATATATATACGCTTATGTATATGCATATATATAAAACATAATTTTAATTAATTTAAAATTAATTTCTTTTTAATAACGCGCCATTTCGTGCAGCAAAAAACTCGATTTTGCAATTATTTGCACATGTGCACAACAAATTATGTAAATGGAATGAAAAATGAAAATGTTCAAGCAATATGGAATCATATAACAACAAACTGTAAACATAGTTATTAAGCTTGCTATCTGTTTTGCCATTTGATTAATTACTATAAAATGAGATTTTTTTAATTTTTTTGCTTTAACTTTTTTTTTTTTTTTTGTTTCCCCCAAAGGATCTCCGCTGATTATGGTAACGAGGGCAACGGTAACGTCATCCTTTTGATTTCCTTTTATTTGCTACAGGTCATTACTGTCAGTTTCACTCTGTAATAGCTCCACGACTCTTTACATGTGTGTGTGCATGGTGTCTTAGAGATGAGCGTGGCTGTGAGTCAAGTAACAGTGTCAAGTATTTCATTGGAGCACCTAAAACAAACATTTAACACAAATCCCAGCTCAACCTTGATCCATTAAAAATGGGTAAAAAAGGGTTGTCAAGTATTGCAAACAAGTAAGAATACTCTAGTCGAGTGTGCCCGACTACGAGACTCCCTGCTCCCAACTTGCATTTCAAGCAGTTCAGCGGCAACACAAGCAAGCAGTGCACTTAACTCGTAAACTGCTTGTCAAACTGTTGTTGCTGCCAGCTGAGACGGGCGTAATAGATTCTTCTATAACTTTGGTGCTATTTATCCGATCGTGTTGAAATTTACACAGCTGATCAACATTGATACAACATATATGTGTACCAAAAAAAGCTTTATCTTTAAAATTGTGGCTGTGGGAGTCTTTTGCGATTTGCGAGGGTGCGGGGGGGGTGCATCCGAAATTTGAAATGAACTTGATCTGCGTATGGTATACAGGAACCTGCATGCCAAGTTTGGTGTCTCTAGCTCTTATAGTCTCTGAGATCGACGCGTTCATACAGACGGACAGACGGACAGACAGACAGTAGGACAGACAGACGAACATGGCTAGATCGTCACGGCTGTTGATGCTGATCAAGAATATATATAGTTTATATAGTCGGAAATGCCTCCTTCTGTCTGTTACACACATTTGGCAGTACTTTATAACTCCCTTTTTCTCATTTTTAATGGCAACAGGGATTAAAAATGAGACATTTCCGATCATATATAGTATAGTTATACATAAACATGTATATTCTAAATCAGCATCAAGAGTCAACTCAAACTGTCTGTCCGTCCGTCTGTCTGTATGAACGTGTCGATCTCGGAAACTAATAGAGCTAGGGACACCAAATTTGAATTGTAAGTTTCTGTACACCATACGCACATGCATTATATTTTTAATTTGGGATACAAAGCAATGTGATTACGTTTCTCGAGAAATACATTTCAATTGTTAGTCACAGTGACTTCAATCACAGTTTGGTCATCTCTAATGTGCAAGGAATTTCAAACAGTTGGGTGTGAAGGCGGGCTAAAAGTCACAATTGCAGCGTTTTTGGACATTCGGTTATTGTTATGGCTTTTAATGAATTCCATGTAGTCGTTAACATTTACAACAACAATTTATGGGCACCACATGCAAATAATTAAGATACACATAACAGCCAGCAGCTTTCAAAGTGACAATGAATGTGATTTAACAAAAACAAAAAAAAAAGCCAAAAAAAAAAACTATTAAAAAACACACGGAAACAGAAACTATTTTTTGATGCATATTGTATAACCCAAATTGGGCGACTTAAATGTCAGATAACTCTTTGATATAAATAATAAAATATGTGGCATTATTGCGTGAATTTCAACATATACAACTTGTTTGGTAATGTTTTTTTTTTATCCAATGTTGTAAGCTGCTAATGTTTAAAATATGAAATTCATATTTATGTACTCTTTTGTCAATGTTCAAATATGTATATATATTTTCATTGAGCACAGCAAAAATGATTTAAAACTTAAAAAACTGTCAACTTGTCTCCAAAAAATTGTAGTTTGATGACATGCAAAAATATTATTTTGATGTTTATTCAAATAATTTCTTGTGTGCCTACTTTTGTCATCAAAAAGCGCAAAGTATAGCCATCAATTTTTAACTAGAGAACAATATATCTTATATATACTAATATATCTTACATATATTCAAATATTACTCAGATATTGTTCCACAAAATAGAATTTTGAAAGCTAGCTAGCTAACGCTTCTTAACCATTCAATTTATATTCAACAAGCTGGTCTGCCCATGGGCGAAGATTTTCCATAGCTTGATCACGACTTTTTACTCAGAGCTCTGAAAACAAGTTTGAAAGTTAAGGGAAAAGTTCCATGCCAAGTTTTCGTCAGTTCCAGCGACCCGACAAAAAGCGACAAAGTAGCATGTCTCACAAGTCCAATTGTTTACTATCAAGAGCTATGATAATAAGTTTTAGCCTTAAAGCACTAAAATTAGATGTTCCTCCATATAAGCATAGCCTCCGCATTTTCCACCCAGTGTGGTAAATTTTCCGAAATCTGTGAAATACGCGTCGCTTTCTTATAGATCTTAAAAATAAGTTGCTAGTATAATTTTGCAAAATCCTTCTCACTGCTTACTTTCGACATAAAACCAAAAAACTCAGTTTCCTACCTCTGCATTGATTTACGTCGGTCTGTCAGTCAATGAGGTTGTATCATGCAAAACAATCTTAAGCCCCCCATATGTCAAATGAGGTATGTATTTTAAAAAGCAATTTCGAATACTTTATAGATTCATTATGAAAGTGTCAGACAGCCATATGCATTAATATAATTTAAGAAATAACATACCTCACGAAACAACTTGTTTAAGCCGTAACACAATATAAGCAGGCAACAAAAGGTTCAATTGCAGAGCCATAAGTCAGAACTGGGAAAGAATGCGAGTGAGAAGAGACAGTTGAATGGAGGAAGTTGCATTTTACTTTTAAATGCAATAAAATAAAACAAGTAAGAATGCTGTAGTCAAGAGTGCTCGACTATAAAATACTCTTTAGCGAGTTTGAAAGAAAATCAAAATTTGAATTTGATATTTAACAATCTTTTTTTTTGTATAAACTGCACAAGTAATATAAAAAGCTAGGCAAATCCTAAATGTATTACAAGATATTAATAAAATGAAAATAATTTCAAAAAAACAAGTTTTCTTTTAGAAAATAGATAGTAAAACTAATATAATTCCAAAGAATTAGCTTGAGAACAATACTTTTTTGTAAAATATTATCATTATCGATATACAAAACAAAGAAAGGATAGGCTGTATAAAATTATATTACAGCTACCGATATTTTTATTATAAACATCGATGCACATAAACTAAAACTATCGATATTATCCTTTTTTTACTACCTTTAGTATATAGAAAAAACATCGAAAGATTAGATAATCGAATACTATCGATATTATCGATACTGTCATCGATTTTATATCGATAGTGAACAGTGAACGATATAATCGATGCTGACATCGATGTTTGTGTCACCTTTACTTTGAACCCATCAAATGTACAGGGTATTAAAAAAGCTCATGCTGCCATGTGTGTAAGAAAATCAGTACAGAGACACAGCGGCTTACAAGCATCGTAAAGAATGGAATAAGGGCTGCTACCCTTTCACAGACTTCCACAAACATTTCCTATAATATTTCGCATATGATATGCAGCAAGAATTGGAGTCGGAGCGACAGTCGGAGCCAGCTGCTGGGTATATCCACCCACATTTTTTGCATGCAGCATGTGTCAAGTTTTTTAAATGTCAGCTGTGTGGGTGAGTGTGCGAGTGTGTGTGTGTGTGTGTGTGTGTGTGGTTGGGCGTAACTGGGTGTCGTGAGTGGGCGTGGCTTTTGCCCGCATGTTGCGACTTTGCTTGCTCCACATTTCTTGCTTTCTGCAAACTGCGTGCTTTATGCGGAATTCATATGTAAATGTAACCAAAACAAGAATATGAGAAACCGACCACAGCACAGGCATCCCTACGATTATGCTTAGCTGCTACTAACGCTTGGAACAAAAGCAAAGTTTACTTTTTATATCCTGATAGAATAAAAAATGTTGTACAAATATTTTTTTTATTTTACTTGCCACTTTGTTTGGAAGACTTAGGCTAAATCGGACGCAACTTATTAACACCCAACGATTTTGTAATAATTTGATTTAAAAAGCATTATCATTTCTTCAAATTGTTATTGCTTTTGCATATAAACTGTTTCTCTTTCGTTATTCTGATAGAGAGCTATGTAACTGAAAGTTGGATTACTTAAAATTGTATCTTAATTAATAGTAGATTCTTCACTTTGGTATTTGTTATCCAAACGGAATGAAATTTACCTAGTTGATCAGAATTAATAAAAATAAGCCTGTAGTTTTTAAATTTTCAGGCAAAGTTTGGTTTCTTTAGCTCTTATAGTCGCTCAGATCACAGCGCTCATACAGACAGACCGACAGATAGAAAGACAAACAATTATAACCACATCGACTCGACTGTTGATGCTGAACAAGAATATTTATACTTTATATGGTCGGAGATACTTCCTTATGCCTTTTACATACATTTGCTTGAACATGGTTGGACATTTATAGACATTTATGTCCCAAGGACATTTACAGGCAAAAACAACGAGGCTATTGACAGACATGTGCAAAAACATGTCTATGGGATGATGTTCGGTCCCAAATGTTCAAAAGTGTTTCCAAAACATTTACGTCTAGTAATGATTGAGCAGCGTCTGGACACAAAAACCTAAAAATGTTCCAAAGACAAAAATGTTTTAAGATCATTTTTGTTGTTGGGGCATGTTCAAAAAATTGTTGCCTACACATTGTAAACACAATAAGGTTTAACTTTTTAAGAAGTTTTTGTTGTTGGGGCATATTCAAACCATTTTGCTTGGACATTGTAATGACAATACTACATTTAGTGTTTGCCGGGTGTAATACCCTCTTATATCCATTTTAAATGGGTATAGGGTATAAAAAAGCGTCAAGATAGATCACTTACATATGTAATAAGTGTAATAATAATGATGCAAAGGTCGTCTGGCCTTCTCTAAAACTGCTTGTGACATTATTCGTTAAACGATAATGTTTTTTTTAATGTACATACATTTTCGTTAAAAAAAACTTTTGAAAAATCGTGGTTTTTTAAGTTTTAATGTTGCAGTTAATGAACGATTTGTATTGTTTCAAATGACATCTTTCAATTGCTGTTGCGCAAGAAATCAAAATTGTGAAGAAAATATGTTGGCAATTAGTGGCTTTTGTTTGATTTTGCTGATTATGCTTATCAGTATTTACTTTAAAGAACAGTAAGTCAGCCCAGCCGGTCAGGCAGCCATGACATCACGATCTTTATTATTATTATTCTCATATTCGCTGAGTCATTATCAGCTGCATTTGGCTGGGTAAACAAAGAAAGTTATCAGAAACCGATGAACTGCAAAAGCAAAGTTTGTTTGAGCAAGGCGCAATTAAGAATATGAATCAATCCGGCTGTGAATCGGTTCGAACTGATCTGTAGGTTTCTTTCAAGAATAATGTTAATTGAACATATAGTGTAATACAGATATGTACATGTACATATAATGTAATACTTAGACATTTCTATATACTTTAGTCATTGACAAAACTGACTCATGTAAAACTGCTGAATGCGGAATCTGATTGTTATGATTTTGGCTCAAAAATCGGAGATAATCCGCTTACTAAATGGCACTGCAGAAAAACACGTACATTTTTAAGCTGCTTTCATTCAGACTGCAATAATATCAGATAAATATTCAGGCCTGTTCTTGTTTTCACTGACAACAACATTTTGTAGAATTGAAATTGATTTCAATGTTCAAAAGTTCCTTTCAAAGTTAATTCAATCCGTAAAATGTTGCTAAATGTGATAGTGAGAACATTTATGGGAAATTCACTTTTGCAATGTCTTAACCACATGACTGATTATTTAATTTTGCTTTGGCGCCAAACGAATAACACGTTTCAGTTGATGAGAATAACAAGAATTTCTAATAAGATAATGATCATGTTAAAGTTCTGTTAAACTATTACGATAATGATCGGCATTGTCAACAGCTGTTATTGCCACAGAAAACAATATGCTGTGACTTAAACTAAATTGCTTTCGGTTTCTTCACCTTTCTTATCACACATTCGCATGAAGCGGAAAAAGCAATAAAAAAGCAAACAAAGCAAATGCCAGCAGGCCTACAAAAAATGTACAAAAATAGCTCGGCCCCCGTAAATACACACACACACACACACACACACACACACACACACATGTACAATTACATTAGTTAAGTTGTTTTTTTTTTCTTTATTTTAAATTAGATTACAATAAGAATGCAGTCATGCAAATTTAACAGTTTCAAGCAAAACGTTGAGAATTTTTGTTCTTTTATTGTATCTTGGCGGGTATTTCAACGCATACAATATCCACAGAATTCTGATCCTGCAGCTCCCATTTGACCAGAACTGAGACTTTCGGATAACTCTTCAGCACGGGCAGCGTTGCCGTATATCGATATGTTTCATCCTTTTCCAATGGGCATTTTAAGCCGCTGTTAAGACATGCATCGGGATTGGAGAGCGGGAAAGGCATCTCAATGCCCAAAACCTTTCCATGGACCACCGTCTTAACAGCGGAAGCCATCTCAGCCAGGGCAATGTCTATCGATATCGATACATTGGTGCTCCTTCGGAGTACGCACTCCTGTTTCGTCGTATCACAACCTTCGATAGTGACTTGAGTAAATTTGCCAGTCTTTGAGCCGCAATCTCTAAATTCAAGGGATGTTCCAAGCTGCAGCGCCAGCAGCAGCGACAATATAAGCACGCACAACTTGAACATGTCTCTAATTTTGCTTAATTCAATTACAAGTTCAGGCGACTGACAATAAACTAAACGTAGTATTAAAAAAAATTTAATTTTCTCGGCAACGGCTTAGTAACAACTGAAATCCAACTAGAATACTGACACAAGCAAAACCTTAAATCAGCTGCGCGCCTCACGCAAGGTGGGAAATTACTATCGATATACAAACATTGAGTGGCGGCGATTGCAAGAACTATTCTGTAAAGGCGTATTTCCACTTCAAATGGAATGCTTGCGAAATGAAAAACTAAATACAAAAAAAAAACCATAGTGAGCGATTCTAAAATTTTGTTTTTAGGCTCCTGCGAAATAATTCTGGAATACTATTATTAGAGTTGATAAAGAAAAACACCATTTAAAGCTTGTCACCATACATACTGTATGGCTGTTACGATGCTGTTAAGGAGCTGTTAAGTTAAAGTCACGTGCATTGCCGGGTCTTGTATTCCTTTTGTTGTTTGTTTACCATACTTAAAATAACTGTATGCACCTAACAGCAGAGCAATCGTTTTTACAAAAGCATTTTGAATCATTGACATATATGTGAAATGAAATTGAGCAGCGGGCTATCAGCTCATTCCATTTCATTTGCAGTGGTAATAGGTCTTTTCTTATGCGCCACTGTTAACATAGTAAAGCTCAGTTGCGAGCAACTATTTCTATCAGGTAACTTTAACTATTGCTGTTAACAAAATTCCAATGAGTAAATATAGAACAATGCTTGCAAATCGCAATATAGCCTACAAATGCTAACATTTCATTTGGCTTATACTTTACAGCGTCACAACAGTTGTGTGAAGCTTTGCAATGATTTCATTTGTTTCGCCATCACTAGCGAAAAGCTTATGTTATTAATTCCAGTTGGATTCTATTGGTTAGATTCTCTTTGACCGCAGTAGACGCAGCATTTTGGCGGCATTTAAAACGCTTTACATTTTTGTTCAATATTTATAATTTACATAGTACATATTGTAATCGGTAAATATCTTAAAACATGTCGCAGATATATAGACACAGTTTGTTGACTGCTAATCGAATTGCCGTCAATGCACCAGCCATTCTACGTTGCAAGTAAGTCGGAATCTTTGTTTCCTGTATCTAATGCTCGTGTCTCTCTTGGTTACCTCGAGTTACACGTTGCAATTGCACTGGCAGTGTCATTTGTCAAGGTCATTCCATATGCCGGCCTACCTATTTCAATGTGTGTGTGTGTCGTCTGTCTGTTTATAGAACATGTGTTTGTTTCTCGCGCTGGATAATTTACTCATTGTTTTTGTTTTTGTTTTCTCATTAAGTGGCTGGTTTTTATATTATGTCAGCATAATGTGAGACAGCTACAGCTGGTACAGAGCTTCCAATAACATTATTTATACATATAAATACATATGTATGTATACACAGACATACATACGTTTATATAAAAGAACTGAGATCTCTTTTTCTAGTTGGAAATATTCACTTCAGCTGTTTTTGCCTATTTAAGATAACATACTGTATATATCTGTTTGTATGTTTATATATTTACTTTTTCATATGTATAATTATACACTTGCATAGAGTATTATAATTTTGTCACGAAATGTGTGAAATATATATTCCTGATTAGCATCAACGGTCGACGAATTAGCCATATTCGTCTGTCCTTCCGTTTGTCTGTCTGTTTCTATGCTAACTAGTCCAAATCACAGGAAAAAAACCGTTGAAATTTGAATTGTAATGAAAACTCTTTGATTCTATGTTATAGTTGCCATAGGAACTATCGGCAGAGAAATGAATTTGTTTTAACAGATATCGCAATAAAAATCAGCAAATGCAAGTTTTAGTATACTTTATATAAGTTGATTAAAATCGGGCAGCGACATACGTATATCTTATAGCTGTAAAAACAAAAATCGGCCGAAAATTAAGTTTTTATATACAAAACTTTTCTGTATATGTAGATATGTAAGTTCGGCAGGCCGAATGCATCGAATTTCTAGTCTTTTTTGAATCTTTACTATGTTCCTTCGATTTCATAAAACATCTCTCAACTAAATCATGCTTATAAATCATTTGCATTTATTAGTTCAGACAATATAATTGATTGTTTCAACATTTAAATTTTCTAATATTATGCATTAACAGGAAACGCATATCATTTTTTATTTTCGTTTGTTTTTTATCGACTTTCGGATACCGGTTCGCAACAAACAAAAATATATATTCAGATTCAATTAAGCATTAAATATTTGGCACAAAAACAAAGCAAGAAAAAATATAATTATAATTTATTATTCAGGGAATGCAATCTGCCGCTTATCTCTGACGTAGGCTCTCCGAACGTTTCTATTTTCTCATATTGTCTACTCGGCTGTAAATTGCAGGCTTGTGTCGACCTCAATAAAATGCATTTAACTCATTGGGGCTTGTTTACAATGACAAACGCCAGCCCCCATTCCCCACCTTAGTTGTGACATAGAGCCTATTTGATACTTATAAAGGTCAGTTATAATTGAAACCTTTAGTTGACTTTCAAACTTTGCGCTTGCATGCTAAAGTACAATATTTTGCTAGGTATTAATAACTTATCAAATCGTGCGGTTTGAAGTAGCTACCGGAAGATAGTTTATTAATTCGTAGATAGCTTTACCAAAAGTCCGACGAAATCAATTTGGATTTGGAGTAAAACAAGCGTGCAGATAAGACTTGGCCACTTGGACTATGCAAAGATCGAATAAAATATTATGAAAATTAATTTCGTTTGCTTTAGTTAAATTCAGTCGAATATTGAATTATTGATTGAGTCATTTTGGGGTGCATAAAATTATATGCTATCTAGTTTCATAGTTTTTAAGCTTTCTTGTTGAAACTTGGCACAGATTCTTGCAAATCGGTTGACTATAACGTGTTGTTGTCATAGTAATCAGACTTTTTTTTTCAAGATAACTCGATCCAAGTCAGCAATTCATACATTTAATATGCTTAAGAAATGTTGACCCAAATCTATCTATCAGGTCTGTTCCCATCAGGTCTGTTCCCATCCGCTCTGTTCCTATCAGGGCTGTTCCCAATTGCCATTCCGATTAAAACAGTTCCCATCAGGTCTGTTCCTATCAGGTCTGTTTCTGTGAGGCCTGTTCCCATCAGGTCTGTTCCTAGCATGACTGTTCTCATTTGCGATTCCAATTAAAAAGTCGATTTCAAAAGTTTTGCCTTTGAGACAATGAGTTTAATGAATAAACAAATCGAAGCGATTTGGAATACAAAATTTCGAAAATGGGAACAGTTCGGTACATGTTATAGCTGCCTTGCTATTAATTAGTGGAAACATGAGCTTTAAACAAAACTTTTTTTTTGTTTTTCAAGATATCTTAAGACCAATTCTAAGTGTTCTTATGCTTTTTGGCAATATCTCATTCAAATCAGACTCTTATATCATTAGAATTCCCAAAAAAAGTACCTTTTCGTTTTTTATAGCTTGGTTTGTTAGAGAGCTATGTTGTTATGTTTTCAAAACTTTTTTGGCTCTAACGTATCCAGACGTATATCATTTGGTACAGTTTTCATTGAAGCAGTTTAATGAATACTTCGTCATCGGTGTATGCTATCTATAACAAGCTAAAGATAACTGTATTTTCTTGTTTTTACAACGTAAAGGCAGAAAGATAACTGAATACTCGAAGTTCTTGAAGTAATCATTAAACTTGTCTACCCATCGTTTTTTGTCAACAGATCAACATGGTTTAGCGAAGTGCAAATGGGTCCACCCGATGCCATTCTGGGTGTAACAGAGGCCTACAAGAAGGACACAAACCCAAAGAAGATCAATCTTGGTGCGGGCGCCTATCGTGATGACAATACCAAACCCTTTGTGCTGCCCAGCGTGCGTGAGGTGAGTCGATTGAAACTTAATCTAACATTATAAAAACAGATAGTTAAAACTCTATTCTCTATACAACCAGGCGGAGCAGCGTATTGTGAAGCGTGGCATGGACAAGGAGTACGCACCCATCACGGGTCTGCCCGAGTTCTACAACAAAGCCATCGAACTGGCGCTGGGCGAGCAATCGCAGCGTCTCAAGGCCAAACATAATGCCACAACGCAGGCAATCAGTGGCACAGGAGCTCTGCGTATTGGTGCTGCTTTTTTGGCCAAGTTCTGGAAGGGTAACCGGGAGATTTATTTGCCAACGCCATCGTGGGGCAATCATGTACCTATTTTCGAGCACGCTGGCGTGCCGGTAAAGCGTTATCGCTATTATAATCCCAAGAGCTGCAATCTGGACTTTGCGGGCATGGTTGAGGATCTGAAGAAAATTCCTGAGTCCTCCGTTGTGCTGCTGCACGCCTGCGCCCACAATCCCACGGGCGTGGATCCCAGCGCCGAGCAGTGGCGTGAACTCTCCCAGGTGTTCAAGCAGCGCAAGCTGTATCCCTTCTTTGACATGGCTTATCAGGGCTTTGCCACCGGCAACGTCGCCGGCGATGCTCAAGCCGTGCGCATCTTCGAGGCTGATGGTCATGACTTCTGTCTGGCGCAAAGTTTTGCCAAGAATATGGGTCTGTATGGTGAACGTGCCGGCGCCTATTCCGTCATCTGCGCTGATGAGCAGGAGGCCGCCCGTTGCCTCTCACAGATCAAGATACTCATTCGTGCCCTCTACTCAAATCCTCCCATTCATGGCGCACGCATTGTGGCCGAGATACTCAACAGTGAGGATCTGACCAAGCAATGGCTGCTGGATGTAAAGGGCATGGCCCAGCGCATCATTGATGTGCGCTCCAATCTGAAGTCCAATCTTGAGAAATTGGGATCCACGCGCAACTGGGAGCACATTGTCGATCAGATTGGCATGTTCTGTTTCACGGGACTCACCCCCGAGCAAGTCGATAGTCTGACCAAGAATCACAGCGTCTACCTAACCAAGGATGGTCGCATTTCCATGGCCGGCGTGACCAGCAAGAATGTGGAGTACCTGGCCGAGAGCATGCATAAGGTGACCAAGTAGAGTTTTGTTATTGGATGCATCGATTGATTTCTATAGCTACACATCGAAACCTGTGCAAATTTCTATAGCAGCAAATGAAAACTTAGATACAAAATTGCATTTTCTTCCATCATCTATTTATAAGCTAAAAAATCTGCCTTTTTAAATAAATATTATAGTAAAAAACATGTTTTTTACGAAAGCACTTTAAAACGTATCTTTCAATTATCATTTTATTAACAGCAAGCTGTTTTAAAAAAATGCAAATTTATAGAATTTAGGAAATTTTTAAAACAAATTTTGATACGAAGAAACGGACACAAGAATCGTTTTGCTCATTTCTCTAAAAAGCTTCAAAGCTTTCAAATTTCAACATATGCAGGCCTGTTTTGTATTCCACTTTCGGCAACATTTTGCGGAAGTGGGTTTCCTTCAAGTCTTCCGATTTGCGCAGAGCTAGGAAATGAACTATAAGTCACCTTCAAGTGAATTCAATCGTTGCAAAAAGTCAAATGAATTCAATCCGCAAAAATTTGTCAAACGTGAAAATAAGCACACTAAATCAAATTTCACTTCTTCAAAATCTTTCCGAAAGCGCAATCCAGATCAGGTCTACTTATAGTCATAAGTTTTATTCTTCTCATTCTCATTCACAGTATGTATATTTTAGCAGCTCGAAAAATTCGAAAATATGCGATATAAGAATAATAGGTGATAATTACTTAAGGAAGGAATCTGTACTGTGTACAGCCAAAAAAAAATATTGAATCATAAATATACTAGGTAATTTGTTTAAATTTTTTTAAGATTGATAAGAGTATTTACAAAATCAATAAAAATATTGTTTTCCTGATTAGTTCTGAGATTAAAGTCGCTTATAACAAAGCTTACTACTTAAGTAGCTGTAAATGTGTATGCATTTATTAAATAGCATGACATTTCTCTATAAAAGTGGCTGAGAGGTAAAAAGAGACAGTATGTTTGTTTTGCACCCTAATCGTTTTCTAAAAATTAACACGTATATCGTTTAGGTTTCAAATAATATATTGCACATTTGCACAAGAACAAATGTAATTTTATTCCCCAAACAAATAAATTGATTAGTTGTTTATAAATTCATATACCCATATCTAAGAAAAAAAAATATGATTCTTAAATAAATCGGCATATGGTTTCAAGTATTTTTTTACTAGCTTCTTCATGTCTGTCCAATTTGATTATATGTATTAATTTTTGTTTGTTTTTTTGTTTTCTTTTTGTATATATATAGAACTAGAATCACGGTTTGTTATAACGATATCTTAACTTATCGCTTGGCTCGCAGTACTCCTTGATAATAAGCTTACATAGGAATATATGAAATACTATGATTATTGCACACACTGAGACCCAGAAGAGAGCGGGCAAGCCACCCAGCTGATGACCATGCTTGTGAAGCGCAATCACGTGCTGCTCGTGCGCCGGAGCTGTGAATTTGTTAATAATTCAAATATATATTATATATGTATAGTTTATAGAAGTATTTTATATGTATGCGTACCCTCGACGACCTCCTTGACGTGTATTGCATGATGAATTTCCTCCATGTGCTGTTTATCTTCGGTTATATATAATATTGCAGTTAACGGTTCAGTCATTTTGACAGGGAATTCTCGACGGCTTTGACTGTGGGTGGAAAGTTTGTATAAATATTTACATGGATATTTATTATAAACAGAAGAGTTTTCTCAGTAGTATTGAAGTGTTTCTGTACCCTTGCAGAGAAGTTTTTCCATGCAAAAACTTAACTTTCAAGCGATCTTTTATATGACAGCTATACGATATATTGGATAGATGTTGTTCAAGTTTGTGACCGCTCTTTTATATGATTTGATATATATATTTCATGGATAGATATTGATCAAACCATGTATAACAAATAACGCAATTGCTGAGTTTAATTGAAATATCTGTAGAACAAAGCAGTTTCTCAAACAACTAGCTTTTCAACAAGTTGTTCCTTGGACAGCATTAATAGAGGAGGGAACAGGATTGGATTGGACAAACGGGGGACAAACGGCATCGAATTTCCCTTTCCGTTCCCATTTCTAAGCATTAAGATACTTGTAATGGTCAGTATATCGACTTGAAAACTGAGTTTTCATAGAAACCAATTGCAAATTCGAATAGATTTGGAGAAACTTCGCAAGGGTATAAATATACAAATTTACGTCAGCAAAACTGGCTCGTCCAGGCAGCCTCCGTCACAGGCATAGTAGCTGCGATCGGAGCGATCAAGGGCCACATTGATGACCGCTTTGTTGTCGTCCTTAACAATGATTGTAACATTGACATGCGTCTTGTTGCCGTAGTTGAGGCGCCTGAAGTGAAAGTCACGATGCAAGAATTTCGGATGCATATTGCACTCCAGATGCTGATTGCTAAACCGAAAGCTGCCAAAGCTTAGCGTCATGGCCTGAATGACGCCCGAGGCACCAGCGCGTATCAAATTGTGGCAGCCTTGTTTCTCCAATGTGAGCATCCAAGAGGAGACAAGCGCATTGAGTTGACTTAAAGTGGACATGTCACGCCACAGGTTCTCCGCCTGCAGCGTATGATACGAATCGTAGCAGCCCTCGGCATATGTCAGCGCCTTGGCTATTTCCTCACGAACGGCTGCCAAACCTGGTCCCGAGTTGGCGCCAACTTCTTCAAACTCAAAGCTGCGCACTTGTGACAGCACCGCATAGATGGTAGCATTAATGCGATCACCATTCAAGCTGTTCTCCGCCTTGGAGGTGCTTATCGTGAAACCAGTGGCCCAAAGATCAGACCAAACGTTAATATGCTCCTGTCGATACGTATTGATGCTGTTTAGCGCAGCGGAGCCGGCTGCCTTTGCGCTGAGCTTCTGCAGCAGCTTGGTCATGGCCTGAATAGCACGCTGTTCGCTAGTTTCTATTGTGGCTTTCAGTTGCGCCTCCACAATTGGTTTGGAGTACTCAATGATCAGTGGATAAATGATGCGCACTGTGCCGCGCTTACGCAGCTGCACTTTTGGCTCCAACTGTGGCTTTACAATGCTGATGACAATCAGTTTGGTGGCATCATCCGCTGTAGGCTGCACGGTGCCTGTAATGACCTCCAGTCCACTGTAAGTGAACATGCCTATTTGCGCCGGTTCGCTATTGATTGGAATGGATAACTTAAATGAGATTTAAGCTGTTGCAACAGTTGACGTAACTTACCTAAGTGGCATGCTTCGCGTGGAAGCCTTTGGCAATCGATTGCGTGGCATTATCAGCTCAATGTTTTCAATAACATTGCGTGTATTCGTGATTTGCAGCTCCTGCATCAACACATTGGGCTGTGTGCGATGTGCGTACATGGTATAGGATACAAAGTAACCCGCATAGCATTGAAATCTATGCACCATGCCCGTCAAATACTCCACCACAGTTGCCTCCTTCTCACCACCCGCAGCAGGACCACCCGCATTCTGTGAGACAGACACCATGGGCTGAAAGCGTATGGGCAGCTGCATGGCACGTCCATGCTTAATGTTCAATGCAGCATCGTGGGCCACCTCCATGCCAATATAACCATTGCCCACATAGGGCGTATAGTCACGCTCACCCGGCAGCAGCGGAGCCTCGTGACGTATGTTCGCATCATATTCATAGTTTTGCAATATGTAGGGCGTTAGACGGTCATCCATGCACATGCTGTGCGGATCTGCGAAATGTTATATGTTGAGGATCAGGCTAGACCGGGAGTTTAGCTTACCTTTCTGCTCGGGTGTGCTTAAAAATAGATAACGAAAGATTGGCGGCAGCATATAAAATACTGTGCACACGCACAACAACAGCACAAACAATCGCCGGTAGGAGGATATTGTGCCCTCGGCGAGACGCTTTATCCTGCGCACAACATCGACGGTCTCGAATTTATTTTTGGCTGATCGGAACAACATATTGGTTGACTTTTAAGTGAGTTTGCATTGGAATTAACTTCAAAATCTATTGCTTGGCCACAAAATTGTGGCCAAACTCCTAAAAAGATGTGTTCTAGGGTTGTTAATGAGTTATCGATATATCGATAAGTAACCAATTATTGATAATTGTTTGTGAAGACGGAAGCTTTTTGAGTCAAGTCAATCAAAGTAGCTACAAAAATAAAGACATGTTTTAAATAAAGTAAAGCTTTTAAAACCAGGCAAATCTTTGTTCTGTAAGAAAAAATATCGATTAACACTTGTCGGTGCGAAATTATACCGATGTTTTGGCCTGGAATAAAAATCTGATACTATTTAGCTATACCTCAAAAGCTATAAAACAAACGAAAATTAAAGAAAAATTTAATAACAGATGATCTGCCTTTATACCATCCTTTTTTGTATAAAATTCTTGGTATCGATAGGCTAAGTGAGAAAAATTGTATTGAACCATCGCTTTTATCGTTCCCATGTATATCTTATGGGGAAATACATCGTATAAGTCTTAGGTGAAAAAACATCCCAGTTCCGATTTTTGACTATTAAAGCGCTTTTCTGTCGAGTCTAAATAGGCTTTTAATTATTATCAACAAAGTAACAGATATTAAGTTATTTTCAAACCTAAAACAAATTCATTTAAGATCTTATTGACTTGTTTTTAAAGACATTTTAAGCGTCTGTGATAATAGAGGTAGAACATTGATTGGATTTTAAAGAGCTTAGAGCTACTTTATGAATTTGATCGATTTTGAAAATAATTATTAGCTTTGAAGCCACAATACTTTATTTTCTAATAGCAACAGTTTTTGGGATATTAAATATTTCGATATTAAAAATAGTTTATTTTATATTTCGATATTATAATATGAACGATATTTGGATATCGTCGATCGAGTTAAATTTATTCAAGAATTATCGATATTTTGACAGCTCGATCTTAGCACCACTAGATTTATTTTTGTTTATTTATTATTTAATTTATTATTTTGTGAAAATGAATAATATTAAATGGGTTGAGCACTTTAAAAATTGTATGAAAAAGAAAAGGTTTCTATTATTATTTTTACTCGCTTCTATGATGTTGCTTCTATTGCTGATATACACGATCAGAATTGGAGATGATCTCAAGTCACAATCACAAACCGAATGTTTATTTTGTAAAATTGCCAACGGGAGACAGACACCGCCAATACTGGAATTTGAAACCGATGAATATGTCATATTTAAGGACAAAAGACCGGCAGCTGAGCACCATTTCTTGGCGATACCCAAGCTACACTACGAAAGCTTAAAGGTGCTCAATAAGTCCCACATAGGCTTAGGTAAGTTCCAGTTAATTAGGTTATTTACATATTTAATGTATGCATGTGCTTAACGATATTCCAGTTGATCGCATGCAGAATGGTATGATTCAGTTTCTTGAATCGAAAGGTGTAGACACAACAAAAGCAGTCATTGGATATCATTTACCACCATTTATTTCGCAAAAGCATTTGCATTTACATGGAATTTCACCTGCTTCTGATATGGACTTGTCTGATCGGATTAGTTTCTTTACGCCGTCCTTTTGGTTTAAGACGGTGAGTTTCAAATACTTGATTCTTAATAATTGCATTTAAGTTTAATTTGTTATATTATTATAATGCAGGCTAAAGATGCACTTGAATCTCTAAATCACTCGGATCTTTAAGGAAGAGTCACACTATTCAAAGACATAAATATTTAGCTCGAAAAGACATGGAAATTTACGAAACGTTCTGAGTATTTAGGATTGAAATAGTTCTTATTGTTGGTGCTAGGTTGATTTTCCTTTACTTATACATTAGTGCGTTTAAATATTTTGTATCGACTCAGTGCTGGACTGAATTTTGTTGCCAATAGGGTATTTATATTTTTTTTTGTATATATTATTGTATATTGCTCTCCAATTTAGTTTATAAGTCATTGGGTGTTATCTTGGCTGAAAATCATAGACATAGGAAAATAAATAATTTGTACCGTTGTCGACGCTAGTAAAGAAGTATCACGACGGGCTCGGAATATATAAAAATCTGTTAGTATAGATTAGCTTGAATATAAAAAAAATAAAGTAAAGAAAGATTTGAAATAAAATTTAAAAATTTTGTGAATTTGTAATGCATTTTATTCTCAAAAAATTAACGCTAGCAATATAAATTGGCACTTACAATCGACAACTATCGCACTTTAAAAAACTAAAGAAAGCACCTTAAATAATACTTCAGAGTCCGTTCGAAATTTTTAAAATGAAATTGTTTGCTGTTCTCAATTGCTGAAAAACATCAAACTTTTTAGGTTTTAAAAGCTTTGCTTTTTTACCAGATAACACAGGAAATGAAACAAAAATTTTTTTTTTATAAATTTCATATTATTTATAAATAAAATAGGCAATTTATTCCTTAAGTTGAAATCAAATTACATTTAGAATATTATATTAAAAAACTGACTGCAGAACAGAAACGAAAACGATGATAACTTAATAGATTAATTGCTATCAAAGCTCGGTTTCGAGCTAGGAAATGAGATAATTAATTCAAAAATTGTGTATAATACACTCGTTTTTACGAAATACAGAACTGGCCCAAATAAAACTTGTTTTCCAAAAATTCGACTTGCTAAGTTACAAAAATATCGATATAAAACAGCAGCAACATATCCGCAACAATAATATTGTTATCGATAGTGCTATCGATTGCTTAGCAGCACTAAAAGACGGCAGCAGCAGCAAACACTGAGTTTGGTTTGTTTTAGTTACAAGATTCGCGATTCGCCCATTAAGAAATTAACTGAACTTTGTTGCAAACGGACGGAACGGAGCTGTTGAAACGTAAAGCGTTCAAAACAACGCGCAGCATGTGGCCGCAAACGCTGGAAATGTCCCGCGAGGAATGTCGAGGCATGCTGCGTCGACTTGGTAGGTGAAATGCGCTGCCACTGCACAACTCTACTCTGCCAGGAGCGCAGTTGCAGAATTGTATTATTATTATTGTTATTGCAACAACAGCAGCATATGCCAACAATACTAATTGCTGTCCATTTGTTTGTTTACAACGTTTGTGCAGAGCTTGAATCGTATTCGCACATTATAAGCGTTTTTCGCGCCCAAGGCATGCTTAGCGATCCAAAGCTAAAAATGCTGGAGGAGTTGCGCCAAATGTTTCACATTACGCAGGAGCGTCATCGAGCCGAGGTGCGACGCGCTGCCAATGATGAGCAACTATGCACAATAGCCGAAAAGTAAGTTTTATACAATTATGTATGTGCTCTCCTTTTTGGGTTTTTGCAACTATGTTTTTTGCGCATTTCGCAGCGTCTGTGGCCCCAACACATGGCAGGAATGGTCACGTGAAGGTCGTCGCGCCTATCCCATGCTGCCACGCATCAATCCACAAACGGCGCTCAACATTGTTGCGAATGATCTGGCCGCCAAAGTCTATGCGGAAAATGCAAAGCTGCCTCCACCACACGAAACTGGCGCCAATTATAAGGATGCAGTTTTGGAGCAGGCCAACTTTCAGCTGTTGGTGCATGGTCCACCCAAAGCTAAGGAGCCACCTCATGTGCTCATGGAGGAGCCGGTGAGTGCTGCGCTAGCGTTATATAACTATATATATTACCATATATATATATACTTATATATATGCATATATATCATCTCTATGTATTGTTGTTGCTGCTGCTGCTGCCGTGTACGTGTGTGTATATGCATGTATACATGGGCAGTGAAAGTACAGTCTGCACCTGGCTCGCTTGCTTTCAAAGTGGGCTGCGATTAGGTCAGTTAATAGTTGCAGCTCCATTAGAAACTCCCAAGGATCTGCAAACATATGCACACATATGCATATGCATGTATAAACATTTGTAAGCCAAATAATCCAATTGGAATGCAAGCGCATAGCTCGGCGCCTGGCACTAATGTTATGTTGTGCGCTCTTTTAATGACATTTTTGTGTAAACACTTAGCTTTATTTTGTTTATGTCATGTATCGAACAACACAATTTGTGCAAAATGAATCTAGGTTTTTTCTTTTCCAATTTGCAATTTTAAAATTCTTTCTTAACGCCGCAGCGCCAGCCATCGGCTTAACAGCAGCAGTTAGCTGTTAAGTAGCATTAACAGCAGCAGTTAGCTGTTAACTAGCATTACCATTAACATGCAGCGGCTACAGTTGGATACGCTGTTATCGAGTTATCGATGCGTTAATGCTTTTAAAAAAGGTTTTTTTACGGTTTAGAAACCGAAAATTAGTTTGTGTTTAATGTTGTTGTTTTAAGTTTTTTTCTTAACATATAAAAAGACACATAGAAAATCAAAAGGTTATGTGCGTGGAATATTAATGAGAAGTAGTTTTTGCACATTTAGCGTTTTGTCTAAGAACTTTTCCCAACAAAAAAATTCGTGCAATTTTCAAATCCAATTCAAACTCGAATTCAATCTATTTTTCAAACTCAAAATGTGTATTCGACAAGTAAGTTTTTTGTTTGTTTTTGGATTAGCATAACCAACAAACTTGTTGAAGTAATTTAAATATAAAAATATAGACTTGTAAATTTGGTTCAAGGCTTATTCGGCATCAACAAATCAATTTTTTAAGCTATAGTTTGTATTTATACACATAAATTTCCGATACACAGGAATGAGTACATGAAAATCACGTTCAATCAGGCCAAAACATTCGGGATTGTAATTTTATGCTATTCTGAATTCCAAATATTGATGGGGAGCTCGATTTAAAAGGTTCTGCTTTTGAAACACTACAATGAGAAGTAAAAAGTGCTCTGAAATGGAAACTAGCCTGAATTTTAAAATAGGAAAATTGTTGTTTTTATACATAAAGTATACATATATTCTTGATCAGCATTAACAACCCAGTTGAACTAGTCATGTCCGTCTGTCTGTTCGTCTTTCTGTTTGTTTATATGCCAACTAGTCTCTCAGTTGTAAAGCTATCTTGACGAAACTTGACACAGCTGGCTTTGCTGCAAGCATTACATATGACGGAATCGGCGGGAACAGGCCACTATATCTTATAGCTGCCATAGGAAAAATCGATCTAAATTAAGAGTTTTTATTCAAAACTTTATTGGCACGCCGAAAATTACGTTTCTTATTCAAAACTTATCTCATCTTGATTTTGTTTACATACAGTTTAAGGTTCCCGATTTGCCCAACGAAGTGAAAAAGGCGAACTTAAAGCGCAAGGAGAACGAATCCGGCGATGGCAAGCCCAACAAAAAGCGAAACACACAACATGACAAACAGGCGGCGCAGTCGTCAGCGCAGCTAGGCGCTGCCAAGGACGATGGTGGCCAAGGGGCGCCGCTGGAACAGCGTCCAACGCCGCGCACCCTGCAGCAGCGGTACTTCTTCCAGCAGCAGCAAAGACACAAACAACGCATGAGCAGCAAAAAAGGAGCGGGCAATGCGCAGGCGAATCAAGGTGGAAATGCTGGCTTGGGTGGGGGGGTTAGCACAAAGCCGGCGAAGAGCGGACGACGACGAGCACAGAAACAGCTGCAACAGCAGCTGCAACAGAAACAGCAACAGCAGCTGCAGCAGCAGTTGCAGCTACAGCAGCAACAACAGCTACAACAGCAGCAACAACAGCAGCAACAACAACAGCAACAACAACAACAACAACAACAACAACAGCAACAACAACAGCAACAACAGCAACAACAACAGCAGCAACAACAGCAGCAACAACAACAAGATCAACAGCAGCAACAACTACAACAGAAAGTATTATTATCCACGGAGACGGCAACGCATTCAAATGCTAATCACCTGGTGCAGCCGCATGTGGAATACATACTCGATGAGGCGCTCAAATCGGTGGCTGCCACCAAGCTGAAAACGCTGCCGGCAACACGTGTCGTTTATGGTCCGCCCGAGCTGTTGTCGCCAACGGCGCCGCGTACATTTGTCAGCTCTCCCATTGTGTTTAAGGAGAAGCTGTCGCCTTCGCCGCAGTCGCCCGTACCACAACAGCAGCAGCAGCAGCAACAACAACAACAACAACAGCTGAGCTCGCCGGTCAAGAAATATATTGTTGAAGAGCGACAGGCGGCAACACAGCAGCCAACGCAGGCTGCTAGCAGCTTAACGGCCAATCTGCCGCTAACGCCACAAATCATATGCGTGCAACAAATAGCGGCGCCACCAAAAGTGCGCACCACCAGCACCACTGCAATCTTGTTGCCGGGCAGCAAGCTGACGCCGAAGAAAATCAATCTGCTGGACAAGCAACAACTACCCTCAGTGTCCAGCACGGCTGTGCGTCTGTTGCCCTACGAACAGCAGCAGCAGCCAACGCCAATCCCCATACCAATTCCCATCCCAACCATACCCATACCAACAATCCCTATACAAACGCCTATATCCATACCATTGCCCATACTAGCGCCAGTTATAAGCAATCTCAGCAGCAAGCCAACAGCTGCCGCGGCAACGGTGCAAAAGTACATTGTGGAGGAACGTGTGCCCAGCCAGAATGCCAACCAGATTATTGCCACGCCCCTGAGCAGCGCCTCAGCCGTAAATATCATTAAGAACATACCGGTCAGCAGCTTAAACAATACGCTCATCACACCACTCAGCAGCGCCGTACAAACAGCCGCCGTGGCGCCCATCTTTCGCAAGGCAGCTGCCACTACAACGACGGTGACAAGCGGCACAGCTGTCACAGCCACCACACAGATATTGAGCAACATTAAACTGACCAGCGCCGGCGGCATCAAGCATGTGCCCATTTCCAGCGGTGCGCTGCGAAATATTAAAATCTGTTCACCCAATGGCAAACTCTTTCTGCAGTCGACCAAGCTGCAACCGGGCACCATAATACACAAACTACAAACAACAAATACGGGCACAAGCATCAAAGTTGGCAACGCAGCGCTCTCACCCACTTTTCTGAATGCACCCAGCACGCCACAAGGCACGCAGCAGCGCATAACGATACAAAAGATGCAGCTGGTGACGACGCCATCGGGTGTCATCGCTAGCAACAGTAGCGCCAATGCCAAGGTTAAGCCCACCACTGTGACGCTGAGCACGCCGGTGGGTGGCAAGAATAATTTGGTATTCCTGCCTACGAGTGGCATGCGTGCCGTAACACTTGCCTCCAGCAAGTCCAAGCCTGAGCTGTTGTCCGCCAAGCCTAATGTGCTTGTCATAGGCACCGCCACAGCGGCGGCGGCAACAGCGGCCAGCAGCAGCAGTAGCAGCAGCACTCAATCAGCGCTTGCCACAACATCCGTGTCCGTGCTGGGCAAGGCGCATCAGCTAATAACGGAGGATACGCCCATTGATATTATCAATATGCCCATTATAGTGGCTGATAATGGCACCGCGGAGCCCAAAACTGCAGTTAAGCCAGCGTCCATGCTGGTGCTAAATGCCACCGACTGGGAAATGGAGCTGGATCAGGCGTCCAAGGTAACAAAATCGGACGAAGGGAATGACAAGAATGCAGCCGAGGATTTGGTAGACACAAACACACAGCACAACAATCGCAGTGAGTAGATTTTAAATTCGTTTTAACTTGGTGTCCCTATAATCTTGTTGCATGTTGCAGTAATTGAACTGAATGATGATGACAGTGCTATTGAGTATGTGGACATGGAGCTGGAGCAGCCCATTGAGATTGAGAGCCCCAGCAACATAACGCAGGAAGGCTTAACCAGCAGCAGTAGCAAAACAACAACAACAACAACGACTACAACCACCACCTCGCTCAAGGCCACCTTTGTGCCACCCACGACGCAGGAGCAGCTGAGACTGGCAAAGCAGGCAACAATTGCAGAATCCTTGGCGACGACAACACCATCAATCCTGCCCTAGGATCATGTTTTAAATGTTACTTTTTGTTACTATGCGTCGAGTTTTTCTGCTAATTGAACCGATTAAGAAGTACGCACAAACATATACACACTCACACACATACACACACACACATACACACACACACAGCCCTGTTTAATTTAGAATTAGTTTTTAGTCTAGTAACAAGTTCTTTAAGCAACGTGCAACATTATCATTATATTTATATTTGTATATCAAAATATTTTTGGGAATATCGCTTGAGAATCGATCACATTTGTTTTATATATATATCATATTTTCATTTATACATTTTGCAATTATTTAAATTGATTTCTCCAAGCTGCCACACCATCGAAATACCTTAATATTTTTATACACATTGTAAATAGCCTAATTATTTCTCATTTTAGTTTAACCTAAGTTTAATAACATTATTGCGAAAACAAAAAGAAAAAACGAGGAACAGAACAGTAAATCATACGAAAATAATGTGTTTTTTCATTGAGATTAATAGTATTTAGTTATTAGTCTAAACATGGCCGCTAATTAAAAAAATCTAACAAATTGTAAATATTGTCAACAAAGTAATTGAATTTTTTTTTTTTAAATCATACAAATTGTATATGTAAAGTATAGTTGAAATAAGTTGAAAGGACAAAAGTTAAAGTGAAAAACAAACAAACACACACACACACAACTACACATTTGATTACTAACTATCAATTTAGTTTTTAAGTATTTTACGCGTCGATTTTGTAAAGCCAAAACAAAAATAATATTGTAATTTTTTTTAGACAAGAAAAGAAAGTGCGCAATCATAGCAAAACCACCCAGAAAAAAAAAATAAACAAAATGTAATGATAATTCAAATATTGTTAAACAATGCGTGCAGTTGTAAAATTTTTAAATATAGAAGTTTTAAATGAAATAAATATAAATGTAAACAAACTGAAGTCATTTATTTTAAAGACAAAAATAGTTGGTGGAAAACCTAGTTGTTTTTGTTGTGAAACTAAAGCGAATTTCAAAATTTTTCTTCTCTGATTTATTTATGATCAAAAGGAAAAAAAAAATATTGTTCTGATATTGTTTAACATAGAACTTCCATAGGTGTAGCTCTTCTATATTTATAGCTCTTCCAGGGACTAGCTCTTCTAGATACAGGTCTTTTATAGCTTTAGCTATTCTAAAGAAATAGCTTTTCTAAAGAAAAAGCTCTTCTATAGTTATAACTCTTCTAGAGACACATATCATCTGTAGATATAGCTCTTTTCTATATAATACAGCCATTCAATTTTGATAATCATTTAGAAAACCTTCTGCACTTTGTTTTTAATGTTGTATAACAATATAACAAAATGACATCCAAAATTAGATTAACGTTTTTGATCCTTGGAGTATATTTGAAGATATATACATTAATACGTGCCTAAAATCCCGCCGCTTATCTGGTTAACTTAATAATCTTGTACAGAATTCGAAGTGAAATTAATGAATTGTACATTTTACAAGTTGCTCAAGTTTAGTTTTGGAAAATTCAGTACAGTTTACAGTGTAACCAAAAGTGTAGAAAGATTAATATTATGTAGACTTAACTAAAAGGTATGAGTTTTAATTGCGACCCAAAGCATTGCCGCGTCCAAAGGCAAAGTTGTTGGCTGGTGCAGTTGGAGGCGCTCTGCTTTCCGGCGGGACGCCAAAGCCGCTGAAGCCGCCGGCGATGTCGGGAGCAATGCGTTTGCTGCGGAAGAAGGCAAGTTGAAACATTTTGTACAGCGTATGTGGTGGGCAGATTTGTACTTACAGAAACTGTGGCGTGTTCAAGAAGGCACTGCCGCCAAGCTCCTGTGGATACTGGAATTTCAAGAAGTAGTAAACATGTCCATTGAAAATGCCCACCAAGGAGGCAAGGGAGCCATGGAATATGAGCTCAATCCCAGCCAGCACCCAAGGTAGATACATGGCCTTAAAGCGACTACCAAACCAAAAGTTAACAATAACCTCCTTGTTCAGCTGGCACCATATATATGTAATGGCAACAATCAGCATGTCCATCAAGAAGTATACATTGAAGATCATGCCACCCAGATTGGCCAGCACAGCCGTTATGATCAACAGATAAAGATAATCCGAAGGACTTCTACCATATTGATCCTTCTCCAGCCGTGCGCTATATTGCGAAATAAAGTAGCAATTGATCAAGAAATGAAAGCCCGTTGCTCCACTTAGCGGAAACACAAATAGCGAGGTAATGCAGCGCCACAGCTGGAGCCGGGAGAAGACCAGATCCCGGGACAGATACGTGTACTCCATGGGCAGCAGTCCGAACCGGCAGAGCAGGCTCAGGCCCACTGTGGCCGTTAGCCAGTAACGGGTGAACCGTGGCAGCGAGTGATACCATGTTCCAGCGTCCATGCTGCTTTAATATTTACAAAAAGATTTGATTTTGTTAAAAAATCTCCCGTTTGCTTCTGTTGATTTACGTGTCTTTAGTCAGCAGTGCTGGGGATGGCAACAGCCTTGCGATATTCAACCCAATCAATTAATACGATATATCGATATATCGATACTTAATGTGTTATTTCAAAAACTCTCATCACTCTTTTGGAGCCGGTTGAAGATTGCTGCGATTCTATTCGCTCATTTTTTATCGTTCACTTTTGCCGTAATTTTGTATATGTTATCAAATCCATAATGCAAACAGTGCTGCCAACGTTCGATAACAAAGTAAATAGCTAAATTGGCTATTAAAAATAGCTACAAATAGCTAAACTAACCTAAAAATAGTCAACTAAAATGGCCGATTCATTTTTTATTGGCGAAACTCTAATCACAATTTTATACAATTCCTTAAATAAATAATTACGCTCATATAGTGTATTAAAAAATAAAAATCTAATAATGCATACTCTAATAATTTTAACTTGCAGTGTGACCAGCTTACTGTTAAAAAGATATGTTGGTTTATTTGATTTGTATGGTATTACAGCCCTTTTAAGTGTTGTAAAATCAGTGCTGGAAAGTAACCATAATTTATCGATTTTCTGCAATGTGGCGCGTTTTTTCAGTTAAAATTGAAGTTTTAAATGCAACGTTTTTCAACTAGACAGCAACTAGATGCAACCAAAAAGAAAGTGGAATATGCTTCACAAAGTTTTTCAACTAGATAACAGCTCGATGCAACCAAAAAGAAACTGGAATATGTTTCACAATGTGAGTTTTAATGAAAAGTTGTTGAGTTGTCTTTGCAAGTTTTTGAATAGACTTTTACCAATTCGCTTTTGTTCGTTAAAAAATGAAAGAAGAAGAATATTGTTAGGCCGCACATGGCAGTTACAACAATAACACATGACTAACAATTGCAACGCACTGGTGCGAACTTAATACGCACACGAGGAAAATACTTGAAAACTGCGCGCATTTCCAAAATGCTGCACTTTTAAGTGGGACGTGCCGAATTAAATTGGCACAGCGGTGAACAAAGCAAATTGCCAAAATAAAATAATTGGCAATTCCATTAATTGCGGGTTGAGTATTTTTTTTTGTTTTTCGTACATTGTATTTCATTTAGTATGCAAATATTTTTGATTAAATTAACATATGTTTGTAAAATTGTTGTTTGGTACTAAAATAAGAAAAATGAGCACAATCACAAATCAAAAGCTGAAATCATTTAAAAAAATCGAATTTAAATTAAACTGTTTTCCGCCTTCTAAGTTTTTTAATAATTTTCAAAAATATGATTTTACTTAGTTGCTTTTCAATAAAAGCATATCAGTTTAAAGCTGAAAGTAAAAGTTCGCCATAAAACGTCAACATGTGTAGCAGGATCCATTAAAAGGCAAGGTTCACCTCAAAGTGAATAAATACCGATGCAGAAGGCAAAACAAAACAAAACAAAACAAAACAAAACAAAACAAAACAAAACAAAACAAAACAAAACAAAACAAAACAAAACAAAACAAAACAAAACAAAACGAAAAAAAACCGAAAGAAGGATTTACAAAAGCAAGCAACGCAGCGAGTGCGAGCGAGAGCGCATGTTTTATGTGGGTGAATTTCTTTTGCCTGTTGAATTTGCTTTATTTTTTATTGCATTAGTATCAATGTATGTATGTATGTTTGTGGCAGCAAGAGAGGGATAGCGGCATAAGCTGGAATAGTGAGAGCACAGAAATGTTAAAAAAAAAAAAAAAAAACAAAAATCGAGCTAATCAAGTGGTTTTGGACCGGTTCAATGTGCGCTGGTATTTCTCTATAGATTTCTGTGTGTGTATGAGTGAGCGCAGACCACGCCCACCATTTAAATGCAAAATGGGTGCTATCTTTTTTTGGTACAGCGTGCGACGCATGCGCTGCCCCTGCCCTTGCAGCAGAACACGCCCACATTGCCAATGCTCATTATGAAGTTCTTTGCTGTTTTAGTAGCTGTTGACAATGAGTGGTGGGAGCTTAGAGAGCAGGGGGAGGCAGCGAGGTTTTTATTTACTTACGCGTTGAGCTTTTACTGCGTGCCTTGCACTCACCTGGCGCGCTGTCACTTTGTTGTTGGCGTTGCCACTTTTGTGCTCGCTCATTTCGTGCGTAGTTATGTATGTGTTTGTATGTGTGTATGGACATATGTATGTATGTATGTATGTAGCCATGAATGTATGCAAAATGGCCGTACTTCTTGAATTCTATACACAGCTGCGCAGACATTGCGTCTCTTATTTAATATTTAATATGTAAACATTTTAATATCCCTTTCAACTTATATGCTTTGCTTTGTTCATTTCAATTCTTTTAATGAATGTCCCTTTCCTGCTTATTTCTTGCCCATCTCTTTCTCTCGCTCACTTTTCCTGCTTTTGTTTTGTTCAGCATCTTAAGACCATCTTTGGTTGTCCTTAGACGCTCACAAATAGTACTAAAATATGTAAAGTGTTGATATCATGGTTGCTTCATTTGGTACAAATGTACCAAAACTTTTATATTATTTAGTCGTTGGTACAATGGGCCTCTTTTTTGTACATTATTACCATATATAATACATATCCCGCCCGTGGGCGAGTAAACTACCGACTAAGCATTTGACCCTGACCATAATTTCCCAATTTTCCTTACCCTGACCCACATGCGTAATGGTTTTTTATGCTGAGATTCGAAACTAAGTTTGAAGAAATCAAAAGAAAACAGCAAAGTTGCATGCTACACTTTTCCAACAATTTTACGGCTGCGTTGTTGAATTTTTCAAAATCGGTGATATATCTATCAAGAGTTTTCAAAATATGTCTGAACCCGATCGCACTGAAATCAAACTTTCGCTCACATTTTTCGAAACCCGTGAAATCAGTGTGAAATTGGTTGGTTGAAAAACATAAAAGTTGCAGACAACAGTCTGCCGACCATTTTCGGACTTTTACGGGGGGTGAATTTTCAAAAATTTCCGACAACATTTTTGAAAATCTCAGCTCTGATGAAACTACTGTGATAAATTCAGTTTTCTACAATATCTACTACAGTAGATGGTTGGTTTGACATAAAGTCTAAATTGCAAACAGTGTTTGGCTTAGCAATATCATATAATTTATGAAATTATGAAATAGAAATTGTTTTAAAATATTTTTTGAATGTTTAACGAGAACATGTACACTGATTTTTACACTTTTAAATAATATATTAAATCCTTTCAAAGACAAATTTAACTGCAGAACACTGAAAATGTCCTGGACAGAGCAAGAGGGCTGCTCGCTATACAGATTTCGACTGTTTGCTGGGGCGGGGGCGGGGGTGGGTGTGTCAAAATTGTTTTCATCCAATCTATAGATGAGGTCAACACGAGCATTCCTGCGATTTGGTGATTCTAGCTATAGGGGTGTATGAAGCACAGATTTTGCTCATTTGCGGAGGCGGGGATAGACGTTCCAAAATTTGTATACTCTTTCTTTTTTTAAAAAATGGTATACTGTGTTTGTGAAATGTCCGTCTGTCTGTTTCTTTTAACAACACCATTTTAATGGGCATACTTTGTTAAGGTGTTCATATTTTATTTAAATCGCACTATTATATCTCGAATATAAAAAGCTACCATATGAGCAATCGGTTAAAAAATGAGTTGCTCCATAAAAACTCATATTTTCTTGCTTGAACAGATATCTCAACCAAACTCTGCAATTGCAAGTTTTATTATATCTTATATAGTTTGGTGAAATTTGATCATAGTCTATATCTTGTAGCTTTCATATAAAATATTGGCCAAGAGCTAATTTTTATTGAATAATTTTAATTATATATATGACAATCTTTTTCAAAGATAAGTTTTCATTTCCATTCCATTTCGTTATTTCGACTTAACTTCGAATACAAAGTTAGTAAATGGTAAATGTTTTAAAAAACAACCGTGGTTGAAATTATACAAGTTCCGAAATTGTAGAATATGACTTTAGAATTGAGCTGCTTCATATTTGTGTTACTCGCCTGGGAACTTTCCGAATCAGACATTGCCATGCATCCTAATTACAGTAATTATTTGATTAAAAGATCTCCCAGGGTGCACAGAAATTCATTGCCTTTTTGCCCTATACACAGGATCTCCATTACACACGCACACACACACACACACACACAGACACACATGCACAGTGCAAAGTTCATATTTCGTATGGTTGTTATGGCAAACAGAATCATTTAGGCATACGTATAAATAGACATATGACATACATATACAAATGTACATACCTGTGTATGTATGTGAAACCTAGAGCATTTCTCCTAATAATAGCGCAGCGGGATAGAGAGAGAGAAAGACCGTGAATGACAGTGAGAGAGAGAGAGAGCAGTTATCGTGACAGGGGGCACCCAAAAACTCACTTGTGTAAATGAGAACGCAAAAAGAGGCGAATCATAAGAGGAGCGTGCGCCGCCAAATTGCAGTACAAATATGTACACATCATGGGTGTGGGGAGACGTAGGGGCACAATGCTTAGAAAAAGGACAGTCCGCAGATACGGCAGCTGCCTGTATATATACAGACATACATATATATATATATATATATCTGATGCGCACGATGGCGTTAATAGTACACACACAATCACACATATATCATATACAACAGACATATTGCGCCTCGCACAGAAACAGCCCTCAAAATTTGACAGGGGGACGTCAACGCCGCCGCTGCCTTATTGGTGGCAGCGAGAGAGCGACAGAGAGAAAGAGAGCGCGCAAGAGAGAGCGTAGCGTAATGACGTTCTTCACTGATAATGATGTTTTGTATGTGTGTGTTTGCTTCTTTTATTTTTTTCTTTTTTTGTCGAATTCCCTTTGCCATCATCCATAACGGTAGTTGGTCGTCGCGCCAGAGCGAGAGAGCATGAGCGCGCATTCCATTTATTTGACGTTGACGCTCGACGCTTGACGTTTGATGCCGTCGGCAAATTGAATACAACAAAACGAATGCGTAGGTGAGAAAGAGCCGAGCAAAAAGGAAACGGTACGCGCATTATTTACATTGCCATTACCATTGAAAAAAAGAAGAAGAAAAACCCCGTTGCCATGCTTCAAGTCAGCCCCAAAGAACATCAACGAAGACTTTGGCCTCCAAGTACTTACATACAAACATAAATACTTACATACAAACATATACATATACATATATATATATTTTTTTTTGTTTTTGCCTTAACTTACTTTGGGCTCATAAATCAAATATTTACATTTCGAAATTGACGTCTTAAACGCGCGGTCGCAATTCTCAACGTGCTTCCTCCTGGGAATCCTGCTTCGGTGCAAATTAAACGGACAGCTTTCACCTTCTCTGTTTTTGACTGTGTATGTGTGTTTCTGTTTCTGTTTCTGTGTGTCTGTGTGTGTATTTCTGAGATTCAAAACACCCAAGAAATATTGCAAAACCAACAAAAAACAGTCTTCGATATACAACCCGCAGCAATTACGGGCTTGATTAGTCTCAAACTCATTTGGCGAGCGATCCAAACAAACCCGCTTTGAAGTTCTTCTTCTCTGACAACAAATTTCAATATTAACTTAAGCTAACAGCACAAGACATCAAAAAACGGATTTGAATATTTACACCTGCTATTAAGCGTAACAAATATTCACTCGAATATTTCAGCATTTTGAGGTAAGCTGCATTTTTTTTGTTTACTTAACTTAATTACTGTTTAAATAAGTTTGAAATGGTTTGAGATTAGCAAATATGTCAAATTACAATTTCAACTGTCAAAACAATCGAAATTGGTTTATAGCTTTTCTATAACTTAACTTATTTAATTAATAAAGAATTTTGAAGTAGGGCATAATTACCATGTTACTTAAAATGGATCTACTTCAAGATAAACATTGTTAGCCTAAATATTCAAAAACTTTCAACATTAAAAACTTTCTTCTATAAATTGATATCAGTTTGAAATGATTGTGATTTGAACCTATCATATAAATATAGTGCCTACATATTGTATCGCTTGCTACAATTTGAAATGCTAATGTTAAACAACAAAATTCCAGTTCAATCGGGTACTAACAACTTTCTAACTGGCCAACAGACTCAATATTTATAACTTGAACATTTCTTAATTGAAATATCACTTATAAATGGGAGTAAAATAGCAACCTCAATTTGGCAAACTCAAAAATAACTCAAGTGCAGAACTTCAACTAAAAATGCAACCTAAAAGTATGCTATGAAAATTTTACTATTATAACAATTGTCTTTTTATTAAGAAGGGTTATTTCAAACTAAAACGCAGCTTTTCAAAGCATTGTTCAAATTATGAATTTATTGCCAAATTAGCCAAATTTCAAAATCGAAACAATTTTGATATAACTTAGCGGAACAATCGTTTAAAATACTGAAATAAACTAAGTAAAAGTCCTGTTCCAGTTTTCACACTCGACAAACTATTGCGAAAGTGAATATCTTTTTAATGAGTCGATTTTCATGATTGGGTTTGATCTCAAGCTCAAATTCAAGTGAAATCATTTCGCAAAATCTTATCGATATAATCTTATTAATTCACTTTCATAATAGTTTAACGAACGTGAAAACCGGAACAGAGCTGTATTTATTTTTAAGCGAATTTGGGCGAGAATTGAAGTAAAGCTACATGTTGAAACTTGATTGAAACTAGATTCTCAATATATTGAGATTATTTGTAATTTGTAATTAAACGATTCTTTAACAAAATCAAGTGTTTTGTTCAAGTTTTAGGCCTGTTGCGGTTTCCACTTTCGGCAAATTGAAATTAACCTAAGATTTACAAATTTATTTGTTGCTCTTAATTCAGAGAATTAAATTCTAGCTCAATTCAGTTCAAGAATAAATTAAAGTGAATTCAAATCGCAAAATTTGAACAAAACTGAAATTATTTTCGCAACAGGTCTAATAGAAATATTGAATAGTTTTGAGCGCTATCCAGCCCAGAAACTCTTTGAAAAAATTATACTAAAATATTCAAGTCAAGCTCAGTTAAAATTCTACCAAGAATTGTGCTCACTTTCGCACTTTCCCATTTTCCCACTTTCCCCCAGTGGCCATTTTGGGACAAGTCAACTCAAAAAAAGCCGTCGACAGTTGTCGACCACTTGAGATGCAGCCTGGGGAAACTCGCGCTTTGTAGTCCTGTCTGTCTGTCTGTCTGTCTGTCTGTCTGTCTGTCTGTCTGTTTGTGTGTGTATGAAACGAAATGAAATGAAATAGAAAGTGTCTCAGCTTCCAGCTGAGCTCGACAATCTGCCAAAGTTCAGCCGTGTGGCAGTTTGTCGTCCATCAATTGTTAATGTCACAGACGCACAGCGTGGCAGGACGCAGGACGGGGCCTGGTAGGATGAGCAGCAACTTGCGTCGCCAAAGCGGTACTCAGCGTGTTAGCCGCAACTTGGAGTCTGCTTTTTCTTTTGCTTTTTGCTTTTTGCTATTTAACTGTCGTTTTTCGCGCGCTTTTCAATTTTTAATTGGGATTTCTGTTGCTGTTGTTGAGCTGTGTGTTGTGTTGTGTTGTGTTGTTTGTGCAACGCCTTCGCAGGACTTGCAACACAAAACCAGGCACAACATAAATTGTAGTTCGCTCCCTCGCAACTTGCCGTGTCCTTGTTGTTGACTTGCCCGGTTCGCCTGAGTGCGCGCATTTTCAAATGCCCGTGGGGTAAAATGTCTTACGGTTAGTCGCCGTCGCCGTCGCTGTCGCTGTCGCTGTCGTCCTGCGCTGTCGCTGCTAACGTCGTCGTCGGCGTCAACGCCACGTGGTTGTAAAATGCGCTTTTGAATAAATACAATATGTAGTAAGTGGTAGTGGAAAAGTGCTTTTTATGCTCCGTTGTTGTAGTCGTAGTAGTGGCATTGCCAGGACACTGCTATGTGCGTGTGTCCTTTGGGGTTCAACGTACAATATTTACCGATTTTTCGTGGTTTTTTGATTTCCTGACACGGGTACGACGGCAATCATTGTGACATTTTAATTGTTTATTTGCGCTGTTTTGCGCATGCGGCTGCTTCAGAATCCTGCCACACAATATACGAGCATATCCTTGCAACTACAGCTCCTGCGGCTGCTGCTGCTGCTGCTGCTACTGCTGCTCCTCCTCTGTCTACACTGTATGCTCAAGTGCTTTGCCAGTTTGGCCATTCTGGCTGAGGTAATTGTTTTGAAGTTTCATATTTTGACAAAAGATTTGCGGGTGAGGAGTTTTTGGTTTTGGTTTTGGTTTTGGTTACGTTTTCGGTTCTTACCCCCAAAGCCAAAGGACTCAGGACTCTCACTGCAAAATGCAGTTGTATGTTGTATGTGGTATGTTTGGTTAATGTAAATATTTGCCTTTATTGTCATTTGAAGTGCGCTTCACTTCAGTTCATTATTACAACATTTCTTCTTTATTTTTCTACTACACATATGACTTTGAACATTTGAATGGAATTGGAGTTGAACTGCAAAATGTATTTTGAAGTAGCAGGTGTGCATTGAATGCCAAATAACTTGATTTAATTACAAATATAATCTCAAAAATAGTTTGTTAAACCTGAAAATGGAGTGTTAATAAACCATATTTATGTTTTGAGTAAACATACAACACCCAATTTGAATAAATACGATTGGAAATAGTAAATAAATCAAATAGTTTTGAATTCACAACATTTGTAAAAGAGATTATCTTGGAAAAAATATAATAAATATAATGCTATATTCAAAATTATTTTCAAAATCATTTAAAGTATAATGCTTGAGTGGTTTCTGCTTACATTTTGCAGTCTAAATAAAAAATATTTTTAAAATTTGAGTTCAAAACTGCTTCTTTGTTGACTTTTAACTTTCAAAAATATTTCAAAACTGCATCAATTTGCATTTAAATTGATTTAGTTTTGACAAAGTTTTGAGAGTCGAAAGTTGCACAATATCATTTTGAGTTTTAGTTTGATTGTTTATCAAAAGCTGAAATTTTTTAACCTTTTTTTTAGGGTTCTATTTTAATATTCTCTAAAAAATACTTTAATATATATTTTTCGAAATCAGTTATTTAGAAAAATAAATCCTTTTGTAGTATGTAAACAATCCCAAGATGTTTTCTAAATGGTTCAACCTTTTGAAACCCCAAAAATAGATCATAAGCATAATACGGTATAATTATGACAGCTTATCTAAAGTATCTTTACTTTTTTTTTTATAATGTGCCTTAACCATATCGATATTTAATAAACAGCCTTCAAAAAAAAAAATGAAAAAATTAAATCTGTTGAGCACCACTTGAGCCATTGTCGACGCCTCACTGGGGTCAGTACCAAATTGAAAAATCAACAAAATGAAATTGTAACAAAAATGTTGAAAGATACGATGAACAAGCAACCACCAGCAAACATTGCTGGCAGCAACACCAACCATTTATCCACCGTTTTGATGTTCTGATGTTCGGGGCACCCTCATCCGAAAGAAGAACCCAATCAAACAGTTATGCCTAATAAGCGACGGCAGCGTCAAAAAAAAATATATATATATATATATAAAAAAGCCTGCACATATGGAACTTTATTAGATACAAATTCTTTGGATTTGCTTTTCGGCTTCGCTGGTTGTTTTAATACTGCCCCAGCCCTGCCCCTGCCCCTGCCCAGCCCTGCCATCACCCTTGCCTTCCCGTCTCTCCTCTCCTGCATTCAATGCCCGCCCGTCGTTGCTCATGTAACACGTCGTGTTGCTAATTTAGCTATTTTCACGTCAGATATGGCTTCTTTTTAAAAGTCATCAAATGTTGGGATCATAACGATTATAGTTTTTAATATAAAAATGATAAAATTATTATTTATTTTGTTTTATTTCATTAGATTAGGCAAATAACTCTTAGTTTTTGTCCAAGAACAAAATAGCTACGAAATAATAATAAAATTTAATTTCTTTTTAAAAATTGTGAAATAACTCTTATTTTGATAATACAAATTATTTTTCAATTTTTATTGTAAAAATTGAAAATAAAAATTGATTTTAAATATGTTTTGAACCAAGCGGTGCATAACAAATGTTGAAATGCATATATGATCAACATTTCAATAGCTTTCCATTATCAATTCGATTTTCAGGATTGCTCAAATTATTTCGATTTAATGCTACTTTTTATAATGGTAGCTCAGGCAGCTTTCAGCTTTTGTTCCTCTTAGTAAATTTGTTTTTTGAACTAAACTTAAAGATACTAATGAAACAGTAGGATGAACATGATGTTTCTGATCAAATTTATAGCATCAATTCATTTATACAGTTAGAAATTATACAAATTTTAAGATTTTGCTAAAAATATGTGTTCATTAACTTGGTCTAATGTTCAGCTTAGACAAGCTTATTTCTATAACATAATGAAAGCGAATTAAAATTTGTTAAATTAACAAAGTCGGAAGGGATAATATTTGATTTGCAATTGAGAATATTATATATACATCTATGTAGTTGCATTGAAATCGGTATTTATAAATTAGAATATATGTACTTAAAATTGAACCAACTTCCTTTTTTGTGGCCTGTTTCAATTTCCAAGAACTTTTCGTTTTGTTTCGAATCTTTTTCGATTTTGTTTCTGTTTCCGCATGAATTAAAAATTGTTCTTTCTTTTTAAAAATAAATTCGAATAGTTTTAAGTTAAGCTCCAAATTTTGTATCGATGTTCAGAACAGCTAATAATAACGTTTTCGAATGCTTTGATTGAAATAGCAAATGGGAACATGCCTGATTGAAGAAGTACTTCGATCGGAATCGGAACAGGCCTGATTGAAGTAGTTTCAATATTAGAAAAGTATCTTTCTTTTTATTTTTGAAATAAAGTCAAAATTCATGTTTTTTGCGGATTTAAGCTTTTCTTTTTTGAAATCGACCTGTTTACTCCCTGTTCCCATTAAAAATGGGAAAACGGGAGTTATAAAGTACTGCAAATGTGTGTAACAGACAGAAGGAGGCATTTCCGACTATATAAACTATAAACAGCCGAGACGAACTAGCCATGTCCGTATGTCTGTCTGTCTGTCTGTCTGTCCGTCTGTCCGTATGAACACACAGATCTCGGAGACTACAAGAGCTAGAGACACCAAACTTGGCATGCAGGTTCCTGTATACCATACGCAGATCAAGTTTATTTCAAATTTCGAATGCACCCCGCCGCACCCCCGCAAGTCAAAAAAGACTCCCACAGCCACAATTTTAAAGATAAAGCTTTAATTTTTGGTACACATGTATGTTCAATCAATGTCTTTCTTTCTTTCAACACGATCGGATAAATAGCACCAAAGTTATGGAAGAATCTATTTCCCCTGTCTCAGCAAGCAGAAACAACAGTTTGACATGCACTGTGCAAGTTGAGTACGCTGCTTGCTTGAGTTGCCGCTGAACAGCTTGAAATGCAAGTTGGGAGCAGGGAGTCTCGTAGTCGGACACACTCGACTTGAGTATTCTTACTTGTTTGAAATGAACTTTAGTTAATTTAGCTTCTTTTTTTTTCTTGGTCAACGATAGTTGGCAACACTGGCAACGACTTAAAAAAATAACAAACGGGACGTCAACCATTTTTGGATAGTTGTTGCTCTGTTTTTTTTTTGTTGTTTTTTTGTATACATTGGGTGCGGAAAGGGGTTGATGTGGCAGAAGCAACGGGATGATGTCGATGTCGATGTCGATGCTGATGCTGATGCTGAGGGCCCTAGACGATTTGTTGCAATTTTATGGATCGCCGTGTGTAGCCATTTTATGGTAGCAACTGCGCGCTCTCCGCTGGTGATCCCGGATGAAGAAGCAAAAAGGAGCAGGAGAAGGGACTACCCTTAAAGCGCAATCGCAGTCGATTCAAGTGCCAAAAAGGTTTTCAAAAACTCTGCTGCAGCGGCGGGGTTCGTTCGTTTGAAAAACCCGCAATTAAGTATGCGTTTCTTTTTTTTATTTTTTCTGTTTTTGTTGTATTCATTGAGCGACCCTGCTGCTGCTGTTCCTTCTGCTGCATGTTGTTGTTGTTGATCCGTGTAACTTTTGTTTATTATGCGTAATTGCAGTTACTCTCTTTTACTCCAACTCCAACTCAAATTCCAATTCCAACTTTATGTGCCTTTTGTGCGCTCCTTTTGCAGCTGCTGCCATTTACATTTAAACAGGCTCTGCTCTTTTTAATGCACATGCCACACGGCGAATGCTTAATATAGTTCGTTTTATACTCTTTTTTTTAATTTTTAAAAAACAAAAAAAAGAAAAAAGAGTATATTGGGTTTGTGAAATGTCCGTCTGTCCGTCTGTCCGTCTGTCTGTCTGTATGAACGCAGGTTTTTTCCACAGTTTTGAAGCTTGAGCAACCAAACTTGGTATACATGTTGGTATATACCATAGGTAGACAAAGTGTCAAGATCTCCCCCCACCCCCACCCCTTCGCCCTTAAACCTCAAAAACCTATATCTTCCACAGTTTTATAGCTAGAGTAACCAAATTTGGCACAAGGGCTACTTATCTAATCCTTCATTGATCTGACAAAAAAAAATTCGGCCACGCCCACCCCCGCCCCCACAAATAGGTAAAGTCTGTATCTCGCCCAACCCTTTAGCTAGAATCACCAAATTTTGCAGGTTGAATTCTGTTGCCCTATTTAATAGATTGGATAAAAATATTTTTCACACGCCCACCCCCGCCCTTGCAATCAAGCAATGTTTGTTTCTCCCAAACCTGTAGAACAGGCCCAACCAAATTTTAATTGATGGCAAAACTTGAAAGATTTGAGCAGAAATCGATTTTAAGAACTTATTTCGTTGTAAAAATATCGATTCTATCTATAATTCAATTGTTTCTTACAGCCCTATCGATTGGCTTACCCAAAAGTCGATTCCAATATGTTTCAGGAACAATAACTTTATTTTTTAATAGAAACACCTTATCTTTAAGAAACTTCAAGCGTGTTGTCTGAAAATTCATTTGTTTTGAGTTAAGAGCGATCTGATTGAACTATCGTAGCAAATGTTTCATTCTTGTTGTAGTCGCCTTTCGCTCCCTTCGTGATGCTTCGTCACTAGACTGGACTGTAAAACTATGTGGCTTACTTAATAACAGACATACGTTTCGAGGGCAGCCAGGGTGTATTGTATTCGGCTCTTTTTAGCTTAAGAATTGTAGGATTCACTTACATGGCTGCCATTTACATATGCTACATACAAACATATGTACATACGAACATACATACATACATTAAATAGCATTTTTTCGAGCATTGCTCCTTTGATACAGAAACAACAAAAAGCTGAAAGGAAACACAGAGAGCCTCGTACCTTTTCAGTTCTAAGGGCCTGTGGTGAAAATTGTTAGCTTTGGATAGTTTGAAAAGGACACGAGAGAAAGAAAGAGTTATAGTGACCTGCTGGGCAGCATATTGAGCTACGGTTACACAAAGGATTAATCGAGTGTCATTAACAAACAAACTTTGGTGCCATGTTTGTTATGTTCGACATTATAAATAAATAACTATGCCATTAACTATGTCATCAATTTTGACCAAGAAAAACAAAGTTTTTGTGCCAATTGATAATAAAATAAAAGTAATAATAGTAAGGTTAACTTCGTTATGAACAAATATTATATCATGTTATATCAACTTGTGTTAGAAATGAAACTTTAATAGCTTTTTACAAACTGGTTGCTGCTTTTTATATATATGCTTAAGACAAGTACTATATATACCCATAGTATTCCCTCCCTTGCAAATCATTTAAAAAGAGATTACTAACATGCAAAGTCTAGTCGGAAAACCACTCGTTGAAATGTAAATTGCAATCTGCTTAGTCTGCAGAGGGGCTGTGCCCCTCCTGTCGGCAAATCACGACCAGGTAAATGTGAATTTATTTTGAAAGCAGTAAAACGCAACAAAATTTCAACTAGTAGATACCCTGTAGATGATATAAGTCTTCAACTTGCATAACATTCGGTATTTTTAGAGCTATGCACTGTGTGTTGCTTTAGTTTTACACACTATATACGCTGTACAATATATTTTGTACATTGGATTTTTAAAATATCACCTTGCTGTAGCTTGCCTTACTTTTTTGCTTTCATCTCAGAAGCTTTGTGAAGCTGAACATACATTAACAAATCATTCCTAACTTATAAGCCACAAAATTTTGGACGAAAATAAACAGTTAGCTGGGAAAGCAATCCACACAGGAACTCAGAGAATGTAAAAGCGGAGCCAGATCTATTGGATATATATAAAAAAGCCTTCTGCATTTTACAGAAACATTTGGCGAACGCGGAAGAAGGTTTGATTTCCGAATATAATGTTGAATTTGATGGGCCTCAGAATTACGTAATTGGATGGATTAATTGTGGAATGAATTGATAATCAGGAATCTAAAGAACCATTGGAACCTGAGCAGATGAAAGATGTAAGCGGAAATCCAAATGAATAGAATGACGAATGAATCTGAAGGGAAATATTAATATTAAAAATAGCTAGTTTTAGCTGCACAGCCAAGCAACCAAGCGTAATGATTTTGATTTAGACAATTCAATAAAACTTGCACAGATTTTCACTTTCCTCAAGTTAGATTTTTGAAGATCGGTGAGCATTACGATTCATTTGTTCCTTGAATTTGAGTTGTCTCCGATTAATACCACATTTTTCTTATTAGACCTTGACCCTCATTTTTTCTTGCTTTAGGGGTAGCATTTGTTGTAAATCATTGTCACGTGCTTGATGTTCATTTTTTTTCTTTTGATTAAGCGTTGTTTAGACTATGCAGTTTGTTGCGTAAAATAAACTTGCGTGCGAGATCTATCTCGAATATGTGTCATCGTTTAAGGTTCGTGCAAGAAATTGCACAGACGCGTTTGATAACACTTATATTTAGCACTTGAAACACAAGTTGAATATAATTCTGGTTTGCAGTACTTTTAATTTAAGGCATTGACAAAAATGTTTCACAGAAAAGAAGAAACATGTGATTTTTGATTTATTTTTTTTTTTGATTTATTTTTCCTAACGCAAAAAGGAATTACTTAAATTTAAGAGTTAGTCACAATAGTGCAAAATGACATTTTTAATTAAAGTTTTATTGAAATTGAATTTGTTTATATACTTTTTTTTTATTTTTCGAATTTTATGGAATATAAATTTTAATTTTGTTTTTAGTTTGAATAACATAAGTATTTTGAATACTGCGACATACAGCATCAATTCGTTAAATTTTACAAAACTTCTAGCAAATATTGCATAATTTCAATGCATTGTATAAAAACGTTTCTATTTTTGTGCAAGATGCACGAAACAAACTTTCGCGCAAGATAAGACGCTTGTTTAGACGTTGCAAGCTGAAAATGCATGAAAAAGCGTGCAAGGATTGCAACGCAAGATAAGACGCTTGTTTAGACGATGCAAGATGAAAAAGCGTGCAAGAATGGCATCGTCTAAACACCATTTAAGAGCTTTCAAAGGATATTAACTTAAGGGCAATCGCAAGACTCTGAATTAACTACAGGGTATGCTAAGTATAACAAAACAAGTTGCAAGTTGCAAGTTGCAAGTTGTAAATTGTAAATTGCTGGGTTGCAGACCGACTGCGAGACTCTGCTTTTCTGTTCGGGTTGCACATTTAAAGGCAACAAACAAAATGGCGTCGGCTCATTTGATTTGTGTGGCGGGTTTCTCAGTTTTGTTATTTTTTTCTTTGTGCAACTCGCGTGCGGCGCTGATCATTTGACAAGCGACAACAAATTGCTACCTTTAGTTTATCGTTGAGTATCTGAATATGCATATATATATGTACAATTATACATAGCATAGGTTGTTTATATGTATGTTATAGAGGTAGGATAAGTAGGTAGGTATAGGAAAACAACCCTCAGTATATTATGTAGCGCATCTTTTGTCAATATTTGCGCTGTTCATGTAAACAATTTAATAGGCTGTTAGTTGGTGTGTACTTTAGAGATATGGTAAAACCGCCAACCGTCCAAGCCACTTGACAGCTGTTGCAATTTACGCTTGATCTAAGCCAGGATATAATGCTGTTATGGGGGGTTGTAAGTGTAGCTGAGATTTTGTATCTTTCAGATACTTAATTCATGTTATTTGCAGCAAGCAAATAGTTTATTTAGCGTTTTGGCTGAGTTTCTTTTAATTGAAAATTACATTTGTGAAACATTTGCTTTGTGTTTGTTTAATTTAATGAGTTGTAATAGAGTTGGTAATAGAGTGTAAAAAGTGTAAAATGATTTATTCATTATTATTGATTATAAAATGGATTTTTTGAAAAATGTATCACTTGAAACCCTTGCGGTACTCGAACCCGCAACTTTTCGATTAAAAGTATAACGATCTAGAATTCTACAAAACATTGCACTTTATTTTTGTTAAAAAAATTTGCCTTTAACAACCCATGCGGGACTCGAACCCGCGACCTTTGGATTAGAAGTCCAACGCGCTATCCACTGCGCCAAAGGGTCTATTAATCTAACGGTGCCTTATCAACGATCAACACTCTGCCATTAACGATCACTTAATTATAGCATTGAAAATGAGTAAATATAAAACTTCATAAAGTCTCAAAAAACAAAATACAAAATTAGTCACACTTTGTTTGTTTTGTAAACAAGCCTTTCAAAATTCTATACAAATTGTTTTGTTTGCTTGAGAAACAGCTTTTTAAATAGTACTTTATTTATAGAATACAAATTCGGTGGGTTAAGTTTTCGCTGCGTCAGTCGTTCATATAATTATATATACATATGCAGATGTGTATATATATGCACTGAGAAAAAAACCTTTCTAAAAAAGATTGAAATGTGTAGCAACTCAGGAGCATCTCTGCGTACAAATGTTGGGTAGATCAGTTTTTTGTTAAGTCTATTTTAGAAATATGTTTTTTTTTTATTTTTTATTATTTTTAAGAGCTTTTGGAACAATTAAGCCAATTTTGAGTACTTTTTGAAGAATTGACGCGATTTATTACTTTTTTTATACATTTTCTAAATTGAAAAAAAAGCTGCAATTATTCAATCTGGTCTTACCGAGATTCGAACCCTAGAACATTCAGACAGTCGGTCTAGACAACTTCGCCACCGATCAAAGCAATTTTGCTTGTAATTATTGAGCTGATAAAATGTTAGTTTGAGAATTGAAGTGCAGAATTATAGAACATCGTTTTTCGCTCAGTGTATGCATATGAGAGCAAGCATAAATGTGTCATGTGAAACTCTTGAACGCAAGCGCAGAGCACTACGCTAATCGATAAATCTTGAAATCGATAGATTTGCTGGCAAAGATTTGTGTTAAGGGTAGAGAGCGAGAGAGAGTGTGTGATAAAGAGAGACAGTGCGAGACCCCTAACGGGGCATTCAAGTGCTCAATTTGCCTGCTTTTCAGTTTCATTTTCATTTTCATTTTCATTTGCATTTTGCGTCCTGTTCCGTGTTGCTTTTATCACCGCTGAGATCTTCATGCGCTTTTAGCTAATACCCTAAAGTTCAAAGAGGGGATGGGTTGTGAAGGGTATGGTATGTGGGGTGTCCACTGACCCATTCGTATATTTCGGCCAAGGCGGCATTACGTGTCTGTTGGCAATTACTCAACTCTTGTTGTTGTGTTGTTTTGTTGTTTTGTGGCTGTTGCTACTTTCAGTTTGTTAACAAATTAATCAAATCGAACACCAGACCATAGTCCTTAGTGCGCAGTCCTTGCTACCAAAAAGTCCTCTCTTAATAGAGTAATCGTTGAAATGTGGAAATCCCCCCTTAAAGCAAACGTCAAAGTTCTTATCTCTGTTTATCTCAGTGCACTGGCTTTGCTTTTTTTGTTTTTTTTTTTAGCAGTGTCCCCTTTTTAGGGAGTTTTCTCACTTTTAGCTGCGTGATTTATCTACACCTTCCGACGTTTTTATATCAATGTACCCCCCCTTCGTTCCTCACATTGCCACCCTGTCAGTGTCCGGGCAGATTATGCAAACTTTTTTTTATATATCTATTCTTATTTTTTTTTTTTGCATACGCAAATCGCACACTCGAAACGGATATTAAATTTTATTGCTCATGTTGCCATGACTTTGACTTGGGTTGGAGTTTCAAACTTGGCTTGCTCCATTGTTGTAGTCATTGAGCACTCAAGTAGTCGCCTGGTCAATTAGCCTCGACTAATAGGAATGCTAAGTATGTGCATTTTGGTAACTGCCACTGCCAGGTGCTTTTCCAACCATTGTAATAGCGCCCGAGCAGTGACCGAGCTCTCAAGGAGCAGTGCTCGTCCTGTGAGTTAGATAATATGCAAGTACTTGGAATAAAGAAGTATGCAAACGACTTTATTAAACACAATGTTCATTATTCAATTTCAAATTTCTTAAATATTATTGATTCTGTTAAATGAACGTACATTAACAAATCATTCCTAACTTATAAACCACAAAATTTGAAATTTAAACATAATACAAAAAAGATTCTATAGCTATTGACGAAAATAAACAATCTTAAAGGGAGGAGGGAAAGGGCAATCCACACAGGAACTCAGAGAATGTAGAAGTACAGCCATACCTATTGGATACATATAAATAAGCCTTGTGCATTTTACAGAAACATTTGGCGAACGCGGAAGAAGGTTTGATTTTCGAATATAATGTTGAATTTGATGGGCCTCAGAATTACGTAATTGGATGGATTAATTGTGGAATGAATTGATAATCCGGAATCTAAAGAACCATTGGAACCTGAGCAGATGAAAGATGTAAGCGAAGATCCAAATGAATAGAATGACGAATGAATCTGAAGAAAAATATTAATGTTAGTTAGGAAGAACATTAAAAATAGCTAGTATTAGCTGCACAGCCAAGCAACCAAGCGTAATGATTTTGATTTAGATAATTCAAGAAAACTTGCACAGCTTTTCACTTTCCTCAAGTTAGATTTTTGAAGATCGGTGAGCATTACGATTCATTTGTTCCTTGAATTTGAGTTGTCTCCGATTAATACCACATTTTTCTTATTAGACCTTGACCCTCATTTTTTCTTGCTTTAGGGGTAGCATTTGTTGTAAATCATTGTCACGTGCTTGATGTTCATTTTTTCTTTTGATTAAGCGTTGTTTAGACTATGCAGTTTGTTGCGTAAAATAAACTTGCGTGCGAGATCTATCTCGAATATGTGTCATCGCTTAAAGTAAGTGCAAAATATTGCACTTACATATATTTAGGATTTGAAAGACTAGTTAAATATAATTCAGTTTCCTGTGACTTAACTGTGATTAATGTTGCGCATAAATAATAATTATATTTTTGTATACTCTATTTTTCATCCTCTTAACTTTGTCTGCATTTGGTATGTACCAAAATGTATACCAAGTTTGTTTGCATAGCTTAAAAACTGTTTTAAGAAAACTAAGTTTAAACGGACAGACAGACAGACGGACAAACACTAATAATCTTTTGCACAAGTTTTAAAATTCATAGATTTCAACCATGTTTTCTAGTTTCGATCAACCGCATTAAGTCTTATTTCAGCGATCGAGCTTTACGAAAAGCTTTTTCTGATAACTATTCAATCGGAATCGTCTTTGATTGTATGTTTCTTTTTTTGATCGAAATAACAATCGTCAAATCTATGTTTCAATACTACTCGTTCTTTGAATCTTCTGTTGATATTCGGAACTGCAAAAAGCTAATCAGATCTGTTTTCATTTCTGATTTTGATCAAAGCATTCGGAGTTGGTCTTCAGAAACTGAGAAACTCAGCTTAAAAAGTCTTGCTTTTGAGCCAATGGAGTCAGAAGTATTCGAACTTATCTTTTGAAAGGAAACGGAAAAACGGTTGACTGAAAAGTTCTCGGAAATAATTAAATAATTCTAATTTCTTATGTTTTGATCTGAATCGGAAATGGAAATAGGCCAGAATGTTATGTCTATTATTCAAATACCATTATAATTTCTGGTTTTAACTGTTTAACGCATTTGCATCCACCACCAAATCAAAGTCCTTTGAAAATCAAAGGCATATGCTTAAGCACAGACTGCAGGAGTGCATCTGCTGTATCCTTAGGCAATCCAAGAAAGATCGGATGACTGCAATATGCCTTCTGCAAATGTTTTGCAGCAGGCGCTACGCCCCGAAAAATAGACGCCCATACGCAACGCCTACTCAAGGAAACCACCCCGTCTCCGCTAGGATCTTCGTCTTGGTTTTGAATCTCGGCACGCGCTTGCCAAGGACACGCTTGTCGTAAGGCTGAAATTTGCACATGTTCCATCATCAGGCATTTTAATTGCTACATATGCGACACACATCAAGGCCCACGCCTCCAAGAAAGCAGAAGAAGGAGCGTTAGGGCACGAGATGCGAAGGACCCTCGTGCTATTGCTGCTGCTGGTTCTGGTTGATCCTTCCGGTGGCAGGACACACAATACGCCGGCTGAGCAATAAGACAGGAAGCAATGTGCGGCATTGAACAATTGCTGGCTGAGATTTGAACAGGCGCAGCTGCCGAGTTGAACTATCAGCTCCTTGAAGTGGGCAAGGATAATCAAACGGCATCAAGCGGTAGCTCGCTGTACTTGTTTACTCCTCGCCTTATGATCATCATTATAAGATCGCGCAGGATTGTTGTTGAAACCGGTTTTGGTTTCGTCTTTTGGGCGTTACCTAATCCTTGTTTCTTCGACTGACATTTGATTTTGGCTGCTTTTTGCTTTTTGCTTTTCAATTTCGCTTTCGGCAGCGGAAACGCTTTTTCTTTCCTTTCGCATATTTCGACGGTTGTTGACACGCGATCCTTGATGGGTTTTAGCGGATCCTGGGCTAGTACTATGGTACGTCTGGCGCGTGTGCCAGCTTCCGGTTAATTATATTCACGTAAATTGTCAAAATGTGCAAATGTGCAAGCGAGAGAGATCTCCAACAACAAAACAAGTCCTTGGCCCTCACGCGAGTCCTACATAATTGAAAGCGAAATTTTTATGCTTTCATTTGTTTGCTGCCTCGCTCAATAATATTATATATATATATATGGTATGTATTAAATGCATATGCTTTGCTTCATTGCATTGTGATGTCCTTTGGTCCTTTGGCATTGGCTCTAACTCGACGTGTTCTCCTTTTGTGCTTTGTTGCGTCTCTTTTTAGTGTACGGCTGTCAGTTGTCCTTTGTTCCCGTAGCTCTTGAAAACTAAACAACTGCTCATTAATTGTCGCTCCTGTGCGCTTTTCTTTTGTCCTCCTTGTTATCCTCAACGCCGACTTCACATTACAATTTTGGCTCGTGCCAGCTTTGAACTCAACACAACGCAACTCAGCTTCACGTTTATTGTAATTCAAACAAGCGCATCCTGTCTCAAGATGTCTGCGATTTCGAGTTCAAGGTGAACTAAACTTGACCTCAGGCATGTAATAGTTGCATTTAATACAGTTCTGGGAGTTCTAAAAATTGTATATTTGATTTCCAAAACAGTTTAACAGTTTTAGTCCTTAAAAGTTCGGAATTGTCTCAAAATATTCCGATTTCTGCCCGATTTCTCATGGACTCAAATTTCGAAATTGACGGAAGCTTTTCTTCGAGTTTCTCGACTTTAAAATTGTACATGGGCGTGTCAAATTTTTTTTTCTCCGATCTATCGAAGAGTTCAAATAGAGTCATACTGCAAAATTTGGGGTTTCTAGCTTTAAGGGTGTAGGAGATACAGGTTTAGCTCATTTGCGGGGGCGGTAGTGGGCGTGGCATATTTTTTTTTTGGCAGGTTGGTCAAGGATGTGGTCAGTAGTCTTTATGTCAAATTTGGTTACTCTAGCTGTAAAACTGTGGAAGATATAGGTTTTTGCGGTTTGTGGGGGAAGGGGTGGGGTTGGGTGGGAGATCTGGACAATTTGTCTGAATATGGTATATACCAACATGTATGCCAAGTTTGGATGCTCTAACTTCAAAACTGTGGAAAAAAACTGCGTTCATACGGACAGACAGACGGACGGACGGACGGACATTTCACAAACCCAATATACTCTTTTTTTGCATTTTGGATATTTTTGTACCCAAATTTAAATGTATTGTAAAACTTGAAAGATTTTACCAAAAATACAATTGTCACGCCTACTTCTGACTCTGCAAAGAGGCTAAAAAAGAGTATATCGCAGTCGGGTGAATTCGACTGCAACGTACTTACTTGTTTTTTGTGGCCTTCCCAAAATGAGGTGAAAAGTCAGTTTGTGGGCTTGCTTGTCCGTTCCGCTTGTTTATATCAAAGCGTTGAGATAGCTCTCTGAAAATTTGTGATCTTCTTTTCTATCATAAGCCCAGAAAGGTTTGCTCCTACACTTTTCTAAAAAACCGCTAGCTTAGCGGGAAAAGACTAAAACAGCTCAAACTGACACCCTCACAGTTATCAAGTCACACAACTCATATATTAAAATGATATCAGAAATTTGCTGGCCTGTTAAGAGAGTTGTGATTGTTATTTAATAAATTCTACACTTCAACACAGTCATTTCACCATCAGCATAATTATTGAAAAAATTCAAATCATATAGATCGAACAAGAAAGAGTTATAATGAACCTTTTCACTTCTTCTTGTAGCATATTGTATGACAATCTGTTATCCTTGTAGTACACTTCATACATTTTAAGCAAATTAGTCTGGCGTCACGCTTGCCAGCGCCTGCCTTATCCCTTTCCCTTTCGCTTTCCCTTTCCCTAGTCTACAAATATTTAACTATCATGTCAAACAAACTTCTCTCACACTTTTCAAAAAAGCAAAATGAAAGAAGAAAAAACTCACACACATTAAATACACAACAATATGCAACTGCTCTCTAAGTTGATTAGCATAAGGATATGAAAAAGTTTTTGACGGCGGTCAAAAGTACTAAATGTGAAGCGTTCGTGGAAAAACTGTGCCGCTTGTCGTTCTGCTTCCTGTCATAAAAAAACAGCAACAACAACAACAACAGCAACACGTAACACTTCCGCGTGACAAACGCCTCTCGTCTATCGCCTCTGGCAAGGGTTGAGAGTCCTTAACAACCTGCAAACAGGACAAGTCAAACGGTCCAAGCCCAAAACTCGTGTCAACGTTTTCTCTTTTTTTGTTGAGTTGTTTGTCGGGGGGCGCCGAGGAAATTATTAACATGCTCAATGCTCAGTTCCCATTCCTAGCTGAAGTTCACCCCAGTTAAGCAACTGTGGTTAAGCGCATTATGCAACATTATGACATTCCACATTCCACATCCATATCCACATACACATCCAATAAAAATGCGACACGCGACCAAAGAACCAAAAACAGCCAATACAATTATAATTGTAACAAATTGAACGACGCTCCCGGCACGCGTCCTATTAGCTCATCTTCCGGTAGCCAGAGCCAGCCTCAGAGTCTCCGGCTCAAAGACAAAGCCGGGCAGAGCTACCATCCAACAGTCATCAACCATCCAACAACCAGAAGCGACTATCCGAGTGGGTTGGGCTAAGGTTTGGCCTCGGTACCGTTGTTTATTTTGCCGGTCCTTCAATTGTTGTTTTCCTCTAGTTCGATTTCGTTATACTCTGTACACAATATGGACCCGAAGGGTATGATCAAATAATTTCGTATTTTAGATTGCAAATAAATGCTGTTATAATTACAATAAAGACTTGATTATTGGCTTGAAAGTAATACATGAAAGTAATACATGAAAAATCTGAGAAAACATTAGGAATTTAAATAATCATGAAATATTTCGATTCGTTTGGTTATCGATTTTACAAAATTGCCAACGATGTTTCAATTATAAAAACTGTTTCTTCTCTTTATGCAGAAGCAAAAAAAGAAGAGGAGTATACCAGGCTTGTGAAATATTAACACTTCTTTCGGTTTCCAGTTTCGACAACATTTATTGAAATGTTCATATTTTATTTATTTGTTTAGCAAGTAAATAAAGTTGCACCTAAATATTATACAATATAGATAAAATACAAGTTTATCAAAAACTAAAATGGAAACAAAAAAAAAACAACAGAAATTCACTAACGAAATATTTTGACGAAAGTGGAAACTGGTAAACCTTAAAACAAACAAAAAAAGAGATAGTTTCTAAAGACATTCCGTAAAATACTTTTAGAAATATAAAAGCTATTAAGGAAACATAATGATTTAAAAAATGTTATTTCATTTATTGTTCTATTATACAAGATACAGGGTATTTCAAATCCAGCACTTTGTGAGAAACAAGCACACTTGCTTTTTTCCATGTTTTTAGTATTTGCCTTATTTGGTCTCTGGCTGATTTATTGGCTTTTACTTATTTCCGGTCATGTCTATGGGCGCGTTAAATGGGGTGTGTGGATTTAGGAGGAGGGGAGAGGGGAGAGGGGGAAAAACAGTTTCCCAGACACTTTACCACAATGATGTTTAAGTAGTTATTATTAGCGCGTTTTGTTGGTGACACATTTTGATGGCTTTTTGACACCAACTTGAACGTGAGTATGTACAGGAAATATTAGAGACAAAAATTGGGGATACTTTGTCAATTGGGCAGCTTGTAACATTATGTTAATTTTGATCGAGGGTTTTATATTAGCTCTTATGATAAGAAAAGATTTATGAGCTTAAATTTAAATGAAATGAAATCGGAAAAAGATGAAATAGTTTTCAAACAAATCATGCTATTTGCTGCTGACAAAGACTTACAATTTGCAAGTAGTTCAACTATTGTTGAGAATAATCAGTTTTTTTGATGTTTATCATTATGAAATCCCTGAGTTTTGCCTACAAATGCCATTATATAATTCATGAAATTGCCGAAGCGTTAACCACAGCTGTTGGTCAACCACATAATTAACAGCAATTATCAACTTATTATTGACCAAATGAATTGTTTGTTGCACAATGTGCAAAAACATTCGCAAATTGTAGGCAGCTGAATTGCTCTGGGAAAAAATGAGAAGCAAACTCGGCCCAAATCAGATTTAAGCGTTCTTTGGCTGCAATCTTGATCCGCTCAAAGGATTTTCACTAATTTCGGCAACTCCTCAAAACTAATTTAGGTCCACTAAATGTTTTTTTTTTTGACCAATGCCGCACAATGTCTGTAAAAATTACTTGTTGTGTATTCAATATACCGGAAAATATATAGATACAACACGTCAAAATACTGTCAGGATAATGTTATCCTGGGCTGCACTTGTGTTGAATTGTTCGACAGGACGAGCGAAAGATGTTTTTTTCTCTTTCAGCTTTGAACCGGGCCGACAATGATACAGTCTACAGTCTACAGTCGACTACCTAAAAGTGGATGTGAATGTGCAGCCAGGATCAGGATCAAGTCCTCATTGTGTTCGTTGGCAGTGTAATGATGGGATTGGGTCCGCCTGCACAAAAGGATTAGACCTGTAGTTTGACATGCTTAGTTGCTTAATTGAGCCAAAATGTATGCACAGCATATAAAATATTTGCCATAAATATTTTGTATTTTGGTTAAATTATGAAAGGGTATACAACTTATTTAGCCACAGGCAGAAAGGATAATAACTGATGAATGTGTGAATGCTGTCTGAGTTCTGTTGTGAGCTAGAGTGAAGAAAGGTATAATGCTTATTTGGAAAACATTGCGAGTTAGTAAACTACAAATATAAGAGCTTGGGAAAATATCACAGCGTGGAATAACACAAAATTAGAAATAAAGGGTTTGCTATATATTTACTACAGACTTGTATAGATATCGAATATATACAACAACAAATTGCATCAAAAATAGCTATTATTTGATCTGTTATAACTTATGATTAACGAACTACTGTTCAGTTTTATGTTCCAAATGGTTTCGTTTTCTAGTTCGAACCCGAGTTTCGATAGTAATAAGTTTATCTAGTTGTTTTGCATTTTTTCATTTCTGTTTTGCAGACAGTTCCTTAATAAAATATTTTAAATATAATTCGAATTCTATTAAATAAATAAATAACCCTAATCATTTTCAATTAGGATGAAAAATCAAAGAAAACAAGTAAGAACGTTGCAGTCGGATGCATCCGACTGCGATATACTCTTTTTTAGCCACTTTGCGGAGCCAGAAGTGGGCGTGGCAATTGTATTTTTATCGAATCTATTTAATAGGGCAATAGAATTCAACCTGCAAAATTTGGGGACTCTAGCTAAAGGGGTGTGGGAGATACAGACTTTGCTCATTTTTGGGGGCGGGGGTGGGCGTGGCCGAATTTTTTTTGTCAGATCAATGAAGGATGTGATAAGTAGCCCTTGTGCCAAATTTGGTTACTCTAGCTACAAAACTGTGGAAGATATAGGTTTTTGAGGTTTAATGGCGAAGGGGAAGGGGTGGGGGTGGGGGGGAGATCTTGACACTTTGTCTATGGTATATACCAACATGTATACCAAGTTTGGTTGCTCTAGCTTCAAAACTGTGGAAAAAAACTGCGTTCATACAGACAGACGGACAGACGGGCAGACGGACATTTCACAAACCCAATATACTCTTTTTTCTTTTTTTTTCAAAAAAATTAAAAAAGAGTATAATAAGTTTATGAATATGGTTTTTGAAATGCAAGTGTAATCTAGCAAACACTTTTCATACCGCTGACAAAAAAGCAAAACTGTTAGAAACGTAAAACTTTGATCTTTTAAGGAATTCGGAACAACAATCAATTCCATTTTCGAAAATTTCAAACGGAATCTGGATTCAAAACTGGCTTGAATTTCTCGTTTTGTCCTAGATTATTCTAAATCATATTATTGTGTTCAACTGAGATAATTACAAATTTCAAACGCAGTCCAAATATTCATTTTATGATTATTATTATAAATATTGCTTGATGTACCACAACCCAATGCTTAGATCTATTGTATGGCAAGTCCCCTGCATGCATTGTCCATAAATCCATTTAACATACTCTTCTCAAAGGATCACCCCAAGTCAAATCGCTTCGAAATCTGTTCACACTCAATTTCGCTAATAAATAAGTTTTGCCCAAATGCGTCAAAATCGACGTTTAATTTCGCTTGGCGAGCAACAATTTCCGGTAACACCTACCGAAAAAAAAAGCAGACACAACGCCCCCTTGTGGCCGCAGGACGACAGTCAGGACATCAAATCAAGAGTTTTTGCTGTCAAAATGTGTGCCCTAAAATATGACAGGAGGTGGGTAAATAAATGCCAGGAAAGCCAATTAGGAAGAAATAAATCACGCGTCATGTGTGCGAATTCTTGGCAGCACCGCCTCTTCCATAGACACAAGCACTTCAAAGTATGTGTGTGTATGTGTGTGTGTGTGTGTGTGTGTGTGTATCAAACAAAGCAGCCACAGACGCTAGAATTCTGCTCCAGAAGCCAAAGCCAACCCCACATTCAGCATCCCAGCGAGCTGAAGAAGCTAAACAAGTGCCAAAAGCTGATTTCACTGTAATTACAATTCACACTCGCAGCATATTCGAGACCGGGCAAGTCGGGGTATTATATATATATATATATATATATGTATATATATGTATATGCCTGTAAATGTGTTCTTTTTGTTTGGTAGCACTTAAGCGACGCCCCGCTTAACCCACCAACAACACACCCACCCAAACCTAACCACCACAAACATTCTGATCCACACAGAGCAGAAAGTTTTTGTGTTCAACTTGATGTTGGTGATGAGCAGGAAAACCCACAAACAGACACACCTACTAACCGACAATGAGTAGAAAAAACTCTTTCAGCATGCGGCTGGGTGGCTTTCTGTGTTCTGTGTTCTGCCTGGGTTTGGGTGGTCTGGGTGGTTTGGGTGGTTGAACGCGTGTCAGGCCTACCACTACGCAAACAAAGCGCAAGTCCCTGTGCCATGGGTGGCAGGAGTAGGGGCAGGGGCAGGGGCAGGGGCAGGGGCAGCAATAGAAATGTCACAAACAAACCGATTAAACAAGTACTTTTCAAACAAACACCACGCACAACAACAACAACAACAACAACAATAATAAAAATATCAAGAAAGTTAAGCTAGCTGCGTAAGACCGAAGTTCAAATACCCTTGCGAATATGATCAATGTATGCCATTCGATTCTCGATGACAGCCATACGATATATATGTAAGCTGGTATATACGGAGGAGTACTTTCCTGGGGAGTACCTTCCCGAGGAGGACCTACCGAAAAATTACTTTTCAGGACATCGCTGAAATAAGTGTATCCACCTTTCATTCCCAAGAAAGTTACTTTTCGGCCCACCTCGTCTATTCCGATTTTAAATCAGAATCAGAATAGAAACCGAAACACGATTTCATTTGAATTCCTGTTAAAAATAAATGAAGTTTTATCTACAATAACTTAATGCTCGATCGATTGTTCCTATGGTAATTATATCCTTACGATGTCGATCAGACTTAAAAGAATAAAGTTTGTGATTTGAAAAACAAAAAATATGTTTATTCACATAAAACTGAAGCAGTGTTTAGACGATGCAATTCCTGCACGCTTTTTCATCCTTCATCGTCTAAGCACGTTTCGTGCAACTTGCACAGATATGAAAAACGTTTTTATTTGGTGCATGAAATCAGGCAAGATAAGATATAGGTGTTCTGTTCTGTGCTTCTATCTTTGCTTCTATCTTGAACGGAATGTTTAAACGATGTGGTTTTTGTCAAGAAAGATCTTGCACGCAAGTTTATTTCATGCTTAAATGCCAGCTATGGCAGCTATATACAATATATAAAACGTTCATTTGATTCAGCTACCGTCACACATTTCATAAGACAACTTAAATACACTTCTGCAAGAGTATACAAAATGCCACCCACTGAAATCAGCAAAGTTGAGGTTACGAAATTACCAAGGGTTGACAAGTTGCAGACTCTAAGCAACCCTTTAAGCTTGACATCTATGAATTGGGTATTCAATTTAACAAATCTGTTCGACATTTCAGTGGGTTCAGTTTGTTCTTTAAACTCTATTTTGTATTTTGTATTTGGTTCATAAGTTTCTGGTCACGCGACTGCACCCAATACCATCTTTTCACTAAGTATGCTAATGCGCTCTAAGCCTATTAGTGTCAATTAAAATATTATTTTGAATTCATGTTTTCCTTCTTTCTTTTTTTTAACAATCTGGGTGTGAAGGGCTTATCTAGGAAGCTTACACTCGCAGCTACTGGTTGTCCTAGTTGTAAAGCTCTCTCACAAATGTCAAATGCAAGTTTTGTTTTTTCTCATCGTTGATGCGATTAGTCGGTCAACTGGTTGCTTCAAATTCTTGGTCAATTGTGGGTGTTGACAGATTGTTTTTTTGTTAGTTAGTTAGGCCAGTTTAATTGAATATGCAGATTATGTCAGAGTTTGCAAGAAATACTAGAAAATGTTCTATGTGAATAAACTGTACTCGGCAGCCGCATTTCATGGTAATGGGGTAATTAAATAGTGCTTTCCTAACGGATCTTAGCTCAACCAAAGTATTTTTCTTCATAGATAGTAGAAACTATATACTACATAGAAACTTTGTTGCATACAAACAACTTTAGGTTTTGTACAATTTAAAGGTGCAAATAAAATGTTAAGTACAGTTTAAGAAACTACTTGCAGATCTGTGTATTTCGCCCAAAAAGAATCCTTCCAAATTGTTTCAGAGCTAAGTTTTGTATTTCTTTCATCAAATTTATATTGAGTATAGCAACGTTATTTAAGGTAATATAATTTATATATCTATATATTTTACTTTTATATTTTAATTAAAGAATTATATAGAATTTAATTATGCATGAATTGTTTTGATGGCACATTTTCGAAATAGTTCAAGATCTTATGATTTTTATGTGGACAGGGAAGTCAGTTCAGTTTTAATCAGTTGCTAGATTCTAGGCTAGAATTTCAAGTCTAATAAGTAAATGTTTTTAATATTGCAACATGGAACATGTTTAATGTTGGCAATAGTTAAAGAAGGTATCTTAGAAATGGGTTAAATGATTAAGTAAAGGCTTAAATTTGACATCATTATAAAAAGATACTATGAAAGGGAAGGAAGATCTTTTTACTTTCTGTGCTGATATACATACCCTTGCTTGAATCAAAGTTATTATGTTTCATACATGTTGATCAAATTTGAACAAAATCGGCCGGCTTAGCTTATAGCTAATAGTTGTATATAGTAAAACTTTTCTACCAAAGATAACTTTTCTTTCTGGTTTTAGATTTGAATTGAGTCAAGGTAAGAAATGCAGTTCGATCTGTAAGTGCAACGGCTCGACTGTTTGTAATAATCTGATAATCATCATATCCTCATCAACTGGCCTACTAAACCACTAAAACAATTCACAGCTCGCACCTTATGTCAACTTATGCCAACGTGCTCAGTCCCACCTTGAAATTAACCTTAAAATTGAAGATTTACACCTACAGTTTGGCATATATATAATACTTACCGCATTTCCAATGAAGAACTGAAAATCAAAGCAAATGCTCACAATGAAAGTTTCACTGAGATAGAGACAGAGCGAGGGAGAGGGAAAGGGAAAGAGAGAGTAATGGTGCTCGTCTAGTTACTTGCATAATCTGCGGTAAGCCACGGCGATTACACGGCATTGTATAAGAGTCTGCCAATGTATCCATGAGATACATTTGAAGCGAAATCGTATGCAGGCGAACTGCTGACCCAATGCGCATTGTTTGGTCCATTGATCTATTGGTTGTTCTATGTTATGCTGGCAAGGACCAAGGACCAAGGCGTTTCATACTCGAGGGAAACTCAACAGCTGCCTGGTCAGAGCAAGATGAAGTGGCGTGGGTGTGTGTTTGAATTTGTATTTGTATATGTATCTGTATCTGTATCTATATTTGTGTATCTGTGTCCGAGCAACTTATATCCGATTTGCAAATGAAACAATTGCGGTGTTTGACCAATTTCACAATTGATGTAATCCTGTAAATCGCTATATTAGCGACGAGAGGACGACGACGACGACGAGGACGAGGACGAGGACGACGACTGGGCTGTTCTGTTATCCTGCATTACGATTGTGAAATTGAAATGTTTTGAGTTCATTGAAGAGTAAACAGCACACATAATTTGTATTTATGTGGGTTACGGTCCCCGAAGGTTTATAATAATATTTTGCTAACCTTCTTTTCGCTTGTAAAAGTTCAAAAAGATTTCGCCCGCTCCTTTGTAGGCGATTTGGCGATTACCGACACAGATTAAGGGATGTTCGCCAGCCTCTGATATTTCCTTCACATCACATGCATAAGTCCTTTCTCTGGCTCTCACAATCGGCTTTTGCGCATGTGCGGCAGGTTTGTTTTCGTCCTTTTTCTGTCCTGTGCCACTATGCTACAATCGTCCTCTCATTTGCCAATTCATACAAGCGCAATTAGACGAGTTTATGCTTTTGTTTAACTGCCCAGTAGACTCGGGATATTGGACATGTTGGTCCTTGATCCTCTCTATCCTTAAATCTGTGCACTCGACCTTGCGTCTACAGCTTCTTCTCCGTCTCTCTTTCTCTCTCTCTCTCTATGTATATATATATCTTTTGATATTTCCCATTGTGTCGCGCGTATTTGGCGCGTTTAAATAGATTAACCGCCTTGCAATTTACTTGCATCTTATCTCAGATCACAGCAACAACAGCAGCAACAGCAGCAACGGCTACCTAAGGACCTCATATCCTGGCATTGAGTCAGCCTTGCGTGCTCTACAGCTCCTGTGCATTTCTCTTGGCAATAGTCCTTCTATCTGTGCTACATTCTGCCTGGCAAACAATTAGCTGTGGCCGCCTTTTGTTTCCTGTCTTTAATCTTGAGTAAATTAGTTCATTAAGAGGTTAATTCCTCATAACACCCACAAATTATACTCTTATCCGCCTTTCAATGGCCACACATACATACATATATATGTGTGTGTATGAGTGCTCTTTAATGAGTTTTGGTAGTTGCCAAAATGTAAGCAGCCTGTTTACCTTGTGCTTTGCCAACTTTATTATAAATTCTGGCAATAAAGTTATTTTTTCCTTTTCTCTTAACTTGTTTTTATTTTTTCCAAATTTTGTATTATTATTATATTAATATTTAATTCATTTTAATAATGTTTAAATCATTGTAATTTTACACTTTTCCTGTTGTCACTAAATGCTTTTTACTCTATATGTATGTACTTTCTATATATTATAGGCAGAAAAAGATTTTGACAACTCCATAATGTATTTAAAAACATATGAAATATAATGTGAATTAAACAAACTAATCGAAAAGACAACAAACAAATTCTTATTGGGAAATATCGCCGCTGCTGGACAAAGCTAAAGAAAGCTCACAACAACATCGATTAGATTTTCACTTAGAATTCCCAAACGGTTTTAGTAAACACTTGGTGTAGTACTCGACTAAACACATTTTTTTGCAATATCTTCTTATTTGAGTTTTATTTATTCTTCGATAATGAACATTTTCCCTTGGAATCGTTGCTTTTAGTGCGAATAAGCTCCTCACGAATTGCCTAAGGCAACATTATCTTCTCATTTGCGTTGCATATTGCACATCTTATTTATATTTCCATATCCCGAACAAACATAGTCTTGCCTTCTGATGCACTCTTCTTCAGTTCGTCAATTTCAAAATACACAACAAAATTCATCAATTTAACAGCAGAGAGATGGCACATATAAAAACAAACTTGATCTAAGTATATGATATGTTTCTTATGCCAACTTTGGTGTCTTCTAGCTCTAATAGTCTCTGAGAAGCGTTCACACACGTTCATACGAAAATACGGACTGGGCTCTTGATGCTGATCAAGAAGATATATATTTAATGGGGTCGGAGATGGAGCTTTATGGCTGTCACTTTCACATAAATTGACAACAAACACAAAACGGTGGCCTTAACAAATCCGTTCTTAAAACATGAGCAGAGAGTCTCGTAGTCGATAATATATACTCGTATTATGCAAATGTGTCAAAACAGCATATTTATATTCAATTCTTTATCATAAGCAAAAGAATGATTTCCGAAAATTCACATTCTCAAAGAATTAATTCTAATTTGAATTCCATTCATTTTCCAAAGCAAAAGAATGATGCACCCATCTTAAATTCTTTAAGAATTAAATATAAGAATAATTCAATCTATTATATATAAAATGAGTTCTTTATAATTCAATTCTTTTTTGTCTTTTATTAACTTTATTAACTTTATTAACTTTATTAATTCAATTTTGCCAATTCATTGCCTGAATAATTCGCAGATTCATTCGCAAAAAGAATCAATCTCTATAGTTCTGGAAACAGGCAATACTTGGAAACTTCGATTGTATTTAATTTAAGTATTTATTGAATTCAACATCAAAAAGCGAGTTAATCTAATCTTGCTTTATTGATTTTCTGTGTGAATGTTTTGATTTCAGATATGATGTGACTTGGCTTAATATGGCATGTAGTTTCCCGTACATGCAGATTAGATTTATTTCAAATTTCTGATAGTCCCCCTCACAACTCCCCCATAGCCACAACTTTGAAGATGCCTTTAGCAAACATAAAGCTTTTATCAATGTTGATCAAGTGAAGTTTTTAATAAAAGCTTCTTTCAAAATTAGTTTGAATTTCTTATAAAATGCAATATAACTATTGATTTGTTTGCAAGCTCAAAGAAACTATACTCCAAATGCACAACGTGCTTTCAGAACAGTATATTTATGTATATTACTATCAAAAGAACATATATGCTAGTCGGTATAATATGTATTCACCTTGACATGCAACGCACTTGTCACTCATGATGAGGATTGCACTTTAAATGGCCGTAGAATAGAGAAATGTGCAATCTGCATTTAGTTAACTAAATACATAAAACAACATAGTACATAAGTACAGAATAAAGTAACAAAAAGGCAACAATATGGTAAAAAAAAAGAGAAAAAATAAAAACAAAGTGACGAGTACATTTTGAACAAGAGCGAATAAACTGGACATGCCACAAAAAGCAGTGAACCAACAAAACGACAACTGTGATAATGTGCCTCCTCCAGGGCCAGGACCTTATCATCCTGCTGCGTTGCGTTCTCCGAGCTCTGTTCTGGGCGTGCACCTCGAACATAGCCTGGCCCTGGTCATAAAGGCCGTGCAAATATGCCACACACACACAAACATACACACATGTACACACACACACACACATACAGACAAAGGGCGGGTTGCATCAGAGTATGCTAACTGTGAATGCAGAGCAGCAGCCGCAGGATATGCTGCAGCAGGACCAAAAGGATGAACTGCGGCTGTGTGTACGTGCAGATAGTATATGTTATGGTACATGTTGATGTTGATGGCAAAGCACTCGGCCAAATTGCAAAGAGAAATGCAAAAAAAAAAAACTTGACAATTGCTGCAAAATGTGCAAAAATAAAATATGAAAAGTGCAAAAGTGCAAAAGCGATGGCAGCAGATGGCAAATGGCACTGTGGAAGGGAGATAGATAAAGTTAGATGGCGATAGAGAGCACAAAACATTAGGATGCTCTGAATACCCTGTATTTTAAATTGATTATAAATTATTATATATTAGTCTTAATATAAGTTTAACTCAAAGCAAGTCATTTCTTAAAACTATATTAAAAACTTTTCTTTTTAATATAATACATCTGTGTCAAACAAACGGTATAAAAATGGAACTTTATTAAAAAATTATGAAAAGGTTTTATTTAATTTAGATTTCAAGCTACATTTTTAAGACTTTTTTTGCAAATCTTCTCGTCTTATAGCATATAATTCAAGTAACTCTTTTATTAATTCACAAATTGTCAAAAAATTTATAAAATTTAAATAGACTTTGAAGTTTGTGAATACTTTTTACCTTTGTTTTCCAAACTCAATAAAGGATACAGTAAGTCTGTGCAAATAAATGTAATCTAGGCATTTGCGACTGTATTGGATATATTGTAAATGCATTTTGCAAAATTATTAAAAACATGTTCCAATCGATTGTCTGTGGAAATCTCTCAACTTTAACTATTTCTAATTGAAGTGATCTTTCAAAGATTATCAAGCATTATGTGAAGAAACTTACATATGTGGCCTTAAACTGCTTCAGAATCTAAGTTCCACTATCGTAATGCATTAAGTGTCAAGGACATTTTGACTAGCTTTGCGGTATTTGCCAACGTTTAAGCTATAATGCAACAAATTGTGGCACTGACACTGACATCATTGTCGTCATCCTGTCAGGACTGCCCTTGCGTCTATTTCTTGGTACTCTCCCAGCCTCCCCGGAGAGTTGTGCTTTTGGATGTTACAAGCTGCTTAGCTGCAGGACGCGTCGCGTCGCGTCGCATCGCAGCAAGGATGTATTTTAAGAACCCGCATAGCGCAATTTCGCTGCCTTTTCGACGTGGACGTTGTCACCGAATAAAAAAAAAAAAAAAAAAACAAACTCCTAGTGCAAACAGAATCAAGAAAGCCGCGTTGCGCTCTGCGATATCATCAAAATGAATATAAGATTATATTTACCAAGGCGGAGGACATAGAGCAGCAGCAAGCTAGACAGAGAGGGAATGAGTATGTGCACTTAGAGAAATGAGGATGATGTTTTTGAATGGGTGTTGAAATTTTCATAATGCAATGGTTTTCTTGTTTTGAAATCTGTCAGTTTTATGTAAAAAATGGAACTAATTTAAAAGACTGTAAAATAATTATTCTATTTCCTTTTTGAATTTCCAAAGAATTCAAGATTGGTGAATCATTCTTTTGGAAATGATAAAGAATTGACTTGAAATTCGATTTAATTCATACGAATTAAGGATAAAAGAAACATTCTTTACAGTCACAGTCAAAGAATTGAATTCAAATTAGAATTAATTCTTCAATAACTCTTTATTTTTGAAGTTTCAGTTTGTATTTTCAAATTCATTATTAGCTCATACTTCCGACTTAAATGTTCAAAAACAAGTCATTAATTCCATACCAGTTAAACTATAATTTTGAAAAGCAGTTTTTCTGAGTGTGAGAAGAAGCAGGACTTGAAGAAGGACGCCATTGCTATAGGTATAGCTATTGCCCGCCAGGAGGCTATAGGTGAGAGATGAGCAAACAAAGACACGGATAAAACGAAATGCCAAACGACAATTGAAATGCATAACAAAGACATGCACTGTGGAGTATCCAAAAGGAGATTGGTCTGATGGAAGATGGGCTTTTTTTTAAGGGGGGGTGAGGGGGGGGAGGGGGGTGGCACGTTGGACAAGTGAACGAAGAGTCAACGTTAACTCTTTCGAGTGGGCGACCAGAGGCGCTGCCATTTGGGTGTCTGGCTGCGCTTCTTGCAGAAGATGCACAAGATGCACAAAAGAAGGAGGGCAGCAGAGCAGAGGGGAGCAGAGAGAGAGAGCCTCAAATCAAGTGTGAACAGAATACGGCCAAGTTTTGGTTGCCACTTTGTGTGGGCCGCTTGAGAGGAGGTTTTTTTGGCCAAGTAAGTAGAAGACATTTCCTCAGGCCACATAAGGTGACAGGCTCTGCTATCCTCTCTCTCTCTCTCACACACTCTCACTGTCTCTCTCTCTCTCTCTTTCTCTCTTTCTTTTTGCCGCTCATATACATAAATATTTTAGGGGCGGGCTCAACGTTTGCTCTCTTCTGCATAATATTCCAATTCGACATTTTGTGTGAAATTCATAATGCGGTTGACGTCGCTGCCGCTGCTGCTGTCGCTGCTGCTGCTGCTGTTGCTGTCGACGTTAACAGCAACAGTAACGTGAATGTGAATGTGAATGTGAACGTGAACGTGAACGCAAACGTTGTTGTCCCATCCAATCTGAACGTCATTATCATGTTTTGCCGTAGTCCTTTTGCCTGCTTGTAGCAGTCGCATATCCTGGCACCGTTTCATGCCATCTCTTTCGCAAACGCACAAACCAAATGACAGCAAAACTAGGGGTAGTTTTTCATCCGCACCCCTCATGCACACGCGTTTGCTCAGTTCACAGGCCCAGTCAGACGTCACGGTGACTCCTGCCTCGACAGTCCTTTTCATAATTCTTAAGGACACACTGCCTTGTGTTTGCCTTCATTCCGCTTCGGTCGCTTATCCTGTGCTGAACACGTTGTGCACATCGCGCTCGATTCGAAAAAAAAAAACAAAAAACAAAACTTTTTGTCGACATCTATGTCTATTTATATGTGAAATACTTATATGAAAAACAAAAGAAACACTTGAAAAACGTTAACAATTCAAACAAGTTATTTTTTTGAGAAAAATATTCACATTTTTTTGGTGTCCTGTGCTGAAAGTGTTGAATTATTAATTCCTGTACTTATTCGGAGCAAGGAAGTGAACACAAATTGGATACTACTTGGCAGCGCCTGAATATGGTTTACTTTGTACGTATCTAAACAGTTTTTATATATGTATTATATGATATAGTGTTTCTATATATTATACAAAAAACGTTGCCGACGGCTCTGTGATTGATCAGATTGATCATATTTTGTTAATGAATGCAATTTGAATTTATATTTTAATGAAATAAGTATTTAAAAACTATTGATTCGCATTGTAAAACACAAGGGAAAATATTATAAGCAGAGATAAAGAAAGTTATAATAAAAAGGAGGGAAACCAATTTTGTGTAATGCCCCAATTTTTAAATTAAATTATTTTGTTTATTAGGCGGCATGTCTAAATATCATTTTGCACATATCAACATTACTTAATTGATGGATAGTTATTAATAAATATTCGATTAGCACAGTTATTGAAGTGGAAATCTCGGTTCAAATAGGTTTTAAAATTATGATATTTGCTACAACTTTCTATACAACTTTTAGCTGTGATTTTAAAATGAATCGTTGCCTGGCTTAATTATTTCCAACTTTGAATTTCCAACTATCATTTCCATTTTCTGCTGGTTATTAAACAGACACAGTTACCCACATTTTGAGAAGACCTTGTTGAAGTTACATGTTTAGTGCTTAAGCTTTCAAGTGGCCCACTTGGGAGCACTTTGGAACACTTGCATAATTTAAATATTGCCCTCGACTGCATATATGTATATTATAAGAGCCAAGTGCCAAGTGCCAAGTGCAAAGATTCAATTGAACGCCTGACCCTGGTCCAGCCCACATCAGGCAAAATTTAATAAAATTAACCGCACTTTGGGCAATCCGCTAAACTATTCCCAGCTGTGCGTCTAAAAAGCTGCAGACTGAGACTCAGACTCAAACTGAGACGGAGGCTACTTACTGAGGCGTCAAATCAAGTTAATTAAATACGGCAGCAACATGCATCGTCGCCTGGCAAAGGAGCGGGCAAACGGACAAACCCACAGCCAGAGCCACATTCAGCTCCAGATTTTGACTCAGCTTCAGAACCAAGAGCGTAATCCAAAAGCGGATGTCGCGCATTAATAACACTTGAGGAAACAGGAATTGAGACGACTGCTGAGCAATAGAGATGAGCGCGTGACACGAGTAAAACAATCGAATATCACATGCACTGGTTTAAGTTTTTAGAAGTTGGCATATATCACATATATTCAGAACTGTTCCGGTTTCCGTTCAAATTTAGCATTATAATCAGCTCTGTTCTGTATTTTACTAAAGAATCAATTTTACAGACAAATATGTAGCATACTTTTTGGAGCAGGATGAAATTATGCAGCTTAGTTCTCTTCTAAGTTTATTTGAATTTGCAATCGCTTCTTATTTTCCTTGACTGTTCCGATTTTCATTATTGCAAATATGGCAAAGCAGTTTGATCCATTAGCATAATCTGTTGCCAGGTGAAACTGTAAAAGATTCGAAAGAAGTTCATTTGGGAAAGCTTTAAAAGAAAAATATAGCTCTGTTAACTTCAAAATATTAGAGAAATCATCTAAATATTCAAAACTTATTACCAGGCGCTTTCTCATTTCCGATTTAAAATTTATATTTTTAGCTGTTTCAATAAGTTAAAAAGTTGAAAGCACATTGCCTGCTTAAATCGTGCTTGTTCGTGTCACGACACGTGCTCAGCTCTAGCAAACATAGCTTGAGATTGGTAGACTTTACACTTGCAGCCAAGTGTAAACAATTTAATGAGGTGCAAATAAACGCAGCGCAAGACCCGCGCCAAAAATATGTTTTTTGTTGTTGTTGTTGTTGTTAAAAGCGACTTATTGACTAGGCATTGTGTGCATGTGTATGTGTATTTGTGTGTTTGCATGTGTGTGTGTGTTATGATTGATTTAGCTGAAATGATTTATGGCAATATGCTGGCAAAGAGTTAAGCCATTGTTCTGGGCCAGTCGAGTGTGGCCAAAACGCTGCACGGGTTAAAAATCAAACCGAAACCGAAACTGATTTCAAAAAAACTTCATAATCAATAAAAATTTGGATATGCAATTTTTGCATAATTTTTTAAAGAGCAAACTGCGGTTTTGTTTTAATTTGCGACCCGCTGACTGGACAGCCACAAAGAGCGTGTCCTGGGGCACAGCTATATCGGGTTGATGGGAATTGAGTTTTAAGAATTGAGGCATGGCACGCCCCTGCGTTTGTTTATATTGCTTTCGGATTAGTGCAACATGACTGAGCAGACTGAGCAGGCGTATGCTTGATATTAATTGATAACCCGTTGATTATTTGCATACAAAACGAAAGCAGTTCCCAACTAACCTTTGTTTTTTCCCTCTCTTTTCATTTTGTTTGCAGAGTCCGCGTGGCATGCAACCGTGTAGTCCATCGGGTGTTATTGCAATGATGCCGCCATCGAAAAGTCCCATCATGGAAACAGCAGCCAGCGATAGCCAACAGCAACAACAGCAGCCAGCGAGCAGCGATGCTAAACGCTCCTGTCCCTTGAAGTTCTCCATTGCCAAGATCATGGAGCCGGACAACAAACAGGCAGCGCCATCAACAATATCCTTGCAGCATCATCATGCCAAGCAGGAGCAGCAACGTCAACTCGAAGAGGATCACTTCAATTCCGATATCTATGCTGACTCTGAGCGCTCCTGCAGCCCCATTGAGGTAACTGGCGATGAGGATGAGCCAGCGGTCAACTATGATTCAGCATTTAAGAAATATGTGCCAGGATCAAGCACAGCAACAATTGCGGCCACAGCAGCCGCATCCGTTTCCGCTTCAGCATCCGTTTCCGCTTCAGCCAGCGCTGTGCAACAGTTTGTCAGCACGCGGCATCAGGAGCTGCTCTCCCAATATCCTTTGCTCTACTATGCCCCCAATCAGCTGATGTGCGCCGCTGCCGCTGCGCAGTACGCTGCATTGACCGCGCAGCAGCAGACGCTCGCCAGTGCAGCGCATTTGAGCAGCTTTACCGCTTCGTTGAATGCCACGCTGCATCACTCGCAGTCGCTGCGCCGCAATTTGGGGCATCCTTTGGCTGCAGCGGCCGCTGCAGCAGCCGCCGTTGCGCAGCAGCAGACGCCAACGTTGCAGCATAGCTTGGAGAAGTCGCCAATGAGAACGCCGCATGCCACAACGCATGTCAATTTGAAGCGCAAGCGTTCGCCGCAGCTAGAGCTGACGACGCCGCCATTGTTGCCACCAACAGCAGCAGTTGTTGCTGCCACAGCCGTGGCACGTTCACGCTCGCCATCACCGCATGGCTCATTGGAGGACAGCAGCCCGGGCTCAGCCAATGGTGGCAAGCCCAAGACATTCTCCTGCTTGGAATGTGGCAAGGTCTTCAATGCACACTACAATTTGACACGCCACATGCCGGTGCATACGGGCGCCAGGCCATTTGTATGCAAGGTGTGCGGCAAGGGTTTCAGGCAGGCGTCCACCTTATGTCGCCATAAGATCATACACACCTCCGAGAAGCCGCACAAGTGCCAGACCTGTGGCAAGGCCTTCAATCGCAGCTCGACGCTTAACACACACGCTAGAATACACGCCGGCTACAAGCCATTTGTATGCGAATATTGTGGCAAGGGATTCCATCAGAAGGGCAACTACAAGAATCACAAGCTGACGCACAGCGGCGAGAAGGCATACAAGTGCAACATATGCAACAAGGCCTTCCATCAGATCTACAATCTCACCTTTCACATGCACACACACAATGACAAAAAGCCCTACACATGCCGCGTCTGCGCCAAAGGCTTCTGCCGCAACTTTGATCTGAAGAAGCACATGCGCAAGTTGCATGAACTGGGCAGCGATTGCATGGATGATGATCTCTCGCCCGCCTATGAGCGTCGTCGCGAATATACACGACGTGAACCACTCTCCAGCTACAGCCAGGTTAGTCCCAGCCAGCTGACGCCTGATTCGTCCTCGGGCAGCATGTCGCCGCCCATTAATGTGACCACGCCTCCGCTGTCCAGCGGTGAGGCAAGCAACTCGGCCTGGACGCGCACAGCCTATCCGGAGTCAGCAGTTGCTGTGGCGCCAGCAGGACACTTTCATCATTTGCAGGTGCCGCCGACAGCACTGCATGGCGAGTATCCTGGCAGCACATCCTTTCTGCATGCCACACAGCAGCATCCACAGCAGCAGCAGCATACGCAACAGCAGCATACGCAACAGCGTCTCTCTGCCGCCGCTGCTCTTGAGAATGTGCCGTTCATAGCCAAGGTCTTCTGACAGCGCTACTATGCGGATAATCTGGCCAGCTGTACAGCAGCAGCTTCTTCAACCATATCCTCGGCAAAGGAGTCCAAGTCCGGCAGCGATTTGCTCATCGATTGACTGCAGCTTGTTAAGGCGACAGTGGCAGCGGCAGCAGCTAACACAACGCCGCCAGTTGTTCAAGAACAGGACTCTGCCCCAGCTGCTGCGTCAGTTGTTCAAGGACGCGACTCTGACTCACCGGAGCACAGCTGCACTACGCTGGGCAGCGCTGTGCGTGCCCTAAATGGACTATTTTAAAAAAAAAAAACTCTAAATGTGTATCAATATCCATTCTTAACCAGCCCCACCAAATGGTTTCAACAATAACCTGTGCAATATTCAACTATATAGACAGATCTATAAACTTAATCCCCACAAAGCGATCTAAGCAACAACAAAATACATGGAATCCTCGATAATTAGTATATTCCAAATTTCACAACTTTCAAATCGAACTTACAATCCTAGACAATAGTAAAAACAAAGTAAAGCTTAACATAGTTTATAATTATCGAGCGTTCACTGTATGTTAGATATGTGTGATTTTATCAGCGAATTTATATCGGTATATATATTTTTATTTTTTTTTTTTTTTTTTGACAATTGTAAATAATTTATTAATGAGCAGATTTTGGCATAATGTTTAAGATGCCTGCAAAAGCCTTCTTTGCATTCATCTATTAAATGTATAGTTCAGCTAGTTAGTACCAAAATGTAGTCTAGATACGCACTGAGTTTTGTGTAGTTGCTCTACATGAATACATCAGAGGCGATTTCTATTTTTTTTTTTGGCTTTTTTTTTTTGGACAATTGTAAATAACTTAATTATGGTGAAATGTAAGTCTACTGATATTGCGTTTATGCTATGTTAAAAGTCAAAAAATGAATTTGTAATGAGCATATCACGAACTTCATCGCATAAACGCAGTTTGAGTTGACTGCACAAAAGCCCTTATATCTTGCATAAATATATATATATTAAATGTATAGTTCAGCTAGTTAGTACCAAAATGTAGACTAGATACGCACTGAGAAATATGTAGTTGCTCTACATAATTTCATCAGGTGCGCAGCTTAAATACTTTTTTTTTTTTGTCATTTGCATTGCGCATTGTGCGTAAATTTCTCAAGAAATTTGAAAGATTTACAAATCAAATGCTATATACTATAAGAGATGTAAATAATTATGAAATAATCAAAATTATAATCGCTGGTGTTTCGATTAATTGCATGGTAAAAATCGTTTAATCGATGTGTCAAAAACATATATTTTTTTTTTGTTTGAAAGAAAACTAAACAGAATTTTACTTGACCATAGTCCATCAAAATATTCAAAGTATTCAAAATATGACAAATTAGATACACACACACAAAATTAGATAAGCAATTTTTTTTTTTTGGTGCGATCGCTGATCGATAATCGTAGTTATCCAAAACCAAAAAAAAACATCGATTGTTTTTTTTTTGCAAACCTTAAACTATATATTGTACTATGTATCAGCATAATATATGTGTATTTATTTATGGCATAGTTGGAGTGGCAAAGAATTTTAAAGAAATCATTGAAATTGTTTAGAACTTAAGTGATATTATTGATAATGTTTAAGCAATAAATCAATTCTTCAATATAGCTTATGACTTTTAATTAAATATTATAAAATCGGTTTGCTATTGAGCACATTTTCAGTAAAATGTGGAAATGTCTGTTTGCAACTTTTTATTTGGAGCATTCTTATTTGAAAGCTAACTACAAAAACAACTCATCTGTTTAGATCTGCAGTATAAGTGAATCCCGCCTTTGGCTCTGAAGAAGAAAACTAAAACTGTTTCGAACTGGCCAATTTACAAAAGCTTCAAATTAAATGAAATTATGAAGCAGTAATCAACACAAGCTTTAAGAAATTTCAGAATTAATTGGTAAGACTTATGATAATTGCAATGGTGTTCAAAATGCAACAGACTTGGACTCAAATATAAAATATCAACTGATGTTTTAAGAAAACTTTTAGATAGCTTCGAAAAATTGCTGTATCGTTCGGCTTACAACTCTATTTACCTAAAATGATATTTAAATATTAACATTTTAGTTGTATCTACAAGGATATTAGACCTGTTCCCCTTTTGAAGACCTTATTTCATAAAAGAATGAACACATATGCAAATCAAAGAGCTGGAGCAGCTTCAACTCAGTTGAAACCTACACCACAACTCAAAATTTAAAAATGCAAATAGAATGCGTCGCTTTTTTTTTGTTATTTTTTTTTTTAATGAAAACAATTATTGCCGCATTTGCGTAAGAGGCGCTTTAATGGGCTCTAAACTGTCAGCTTGCAGACCAAGTTAAGCCAAGCCAGACTAGACTAAACCAGAACAGAACAGACCAGGCCAACAACAACAAGAACAAGGAGAAGCACAGGTAGCATGTTCCCAACTTAATTAGTGGCGAGCTGGTTGCCCACTTAAAAGGTGCTCCATTGTAGCACACGCTCCACGCTCCACGTTCCACGCTCCGCCCATTTGCATATCGCTTTGATCTGTGGGAAGAAAAAGGCGGTACAAATGTCACGAAGATGGCGAAACGCAGTCTCTCAGACCTAGACTGAGATTGAGACTGAGACTGAGACTGAGAGTCAAACCCTTGAGGATGCTCATAAAAATGCAACAGAAGTGTGTACCGAGTGCGGTGTATCAGCATCAGTTTACTCTTTGTGTAGCAGGCATATTTGGTACGGCAAATCCCTAGAAATGTCTACAAAAAAAAAGAGATTTATAAGTAAGTAAATAGTCGAGGATAAATAGATTATATGCTAGTTATTATCTATCTAAAGGTAGCGTGTTTTTTTCAATCTATCCGGAGGATATCGGATCCAGCAAAGTATTGCCTTAATGCAGAATCGTAGTTATTTCATTTAAAATTGGCAAAATATGTTATAATCGAAAGTTGTTTAGGAACAAAATTAATTGAAAATGGCCTAAGACCTGATTCATTATGAAAGGCTTAAGTAACATGTCCTTTTAAGTCTGAACGGATTTTTTTCCTTTTTTTTTTTCAAAAATTGGAAACAGAAAGTATATTCTACTATATTGGGCTTGCGAAATGTCCGTCTGTCTGTCCGTCTCTCACTGTTGTATCTATAAGCATTATCATTATTTTTTATTAGCATTGGCAAAAGTAAAACTAATGAAAACAAATTTTCATTGGTATTGAAAAAGTAATGGCAGTAAAAATATTTTGAAATTACATTAAAAGAAAAACAGATGAACATTTTGTTAGCATAGAATATTTATAAAGTTTTTGAATTTCATTTTCATTATAATTGATTTATCTGAAAAATCGAAATAAATTTCAGGAAACACCGAAAAACTCCATTTTGACATTTCAAATCTATTCTAAAATTTCAGCATTTTGTTATCGAAAATACAGAATACATATATATATATACTAATTAATTCACCTAACCTAACCTTAGTTAAGATAGAGAGTATGTCGCAGCTAGGAGCATCCGACTGGATAAATTATTGAAGCGTCGGGTTTGGTGGGTTTTTACCTCGCTGTCCCAACTCTATAATCAATACCAAAACGATACCACAAATTTATTGCTTATAATAATATGATACTGTTGAAAAGCTTAATAGCATATGCTTAAAGGACTATTAATATAGATGGTTTTGATATATGTATACGATTAAACTTATACTTGATTAAAACTGCGATTCGTATCTCGAGCTTATTATGCCCGTTCTATATGTTGAATGTGGCACAGGGTATATAAATACAGAAGTAGGCGCATGTGTTACCACTTCAGTTGACATTTCACTCTGCAATCGCTTTTGCTATCCACTGTTCTGTTCTGAGTATCTCTCCCCTCTCAGTATCTTGCTGGAGCATATGAATAATTCAAGCGAAATCAAATCAAATGGGAACGAAAAGCGAAATCAAAAAGCAATGCTTTATGCAAATGCAAATGCAAATACGAATGTGAATGTGAATGTGAATTCTCAACCTGCGTGCAGTGTGCTCATAGCATATGCCTAAGCACACCGCCCACTGACAGACACATCGCTCCAGTTGCTGCCCCTCCCCCCCCCCGCTGCCATATAGCTTACAACTCACACCCCAATCACCTCACTTAGTTGACAGTTTTTATAAGAGATCAACCCACAGAAACATACACAAACACACTTGTACAAGTATCTGGAGATACTTACGATACACTGATGACAAATGGCGCAAGGCTTGTGCCCAATTTCGGATGACTTTTGACACCGCCTTGCGGCATTCTTTTGAAGCCAGGAGCCCAGTTGGTTGCAACGATTCCTATCAGCCTTGACGAGTCGCAGGAAGGCAGGACAACCCCCAAACAAAAATTGGACGTCGATGGTCCTTCAATTGTTGTCATGTTGTCCGCGCGTTGATTTTGATTCCTTTTGATGTTTGCTTTATGCACGCCCAGGCGACCATTTGAGTGTCCTCTCGCCACAGGTTCATTCCATTCCATTCGATTCGATTCAATTTCATTCCATCTAACGTATACGGATATGTATACGAAGTACCAACCATCCGTTGGCCATCAACTTTGGTCCATCCACAATCACAATCACAATCACATTCACATTCACACAGAGCTCTCCTTATTTGGCTAATTGAACTCACTGCTTTTTGATACACTCAACTCCTTCCCCGCTTTGCCACCCATCCTTTTGCCAACTATGCAGATCTATGGCCAGATAATTCACCACTTTTCGACCCGCTTAAGCATGACTCCTTGACACCTCTTGGGCACAAATGTTTTGCGACACTGTCGAAGGCTTTAATTAAGCTAATTAATCAAATTGACATGCGAAAGTTAGCTGAGAAATTAACTCGAATGTTGCAAAGACAATGAGCTCAAAATTATAATAAGTAAATTACTTGTTTATCTAAGTAACTACATGATTTTAGTTGATGAGCATATTTCTAAATAATTGTAATTATTATAATTCTTATTGGATAAGAAACCACTTCAAATGAAAATAATGAGTAAATAGTAGGTATACAAAAATTGTACAAATTAAAAGAATTTTCAAATGAAAGTATGTACTTTGTAGCTCTTCTTGACCAATGTATTTCTGCGTATTTGAAATCTTTGATAAACTCCTAAAATTTAAAGATAATTTCAGACTTTTCTGACTATTTATCTAAAAATAACACCTATTGTGACCAATAACTACAATTTAGTAATATGGATTATGATGGTGTGATAGCTCTTCATAAGTTATGTATATGGTAACTGCATATTTACTAATGGTCATTATAAAGCTATCTTGATAAAAGTTAGCTAAAGATACTTCGGTCTGATCGGAACACTTATTTTGTTTTTACAAATAACTCGACCTAAACATACCATTGTAAATGCATGTTTACAAAAGTTCTTTATCATCTATATCTTACAGATTACAACGATCTGTTGAGATATAAGTTTGTTGTGTGAAAATCCTTTTGTTTATAATGATATCTCAAGCAAACTAACTGGTAGTAAATGTTCCACAGGTACATACTTCATAGAAACTATCCATCGAAAATGTACATTTCTATATGAAAAATTGTTCGATAAGAGTATATGTATATGGTACCTTCTGCACATCAAAGATAACTGTTTTAAAAATATATCTATTATTTTTATAATTAATTTAATAATATAATATGATTAAGATCCAAAATATAAAAACATTTTAAACATGAAATAAAGAATTTATTTTGTTAGCATCAAATAAAAAGACAATTTTAAAATAAAATCACTTTTTTGATCATTTTTTTCCCCAATATTTTTATGATACTAGTCCCAATGGTCAGCAAAGTTATATTATCCTGGCTTAGAGCACTGTTTTGTATCTGTAGTTTCCAGTTTTCAATATATCAGTGTTTGATTAATTCGGTTGTGGAACTGGAAATAGAATCCCAAATCTGAGAATACTTTTATACTCTAGCAGATTGCTACTGTTTGACCTAACTTCTCTCAAAAAACGCTATATATTATAAGTTTCTTATCCTAAAATGATGTTTTCAGTTTACTATCTTCATGAACCATAACCATAATCTATACTCTGTTATTATCTCTCAGTTTTCCTTCCTATATACGAAAGCCTACTTGATTTACTGGTTCTTTTTTTTCTGACATAAAAATTTGGCTGATCGTTTTGGATATAGATGCTGATCAGAAATGTATATATTTATATATCTTAAAAGGGTCAGAGATGATTGCTTCAGCATACATTTCATAAAATTGATTATAAGCCAAAAACTTCAGTGCATTATTTATAATTAATCAAGCAAATATTTTAAAAAAAAAAATGATAGTTGTAAGTCAATTAAGAAGTTGTGCATAACTTTTTCTACGTTTCTTTTTAACTTCTATTATTAATTCTATTAATTAAAAGTCGTAACACGTCAACACAAGATAATAAAGATAATAAAGAAATTGTGTAACTTGTAAATGCATTTTAAGCTCTGATTGGTCATTAGAAAGATGATTGTATTGCATACTCCATGTTTCGCACTTCATATTTATTGTCAAGCCAAGGCTTGTTTATGCCACCCAAATTGTTTACACCGCATAAACAATTCCAAAGGCGCCATTGTGTATTTGGTATTTGTATATTTGCTCCAACTGTCTAGCAGTTTTGCATATTAATAACTCTTATCGGGGCGCAATCTGCACCACGCTTGCAATTGTGTTTCATGGCAAAAAAGGAAAAACGGGAAAATTGTATCAAAACAACTCGAACACGAAACAACGATGACAACAATATGTCTCATTCAGCGTCGGTTAAGCACCTCGTCATAAAAATTATAATCCAATTCCATTGTTTAACGTGAACCGCAATGCTGAGATGAAAAAAAAAAAAAAAAAACTGAATGATGAACAAGTAAGAATGCTCTAAGCGAGCGTACTCGACTAGAAAGTACCCTGCTCATAGGCTTAAAATACCCCAAAAATCCGATTCTCAATATGAAAACTAGGTTATAAATTTCTAAATTTTTAATTGCATTTAGTTTGTATCGATTTACGAGTTGCGGAGTTGAATATTCCTGAAAATATACCGAAAATATCACTCATTGATTTTGCGATTAATCGCAAAAATAGATCGATATATCGTTGTTTCAAAATCAATAAATATATACTTTTCAAGTCTATGTATAATTTATGTATCTTATAGATTTTCAAGGATATCAATTACATTTGATAATGCGATAATTATCGCTCTATCACAGCAACACAAAAAACATCGATTGTAATTAATTAATCGATATACACAAACATTCATTATATATGTCATCAAGTCATCATCAGATACAAAATATTAATATGCCTTGTCAGCCGTTTTAAATAGATAGAGGGTATTTAAATTTGCAGTGTCGACTGCGCTTATCACCTACAACAATGAGAGCAAAGAGTCCTGGCAAGAACAATGAGGCAGAGCTGAACCCTCAAGTGTGTGGCGCATTCGAGCGTAAATTGCAGCGTAATCTCTTCCGGATATGATTACGTTCTTAAGTGATCTGAATCAGACAGCTGGACAGCAGCAACATTGTTACTTAGTGGGTTGGATGGCTTGGCTTGGCTTGGCTTGGCTTGCCTTGGCTTGGCTTGGCTTGGCTTGCTGTCAGCTCTCATCTTGGCTAAATGCTGTGACCTATCAGCTTTGTATCTATATCTTTATCTGTGTGAGTGCGAGTGCGAGAGTGCATGAGTATCTTGTGCAATATGTTGTGATTATAATTTTTTAAAAAGCTAAAGCTGCATTTTCCTTTGAATTAAAAGGGGCTGTTTCTTATTTTGTCTTGAGTCTTGGGTCCCGCGTTTCGGTCCCTCGCACTTGGTACACTCTATTTAGGACTTGAGTCTTGCCATGCTATGATTATGATTATGATTATGATTATGGGCATGTAAGTGTATCTTTTGCTGCGCCAACAATGTGCTGGCAAAAACACTTAACGCTGCACGGGCGTGGCTCGTTGTCAACAACATGTTGGCATTGTTGGTAATTGTGCCGTTAATTGTCGAGGTGACGACCCCTCAACTATGACACGAACGTCGCTTTGGAGAGTTGTGCGGGTGTGTGAGAGTATCTCAATGTCTAGCTACTATTAAAAGCGCAGATGTTACGAACATAAATACATTTATAATATACATTGGCACCTATATGAATATACCTATATTGTTGCAATACTTCAACTATTTACTTTATAAAGCTAGAACAGTTATCATAGCCATGCAATATTTATCAAAATACTAAAAAAAGATCTGAGGCGCAAATAATTCGTGTTTTTTCAATGAAAAATTCCACTTGATTTTTTTGCAAGGGGGGAGTTCAAAAAAAGGATATAGAATCACAAAATTGTCTGCAACTCGGCTATTAGAAAGACGCTTTTGATGGCTTTTGGCCAAAAGATAGTTCTTGATTCGTCGATTCCGAAAATTTAGTTGAAAGGACGATAGCCCTTCAAGGAGCCGAGACATAACGACTTCTTTGTATACAGAAAATAGGCCATAGCTCGGCCGGGTCCTCGCTGATCCTTTCCAGACCTTTGTCAAAAAACGAGTCTCAATAGGGACTATGAACTGTCCAAAGGACATTCAAGTCGTCCTTGTAGTTTCGGAGCTATCAATGATTTTGTGTTTTAGAATCATTTTTTATCGGCCGCAGATTGCCATTATTCAAGTCGATAGTCCCTAGATGACCTCATTATCCTTGAATGCCAATTGGTAGTGATGGTCCTCGCGATCCTTATGAACCGAGTCGTTTCGAAATCTGCAAGGATATGGCTAAACTAGAGCTTTTATACTCTTATATTTATGATCGCTCCGGAAAATAGGCAATGAAATTAAAGGCCTAGATCCGGTTTCCTCATAAACAATTTTTTGCAAGGGAGGAGGTCACAAAAAGGAACTTAAATCACAACATTGTCTGTAACTCGGTCATTTGAAGGACGATTCCAATATCTCTTGGCCAAAAGATAGTCCTTCATCTGTCAATGCCGAAAATGTAATCGAAAGGACGATAGTCCTTCAAGGAGCTGTTAAATAGGGACTTTTTTCCATACGGAAAATAGGCCATAGCTTGGCCATGTCCTTGCGGATCCTTTTGAAACATATGTCAAACAACGTATCTTAATAAGGACTATGAACTCGCCAAAGGACATCCAATTCGTCCTTGCGGTTTCTGAGTTACCAATGGTCTTATGTTTTTGTATCAGTTTTTATCGTGTTCAGATTAAAATTTTCCAATTTTCCAAATTGATTTACGATTTGCTACACGTTGCGTTTAACTTCTTATTACCCTGATCTAACAATTGATCCTTGAACAGCTTCTGATTTATTATTTCAAACATGTGGCGTTTAATTTGTAGTTCAAGACAAGATATCTACCTAACTTCGTCCGGTAAATATTGATTTTCAATAAGGATTAATAATTTTGTATTGGCTAAAAATCAATTAGTGAAATCTTACTGCAGTACACTTTGTATAATTGAACTTAAGATCTGATTACAGGGTGTCTGCTAGTCGACCACCCTTTGGCAACCATTTATGTAGGCTTTATTCGAATGATGAATTCATTGCATCCTTTTGAAATATAAATATAAAGCACAACAACTTATAGAGCACTCGGTATGCTAAGTGTTTTTATCTGCTACCAAGTGAAACTAATTAATTTTAATACAAGTACAACAAGTACGAGAGATAGAATCTAGTACGATTACGAGTAAAGGCATAATGATGCTTCGATGCTTGCTGCGAATGCCGTGCCAGTACTCAAACTCGTATTTGTACTATTCATAAAAAATGGGAGAAGGTGAATAGAAAAGCGAGAAGAGGCTATGTCATATTAAGAACATATTCATAACTCGTCAAGCATCACAAACGGGCAGCAGGCGGGGGGCAACTGGGGCGGCTGTGCGACTGGGCGTGGCGTTTTTGTCTGAATGGTGTGAATAAGCGTGTAGAAGTTGACATAAAGCTGACGACGCGTCGGCAACGTGCGACAAAGGCGACAGTATCCCGGATCGTTTGGAATCTGCATTGGGAGTTGCTGAACCGAACTAATTGAGCCGCGTTACATTGAGTTGAATGCATTTCAATGTGTTGCCAAGCATCAACAGAATATCATCATACATTGCCATAACTTCTATCTTGTCAGTTCACTCTCCTTGGTCTGGGAAATAGAACAACTGTCGGTGCTTCTGACCCCCAGCTACACTTGCCAAAAGAATATGAAGGTATGAACAGCATACATATGTATATAGGAATTAGGAGTGTTTTAATGTTTGACGAGAAGATGCCCTGTATGTAAAAGCACTGAAAACTATTGATAAATTGAACTATCTTTAATATTGATTGATATTGATTGAACTAAATTGCAAATGTAAGCAATACATTTAGAATTAGTGGCATTTGCAGACTTCAACTGATTGTTGGTTATTTTCCACAGGACAATTAAAAGCTATTTCTTAAAACTTTCAAACTTGTTAGCAATCGACTAATAGATAAACTGAACTACCAATACTATCGATGTATATCAACATTATTTGTGTCAAACTAAATAGCAAAGTTAAGGGATACATTTAGAATTATTAAAAGATTTAAACGATTTCTTATAATGTCAAAAATATCCAAATATTATATCTTTTCAACTGTGAACTCCATAATACAATTGATGATACGATAAAATCAATGAATTACCAGAATACTAGAAAAACAAGTAAGAATACTCTAGTCGAGTGTGCCCGACTATGAGACTTCCTGCTCCCAACTTGCATTTCAAGCAGTTCAGCGGCAACACAAGCAAGCAGCGTACTCAACTTGCACAGTGCTTGTCAAACTGTTGTTTCTGCCTGCTGAGACAGGGGAAATAGATTCTTCCATAACTTTGGTGCTATTTATCCGATCATGTTGAAATTTACACATCCGAAAGATTAAACATACATGTGTACCAAAAATTAAAGCTCTATCTTTAAAATTGTGGCTGTGGGAGTCTTTTGCGATTTGCGGTGGTGCGGCGGGGTGCATTCGAAATTTGAAATAAACTTGATCTGCGTATGGTATACAGGAACCTGCATGCCAAGTTTGGTGTCTCTAGCTCTTATAGTCTCTGAGATCTGTGTGTTCATACGGACAGACAGACAGATAGACAGACGGACAGACAGACGGACATGGCTAGATCGTCACGGCTGTTGATGCTGATCAAGAATATATATAGTTTATATAGTCGGTAATGCTTCCTTCTGCCTGTTACACACATTTGCAGTACTTTATAACTCCCTTTTTCCCATTTTTAATGGGAACAGGGAGTAAAAAGTTGATAGATTTTTAGAATATATTTTGATATATACAAGATTTTGAACAGCGAATACCTTCTGAGATTAATATCAATTTAGCTAAGTTTTGTTATATTAATACATATGTTTTTTTCCCAATATGGCAAGTTCATATGCATTGTTTTTTGAGTATTACCAAATTTGCATAATGACTGTAATGACAAGTTTAGTGGGCCATTTACATAATAACTTCATCAAATTAGTGACAAAGTGACAAGTGAACATAATAACAGTGAAGAAAATAAGTTAGATGGAAAGTTCTTAAATGTACAGTCAAAATGGAGTAGCTTCATCTTTAAGGTTTGCCACATAGTTGTCGTAAGTAAATAGTATCTTTCGCCGAAATATAACTAAGCTGCATTATCTTTTTATTGTGCTACTTGCAATGGGAATTTACTGAAAGCGTTTTAAAAGAACATTTTTATGCACATATATCGGATTGGCAGCGAAGTGGATTTCTTTGTCAGACAGACAGATTCAGACAAACAATTTGAACCGGTGTAAGCTGTATTCACAGTAAATATACGACATTTATTCTGAGCTTCATCAGAAGTGATATATTTTAGTTTCTCATATGGTAAATATATTATTAGAGCATGTATAAAATGTTGTCAGAATATTATAAAGTAATTAAGATAGTTAACGGAATGCATTTTATAGATTAAGCGTTGATGCTGCGAAAGCAGAAAGGACATTCACTGTTTCTGCCACCCCCAAAAACACAAGCAGGGGCGTGTCTGGCGTTGGCAGCATATTGAATATATTTGGTACACAACTTTTTGCCTCGCTTTATGATTGGGCAGTGCCATAAATTATTCATAAGCGTGCATGTCAGAGGAAGACAAAGGTGCGGAGAGAGCGAGACAGCGCAGCTAGATGTGTGGTATCTGAGGGGTATATCAGGGTGGGTGTCTTTTCGTTTTTGAACAATTCATCAAAAATTAAAATATATACACCGTTCAAAGTAATTTCCACACTACCTTTTGCTACTGTCTCACAATCAATTAAAGACCCAAAGCAGTAGACTAGGCTTTAGCTTACTACAATATTGACACAACTTAATTGAACCCCAATGGCTGGAAACATATCAATGCCAATGGCGACTTGGGTCAACAATGAACTGAACAACCACGCAAAGAGGCACTTTTCCCTGCTTGGCACAGGAGCAGAGCAACACTGAGCACAGATTCGGCACATTGTGTCCTTTGGGTTGACTGCAACATGGGGCAGACTCCCGCTGAAAAGTTTAAAACGAGAGCACACACACACAATCATACACACACACACTAACACACTCGCACACTCACACATGGCATTTCGAGAAGGGATCCTGGGCAACGAGAAGGGTGTCAATTTCGTCACCTGCTGCGTTGGTCAGCTCTTTGATAGATTTAATAAGAGTTAATTGTCATTTGCTGACTACACCTTTTCTGAACTGAGACATGTAATTTTATATTTGTACCTCTAATCAGAATGTTGCAGGAATGGGCGCATCAAACTTGAAGGATGTAAAAGCTAGTGACATTTAAGTATATAGAAAATTTGAATAAAATAGTTCTATTTGTCATAACGTAATTTGCCATATATAAATCTAAAATTGGTATCAATTTAAGTGTAAGTAGACTATCCGACAACTAACCAAATTTGGTGTTTTCAACATAGTTCATATAGTCAGTGAGATGGGAATATGCATTCAGGTGGACGATGGATAAAAATGTATCAGAAGGCGTCTTGCATAGAATCAACAGCTGAGTCCAGTCTAGGTCTATACTATACTTGATCGGATTTCTTGTTCAGATCACTTGACCAAATTATGCCTTAGGAATACTAAGTTGTATAAAAACTTATATCTTCTTTAAGAAGAAAAAACTAAAACTTTTATACCTTATACATGTTGACCGAAATATGGGGCATCCTCTAATAAAAAAGCACTCTTAAAACAAAGCTGGCAGAGCTTCACAGAATTCGTAGACAACAAAAATCGTTTTTGACCACTCCATATAATATATCAAACAACTTTTGAAATATATTATGAATTTAAAAATAAAAACGAAATTATAACAAACAAAATGTTCTTAGGACATCTTATCTTTCATCTGCTGGACAAAGCTAAAGAAAATTCATAACAAAATTGTTCGAATCAAGGCAAGCCACTCTATCAAAAACAAAAATAAAGTTTTGTTAGATACTAACAATTCCCAACCAGTTTAAGCAATCACTTGTTGTAGTGCTCGACTAAATCCTTTAGTAGGCAATATCTTATTTGTAATGCTTATCGCATATATCTTATTTATATCTTAGTTTTTACTTTCTTATTTTTCTAACCCATTGCCAAATTATTTTGAAACCTTATTACATTGCGAAATTGATTTCAATTAACAGACATTTTGGAGTTAAGTTTATATAGCATATATGCCATATATCTTAATAAAACAAAAAAGTCTTTCATACAAAAACTCATTTTGCAACCGATTGTTCTTATGGCAGCTAAAAGATATAGTAATCCAATTTTGATGAAATTATGTCAGCATGCAAAAAATTAGCTTAAACTAAAAGTTGATTTGATTTATCTTTAAAAACGAAACAGCTACGCTAAATGCAGATAACGACACACATACACAAATTGTTGAAGTGATCTGTTAACATATTCATCTACAAGTCGCATAAACTTTGAAAAAAAATGACTTCAAATATTTGTTTTTATGTACACTTCAACATATTTCATTGTCAGAAATATTAAAACAATTTTTTTAAAGTGCTTATTTATCAGAGAATGCTGCGTATATGTATATGTTAATCGAATTCGAATCACTATCAAGCCTGTTTCAATTTCCAAGAACTTATTATTCCGAATCGATTTCGATTTTGTGATCCTGTTTTCAAAAGAATATCAATCGTTATACCCCTTTTAAAAATAAGTTTTAATACTTCTCATTACACTGAATCACAACTTTCTTAATCGTATTTCCCATTGGTATTTAGAATACAGAACAGGTAACAATTCCGATTCCAAAAGTTTTAATTCGAATCGAATCCTAAAGTTTCTAGGATAACCTCACATAAGATAAGCAATGGAAATACAAATATGAAAAGCCAAAGACAACTTACCTCTTTTTAGATAATTTTGTAAGCTGCAAACACTGGTTTTGATACTTAACAAAATTTAAGAGCCAATATCATATAAATTCGAATTCATTTAAACTTTCGAGAGGGAATAAAGTCTCCGAACTCCTTGGTATTGTTAAGCAGTCAGAAGATTTGAAAGCGATGTTGAAACAGTGCTATTTTAATGCCCTTGCAGAGGGTATTGTAATTGTATTACATAATGAGTAATGTATTGAATAAGACGTCTCCGACCCCATAAAGCATATAGTACATATGTATATTCTTGATCAGCATCTCTGATTTTCCATGCAAACTAGTCGCACAGTTTTTAAACTATTTTGATAAAACTTGACAGGCAGTGCATAAGTATTTTGAATCCGCTCAGATCGGATCATACACAGACTGAATTTGATCAAAATAGGGCCACTATATCTTAGCTATGAGTTCAGGATAATCACGAATGCATGTGTTCCAACTCTTTACCATTTTGTGTAGCTCATAAATATCAATATTATATATATAATTTTTAATATTCTCACAAACAATAATTCGCTTTTATTCATTGTTGATTTTAGTATGTTTATAATATAATGTATTTTTGATATTATTTTGTTAAGCCGCTACCCAATATATAATCTTATAGTATGTACATTATATATGGCTATCTATATATAAATATATATTAAATGCCATACACAAATACATTGCATTCTTCGAGCTGAACTGTTAGGTCTGTTAAATCCCTAAGCAAACTTTGTAGATAAATTTAAAATCGAATTTATCAACAAGTTAAGAGGAGTTTTCAATTTTAGTAGTAGTATTTAAAAGGAAAAATAAAGAGAACAAAGCGATTTTAATATTTTCAAATATTATGCATTTTGTATTATTTTTGTTTAAATTAATTGTTTTTAGTAAGAAGGGTGAGTAGCATAATTGGACATAAATCATTATTATTGTTTTTTTTTTTTTTGTGGTTAGGTTATTATTTTAATACATACATTTCATTTAGTTGTAAATAATTTAAATGTAAATTTTAAGTCTAATACACTTTAAACGAGTTTTAGTTGAAATTTTTTAGGCATAGGTATATAATTGTTGTAAATACAATTGAAGTAATTAATTACTAAATTACAGAACATAGTGCTTTCAAATTTGTATATAATGGAAATTGCATTTTTGCCTTAGAAACATGTCATACTCCGACTTCGAACTCATCGGCTGATTAATCAAATACATTATTAAGCACTTTATCATTTTTTGGATCATATCATATCGTATATATATGTATGTATAATAAATCGAGTAAATAAGCGCAATATATAGGCATTTATAAATTGGACTATGCAATTTTGACACAAAATTTGCATTGTTTGTCTCTGTTGATCTGTTTTGATCTTGCCATATATTTACTATGTATATGCATTAACAAAGTATGTAAAGCGCAAAAAAAAAAAAAAAAAAAAATACTTAGAAAAAAGGGATTGAACTCGCAATAAACAAGGCGCACTTTACAATTGTCTTACAGTTCTGGCTTCCTCACACGCCTTAAACTCAAATAACACTTAACATATACAAATTGTTCATTAAACTTAACATTCTAAGAATTGAATTCAGGCTATACAAATGTGATTTATCTATAAATTAAGGCCAAGAAAAAAAAATGCACGCGCACAAATACACACGAAAAAAAAACGAAAAAAAAAAAACGAATACATCTTAACTTAAGAGCTACAAAAAACTTGACTAAACAATAGCTGTTCATTAATTAATTGCAAATTAGTTGGTGCTGATTTTTGTTTTCTGATTGCAGTTGTTGTGTTTTGTTTGTTGTCTGCCATTCGCCTGTTTTGAGTTTTTAGTGATTGAGTTTGTTGTTGTTTAATAAATATTAGTTAGTTTTAATCAATTTAGTTGCCATTTGTATTTGTATTTGTATTTATATTTGTATTTTTGTTGTTAACCTAATCTAAGCGCTACACACTAGGAGTTATTCTCACAGTCATCGGGTTTGTGCTTGGTGCGTAAATTGCTCAATAGATCGGCACAGTTATTGACCATCATCAGATAGTCGCCATTATCAAGATTGGCTGTCGCTGACAGCTGCTCATGATTGTTTCCACCTCCAATTTCGCCAGCTCCTCCTCCTCCTCCTCCTCCTACTCCACCTCCACCATTGCCAGCATGATTGTTGCCTTGATTCGAGAGCGTTTTCTCGTTTTGTCTGCAATTATAATAGTTCAAGATCGTTTAGAATCGATTGATCAATTAGAAATACTTCATGCAGCTTTACCGATTATGAGTTATACTGCCAAGCATGTTCCGCGACATAATCACAGCATTCTCCAGTTCCTTCAATAGCAACGAGTTCTTCAAATTCGCATGCAGCTGCATGGCCGTCTGTGTGGTCGTATAAAGCTTATTGATCACATTGTGTACTTGTGCCTCGGCTGTAATAGAAATATGCAAATTTAGAAATTAAATTCAATATAAATATTTCTGTTACTTACGATCTGCACTCTCATAATCCTCCATACCGCCCACTCGTTGCTTGGCCGCATTGTTTGGACTATTGTTGATCAGTTTGCTTTTGTGATCGAAGCCCAAATTACGTGGCCTGGGTGGCACAATTGGTTTATTGTTGGGCACGCTGCTAGGTGTCTCCTCAGAACTGGAGTCATCTTGCATATTTGTGCCTGCAAAACAAAAAATTGTTTAATATTTAAGCAGAGTAATGGCAAAAACAAGCAAAATTACCACTGCTAAAGTTGGGCGCTTTGCGTCTGTTGTTGTTGACGTTGTTGATCTTGTTGCTGTATTGACGATTGGCAGCTAGAAGAGAGATCAGAAGGGGTTTCGTATTAGAAGTAATCCGGTAACAAGGCGGGAATCAAGGTAACAGAGAGATTATCTTGCTTAGTACAAATGAATTTTGATATCTGTCTAACATAATAAGTCACATTTTGTATCTATTACAATTATAAGAGCAATTGTATCCAATCCAAGTCTAGACATTTCCATCAACCGAAATTCTTAAAAAAAAGGCAAGGATCGATATATGTATCTTCTATACTCAGCGTGCAGCTTTCCCAGTAGACATTATCTCCCTTTTTTTTTTTTTTAGCCATTTAAACCTACCAATGGGTCCATTGTTGCGACTCTGTCCATTAGAAGCATTGCGCAAGCGATTACTGTCTTCAGCCTCCGAGTCGCTCTGTAAATAATGTTAAACGTTAAGCCAATTCAAATTGAAAACTTAAATTCTTCTAAAATACTTACAGCCTGATTAAGCACATTCATAGAGCTGCTGGAGGCACCGAGTCCCGATTTGCCCTGCAGGCTATTCCGTTTGCTGGCCGATCGATTCACATTGCCATTGCGATGCTGAGCCGTGGGTTTCTGTGGTGCTCCATTTGATTTGCTGGCTGTGGGTTTGAAGTTGTCAGAAATGGTTGTTTAGTATTAGTATCTAACGGGCAAAGTAGTTGATGTTATTTGAGGATCTTACGCTTGCCAAAGTTGCCCATATGCAGGTCACTCAGGGAGCAGGCGCGACGTATCGACGACTCCTCGATGGGTATGGGATTGAGCATTTTGGGATTACCTGTAAGTAGGCGTAGACGGTTATTAGTCGGTGGGTTCTATGGCATGCTGGGCAAGTGCTGTGTTCAATGGTTGTTTGTGTGGCAAAACGGAAATTTTCAACAACAAAAAAGCTTAAAAAAAGTTGGGTGCATGTATATCAAATGGAGTACAAAATGAAATATGAGTGGAACGCAAAAAAAACATCGTGTGCATGTTCTGTAGTTGTACAACAGCGAGGATCAAGTTAGAGCTGGAAAACAATCGATAGTACTATCGATAGTATTGATGGTTATTTGGCTGAGGCACTATTGAAGTTTCTTTCCCTATCGATACTATCGAAATGATAGGTATGTGAAAAAAGTCGATTAATCGATTATGATTGATTTAATGACCGCAAAAAATATACTTTGATCGATGTTGTTTTCTAACAGGTAACCGAATTTATGAATTTGTTTAATACTATCGATAGTTAACCTCATGTGTTGCCACAATTGACAGTTTTCCAACTCTAGCTCAAACACTCAAACCTTGTAGGCGATCAATGGCCATTTCCAGATGATCATCATCATTATCATCCACATCTTTGTTATGCATATTGTTGAAATCAAATTGTAGACCTCGTTGACTGCCTGCTCCATTATCATCAAGATCAAGATCAAGATCAACATCATTATCATCATCATCATCATCATCGGCAATGACTTCCTTGGCCAGTTCCACATCATTGCCATAGCCAAAGTCGGCGCTCTCCAACACATCCGGCAAGCTGCAATTGCGTCGAATGTTACGCGCATAGGCGCATAGATCCGCATCACTGGCGGGCAGCTGCTCCTCCTCCAGCTGCGACTGTTGCTGCTGATCCTGGCCACGCGCCAGCATATCAAAGTTCATGGTTAGACTCTTGACATAGCCCTTCTGTTTCGAGTTGCAGGCAAAGGGACGCAAACGTGTCTCTGTGGCTAGACGTATCTGTTCCATTTTGCGCTCCTCCATGCCAATTAGCTTCTCAATGATGTCAATCTTCTTGGCAATGTTCTGACACTGATGGCTAGTGGAGTTATTGCCACCAGAACGCTGCTCTACATTGTCCATGTTCTTCTTGTGCTTGGCACGCTCCTGTTGGATCTCATCGACTACTGCCTGCAGTTGGGGCTTGGTATACAGCATTAAGCTCTGCATATGCTCCAGATTCTCAGGGGCATTGCCATTCTCCGCAAAGTACATCTCAAAACTACACTCACCACCATAGTCGCTGGGAAGGCTGCCCACTAAGGGAGCCTCCATCAATGCCAGCTTCTCCTGCGCCTCCAGCTCAATGCGTTCTCGCTTTGCACTGGGCGTATACTTAATCTGCGAGACGGTATTGAAGCGTACGCTAATCTTGGGACGTGCTCGTTGACGCACGCTGCTGGCACGACGACTGCTCTCACTCGTATCAAAGCGGGATACCTTTTTCAGGCAGCTGTGCTGCGCCAGCGCACCGCTGCTGACGGAGCTTCTCATGGCCGGCACGTGACGCTGCTGCGCACGCTGCTTCTCCCGCTCGAACTTGAGCAGATTATGCTCGAACTGACGCACCACGCTGGCAGTTCGAGATTGCTGTTTCTTTTCCACGCTGGAGGTCAGCGTGGAGACCAGATTATGCGGCTTGGCGGGTATGGGTGGCTTGGGTTTTAGAGGCTTGCGCACAAACAGTGGCTGGCCATTGGAACGGGCGTGGGATTGGGTTGGGGTATGAGATTGGGACAAGGGATTCGAATTGCGCTGCTGACGCTGCTGTGCAAAGTCTGTGCTCAAGCTTTTGTTAACGCCGGAAGTGTACTGTTTATTCTTGGAACGCATTGTGGGTATATGCTCCGCTCCGCTCGCTGCTACAACTGGATTAACTGCAGCCAGACGTGGATAGGTCTTGGAGCTGGGCAGCGGCTTCAGCGGCTGCAGATTGTACCCAGTCACATCGAAGCTATCATAGGCAGTCTCCTGCTGCATTTGACGCATGTAGTAATCAAAGCTGCCATAGGCATTGGGACTGCTGCCATATGACTTGGACACGGGTCCATGGAGTATAAAATTGCGTATGCCTGCATGACATTGCATCGCATGCAGCGGACGTTGCTGCTGCTGATGCTGCTCCAAATGTGGTTCCAGCGGTGCGCTCTTGCAGTCACTCTCGTCGGAAAGCACGCTCTCCAAGCTATTGCAATAGCTGCCACCATCGGAGAGCAGCGACTCCTGGCTATGCTCATGCGGCAGCTGTCCAGTGGAGCTGAGGAAGAAGCTGGCGCTGGAATGACGCTGCGTCTCCAGAAAGCGTGCATCATCCAATCGCTGCTGTGTGGCCTTAAACTGCTCCGGCTGCAAAATATCCGACAGCGATACTTTGCGCTCACACTGATAAATCTCTCTGTAGACATAAAGGGTGCGACCATGTGGTGGCGTTGCCGAGGGTGTCGACTCGCCCGTGGAGTCCAGAGTCCGCAGATTGCTTGGCATGGAGCAGGATGTGGGCAGTGCCGTGTGTGTAACACCCGGCTCATCCAGATCACCATACTTGCGCGTTATTTCATCAATCATCTTCTCCGTGTCCGCGTGTATCATGTCCAGAATGGTGCGTGCATCATCCGCATAGACCGAATGACGTTTTGGCTCTACGGGCAATGCACGTTCCGATTCCGCCGACCACTCCACCTCCTCATGCACCGGCGACACGGGACAGGATTTGTAGTGCTTCAGTATGCTTGGCGTGCGTCGATTATTGCCAGCCGGATTCCGTTTCGCAGCGCCAAGACGCGGTGCTGTTTGTGCCGATGAGGAGCCGGAGGAGGACGAGACGTACGAGTTGGAGGTGTGTCCAAAGGGTACACCTGGCGGCGGATGTATCTGATGTACGCCCACATGATGCGGATAGGGTGGATAGTGCTGTTGCACCTGCCGCATGGTTTGAAAGTTTTGTTGTAGCTTTGATTTGGGTGCGGCGCAGTTGAAGAATTGCTGCACAGAAGAGCAGCCATATATTTGCGATTGTTGTTGTGGTAGTTGCTGGTGTTGTTGTTGTTGTTGTTGCTGTGTTGTTGTTGTTGTTGTTGTTGTTGAATTGGTGCTAATATACTGTGAAGTTTCGTGGGAATTAACTGATTACTCAACAGCATGTGAAACAAAGTTTTAAACAATTTTCGATTTTTTTTTTTACCAACATTATTTTTACCGTAGCAAGCGTTAAAAAGAGACAAAAAGATGGATAAAAAGAGAGAGAGAGAGAGAGAGTGGACGAGGCAAACAACAAATGGCAAAAGTTTTACGGATTAGCCTACAGTTCGATGGGAATTTCTCGATATTTTTTTGTTATGTAGTAAGAAAAGTTTACATATTTGAAAAATTCTTGCGATTCCAAACAATTCAAAGATGTTTCTTAATATCAAATAAAGATCAATATAAAATTGAGGTTTCTTCATCATGATCTTCATTTTAATTGCAAAGTTTTGTTTAATTATTATCTTTACTAAGCGAAATAATCAACTTTAACTTTAAATCAAAAACCAATCAGAAAAAAAAACATTAAAAATTGCTTGAACTCTCGGAATTGTTGTAAACTAGTGTTACTTACAGAACCGATCCTCACCTGGCTTCGTATAGCGTGAGGGACCTGTATTCCGCGATCCATCCAAATTGGCCGCTAGACTCAGATCCGAAATGCTATGGCTGCCACGCAGGGGTCTATGGCCGACCTGTAAAATGTTTGTGATTAAACAGATTAATCAGTTGTTGGTTTCAAGATTGCCAAAAATTTGGGTTTTAGTTTATGAGTTGTGAAAGTTTTTGTTTTTTATTTTTATTTTCTGGCTGCAGCTCTTTTGGCAGTTTTTCCAGTTTTTCATTTAGCTGTGGGAGTTGTGGGAGTGCGGGGTTTTAAACTGTTAGCGAGCGCAAAAGCAAGTTTTATAGTTGTTTCTGTTACTTTGGTGTTGTCTAGCGTCTATTTTTAGACAATGAGTTAATTTTGTGGTGCAGAAATCGCTAAATTTGTGCCTTTTTTTCAGCAAGCATCGGTGGTTCAGTGGTAGAATGCTCGCCTGCCACGCGGGCGGCCCGGGTTCGATTCCCGGCCGATGCAAATTACATTTTTTTTCTTTTCCAATTAATACATTAATCTATTGACATGATCTATGGGCGATATGCGATGAACCTTCTATGAGAGCTAAAAAGCAAGCGATGTTATAGCTATTGCCTACTCTGATTACTAATTTGAAGTAATAAACATTTGTAAAGAAATTATAAGTGTTTTGCTTTTGTTCGTAAAAACAATCAATGTTTTAAAATATCAAAAATATTCAAGCCAGTTTTATACTTTCAAAGTTGTAATGAAATTTTAATTCGAATCTTTTTTTGAGCAGATGAATTTAGTCATCTTCAAGTTTAAAGAATGATGTCAACTTTCAATTCAATTTTTTTTTTTTTACAAAAAGAACGAATCTAAAAATTTGATAATGCGTTGTGACTTAAATATAACAAAGAATCATTCTTTAACAGATCTGATTCAAGCAATAGGTTTTATGAGAAATACAATTCCTTGACTCGTTTATAATCTGTAGACATTTTGAAGTGTTCACTTCAATAGTGTGATTGGGAAATTGAATCAAACACAATTATATATTGGTATTGCCTATTTAACTGCGAAAGTATAGCACTTACTCAAAAAGACAAAAGCACGGCAGAAAAGCGATATTGTCGGCGATAAGGAACTGCTAAAAATAGTTTATAGTATACAGACATGGCTAAATTGTTCAGTCTGTTAATGCTGAATAATAGTATATAGAGCTCTTCATTCAATAAAGAGTCTTTTGACATATTAAGATTATGAGCTATAAAGCATTAATTGTTGTTTAGTGAAACGTTATCAAACAATTGAATATTTCTGTTTTAGTAACATAAATTCGCTAATGATTATTTTATCGTTATATGACGTGGCAAACTGGTTAAGCTTTGCATATTGTTTTAATTTTTCAGTTTTAATTGAAGCATAATGAGAATGCAAATAGAAAGACGTCAAGAGTCAGTCGTAAAAGCGTTGGAATCAAACTTTAGGCAACTCAATTGCTCACCTCGGCTATGGCATTTAACTTTTTAATACCAATCTTGCGCGTGCCCTAAATATGGGAAAAGAATTTGGGATATTTTTTGTTGGTTGGGAGTTGTAGTTGTAGTTGGTGTGGTGTGTGTGTGTGTTTGGTAGAAGACATACACCGAAGCAAATGATGCAACACATAAGAATACACAAAGGGGGGGAAATCAAAAACGTCAGGATAAAAAATCAAAATTTAAAATTAAAATAGAAACAAAAGATGTAAGTTCGCCAAGTTGACCAAGGTCAAGTTAAGCTATACACGTACATTCTCCAGCTGCTGCTTGACCTTGTTGATGACCTGCAGTAACTCCTCCTTCTTGGTGCTGGTATATGACTTTGTGATTGTGGGCTGCGTTGAAACGCCCTTGCCACTCTCATTGTTGTGCTTGGCGCTGATGCTGCGACGACCTAAGAGTTTACACTTTACTTATAATAATCCAAAAAGGCAAACAACTGCACATGCTTACTGGTTGTATTCCGCTCCAGCAACATTCCGGGTCCTTCCGGCAATGCCGCATGCAGAAAACTATTGCTACTTTGTGGCAAATTCTCCGAGCTGCCACCCAGCGTGGAGGCCAGCGAACGCTCTGCATTCTCCGCACTGGGCGTGGAACCCTCATCCTCAGTATCCGACGTTCCGGTGCCCGTGCTGGCTGTATGGGAGCTGCCATTGCCACTGGCTGTGGGCAGCTGCAAACCAGATTTCTCGAACTTCTGCCGGCGCACAGATTTACGCAGTTCATCCTCGTTCATAGCGGTCACCTTGAAGTCACTATAAATAAGAAAAATGCATCAAAAACAATACTTCTATCTATGTAATTTGCCTACTTACGTTGGCGTGCTGGGCGCCAGATTGTTGTAGAACATGCCATGATCGGAGCTGGTGCGTTCGCCATCAGAGATGTCCTCGATGTCGCCATCGTGTTCGTGACTGTGCGTATCGAAGCGCATGCCGGGCTTGCGTTTGTCCGGCATTAGTCGCTGCTGGGCAGAAGCGATGCTGGGCATGGCACCATTGCTGGCGACTGTGGCTGAGACGGCGGAGATGGTGCCATTGTTGCTGCTGCCAATGAACTTGAGCTCACGCCGCGTCTCCATGCCAGAGTCAATGGAGGAGTCCTCGCTTAGATACGTCTGATTGTACATGATATCCTTGGATGAGGCGCTATTATAGTCCGAGGTTTGCACGTTCGTCGCACTGTGCCCGCCAACGGAGGACACTGTACCCAACGGACTCTCCGAATTCGAACGCAAATCTTCAGTGTCCAGCTGGCTGCTGCGTTGAGCCCAACGTCCGCGTGGACGTGGTGCTGCCACACCCAGCTGCTGACTGGGCGAGGAGCTCAGGTTGCCCATGGAGGAGGCAGCATGCATTGCTGCCGCTGAGCTGCCGCTGGGCACAGGCGTTGGTATGGACAAGGCACCGCTATCCGAATCCGCAGCCGCCTTGCGCATGGCCCACTGCGGCAGCTGACCCACCTCCGACAGCCGATAGGCATTGCGATTGGGCAGCGCCGGCTCCTCAGCTACCACAAATTTGGGTGGCAGCTGCTGATGTTCCAGTTCGCTGGTAGGCGACTCCAGCACAATGGCATCGGGCGGCGATATGGAAGCCAAAGGACGCGGCAGTGGCGCATGGCCGGAGCGCAAACGTTGCTGTGACATGCGCGCTTGCATGGTGACTATCATGTCATGCGGCACCTGCCATATAAAGATGCAGCCATCTCCGCTGGCCGAGATTAGATGCCGACAGTCATTGGTAAACTTAAGACCCGTCACCAGCTCGCTATGGCCATACATTCTAGCCATGCACTCGCTGGAGTAGTAATCATAGACGGCAAGCGTCTTGTCCGTGCAGGAGGTGGCTACATAAATGCCGCTTGGATCGAGGCTAAGTTTAATCAAGCTGCCCTCATCCGAATGGGAGCCTTTGAAGGTCTTTGTTTGCTTTGCATTCTGTGTGCCATAAACGCGTACGTTGCGATCCTGGCAGGCGGTCAGTATGTGTTTGGAATTGGAGTCCACTTCCATGTCATAGAGCGTGGTCTTGCCCGAGGTGTTGGTGCCGCGCATAAAGATGTTGCCCTAGAAGTGTTAATAAGATAAGATTAGACTTGGATTTGTAAAATATTTATATGCACAGTTACCTGAAAGCTTCTAAACATTATAGATTTGTCCGCACCGCAGCTGATCATTTGAAAGTTGAGGCCAGCGCCCACAAATTTAATGGACGTGATGGAAGAGCTGTGATCATCTAAGGTTTGCAGCAGCAGATAGTTCTGCGATACATCAAAGACATGTATAAGACGATCCCGACTGGCGCTGGCCAAAAGCTTGCGCTCAATCTTATCGTTGGAGTACTCCAGGCACAGCACCTCCGATTCGTGGGCTTCAATGGTGGTCAGCAGCTTGAGATTCACCAGGCTGTAGACACGTATATTGCCGCAGCGATCACCGCTGGCCAAATGTTGCAGCTCTGGACTGATCTTGATGCAGCGTACGCCATTGCGGCCATCGTAGCTGGAATTGCCGGCTTTGTCGAATAGCGAGGAGCCCTGATCTTTGATATACTGCAACTCATCGTCGCTGTAGATGATCTTGAGCAGCTCTTTGGAGTAGATATTCTTGCGATATATCTCATTGTTGGCACAACTGTCCAGTCCCCACACGCGTATTGTATCATCCGAAGAGCAAGTGACAAAACAGTCCTCCGGCAGCGTCTGTGACGGCTCACGCTCCAAATTATATGGCACAGTCTCCACGCCCCAAATGCACGTGGAGTGATATAAGAATGAGTGCGATTTACCCACTCGTGATATGTCGCGCAGATCCCAAATGTACAGCGAGTGATCGTTGTAGACGCAGCTGACCTGTAAATATTAATTCAATATTAACCATTTAGTTTATATTAAAATCCTCTTTCATCGATAGACATACCTTCGAGCGCTGCTCGTCAAAAACCATGGCAATACAGTCGGGAAACTTGGCCTGCTGTGGCACAGACATAATGTGATTGATTTGTATGCCCTGGGAGACATCGACGCCCAGATAATGTGTTCTCGGCAGCGTCGTCACGTACTCCAGCGTGGCGGCATTAAAGATGCGTATGATGGACTCGGCACAACCCACAAGTATAAAACGTTCATTAACACAAATGCAATTGGCATTGCTGGTGCGACATTGCACCCACTTGTCCAGCAATCGTCTGGAGCTGAACTCCACGAGATGACCCTGCCGGGTGATGGCGTACGTGCTCTCCGAGCAGATGCCCTTGCCGCAGGCAACAGCGCAAAAGTCGTTGTCCCGCAGATCACCGAGTATAGCGCTGCGGCCCATCAGCGGTATGGGATCTTTGTACTGCAAAAGAGTACGATTTTGTTATACTAAACTTAATAAATTGTTATAAATAATGTTATTTACCTTACGTCCACCCTCCAAGTACCAATATTTAACATGGCGATTGCCAACGGTGACAAAATAGCTGCCATCTTCAGCAAAACAAACAGCGGCCACCTTGGAGCTGATCTTGTTGGAAGCCATTTTGAGATTAGCCCGCCAGTCGAACACATTGACAATCATGTCGTGCTGGGAGCCCACCGATACCAGGTACTTGCCCGTGGGCGAAAAAGCCTGTACCATAAAGTTGAAATATAGTTAAAGAAGGATATTTATGGTTATATACCTATGTTTATGTTTAAGTGCTTACCACACAGGTAACGGCATATTTGTGATCGACAAACTCGGCCACAACGCTGCCGCCGCTGCAATGCTCCAGATTGCCATTGGGCGTTTCCAGTTCCCAAACTTTAATGGCAGGATTGATGCCACATTCGCCGGTGGCAACATAGCGACCGCAGCGTGAGAAGGCCACGGATGTGAATGCTTTGCGGGATGTATTGACCAGATAGGCCTGTGTGTGACGCTTGGCATTGAACAGGACGACAGTGCAGCTGTGCAAAAAGGACGATATAAAGATATACAAAATTACTAGGTTGACAATATAGTACTATATATATGTATAATACATGTGCATTGTTGGCGCCTTGCAGCGTCCTTGAGCGGTGCTCTGCTTGCTTTCACAATGCCAGCAAGCAAATATTATTTAAAATGCACAAGGATAACACACAGCATGCAAAGGTCTTGAGCTCTGAGCTCGAATCTTATTTAGTAGCCGGGGTTCACTTTCCTGTTAAAGCTCTCTGACCTAGAGCTTAAACTGGCTGCACAATAATACCCTACAAAAACAGACAGAGTCCAACTACTAGAAGTATATTTAAGCCCATATTTTTATTTAAGTCCAAAACTAGCTGTAATACAACTATTGATACAGTTGTCGCTGTGGATATAAAGGATGTCGCTTGATGAAGCTCCTTCGCAAATTTGAATTATGCAAATTAAATGGGAGGAGCAGATAACACTCGTCTGCTTTAAATAACATAACATGATTAAAAACTATCGAAACAAAGAACAGAAGAGTGCATAAACGATACTATCGCTATAATCAACGATAATTTGCAGCACTTTCGATGGATATCTTTGACTGTAACATTCTCTATTTAACTACACACAGGGTATTCAGTTAGTCGAGTTATTCTGCAAGTCTGTTTCCTGCACTTGGTTGCCTTGTTTTATTTAGTTTGTGCTGCACTTCTTCTTCTTCCACACAACGCCCCCATTTTAATTGTTTGTAGCATTTTCAGGTCACATTTGTTGTTTGTGCCCTTTGGCAAGAGAATGAACAAACAATTGCACTCATTTTCAGTTAATGTGCATAATTAGTGTAATTTGCGCACTTTACTGTCTCATAAAATGTGCAAAAGCGACAGCAATGATGAAGGCATTTGGCTGATATTTAAGAAACTTGATAAATTTTTTAGCTACTAATTTGCATGTTCAAATTACAGAGTTGAATTGTGTTTTAACACAAAAGGCTTTCATCAAAAGAGCATTGTAAAAAAGTAAATTGAAAATGACATAGTTGCACATTCTTGCAATCACAGTTTGGCATGTGAACTTTGTAGCACAAAAAGGTGGCTTTAACACCTGCATTTTCCATCATTTTCCATCATATTGTCGCTTCTAAAAAGCTGCTTCAATTTGTTGCTGCATCAATTTCTCATATTTTATGACATATTTTATTTTAATAGGTATGCGTCTGGCGTATGGCGCAACCAAGTGTGTGATTGCACAAATGTAAGAGCATTCCTGTCACGCATCAGGACATTTAATCAACAATATTTTTGTATTTACTTGAATATATTGCAGCTTATCCTTGCCAAATTGCTTTTTAAATGCAAGTTGATCGATGTGAAAGCACAGTAAAGATGAGAGATGAGATAACAGACAGCTAATACAAGCTAATATTATTGTTAAATTCAGTATTTTTAGTAGATCACTTTCATTTGCCATTTTTGGACACTTTTGAATCGAGAACAGCTACGTTTTCTTGCACGTTTTCGCTTCCGTTTTAGACATTTTTTCAATTTAATAATTATAAATGTTATTTGACTTTCATGTAATGAATAAACTGACTAAGTCTTTTCCAAATATAATGAAGAATATAAGAAAATAGAGTTGATGAATTTGTAGTAGTAAACGTTTGACATTTTGAGTACTTCAGAACAGCAAGCAATTCCGTTTCCGCAAAGGGTTTGAATAACTTTTATCCTTATTTTGTATAGTTATTGTTATTATATTTTGTATTGTAATGTATTGCATCTATCTTTGTTCCATAATCAATATTTAGAAAGCACTTAAGGGGTATCTATCAGTCTTGTTCCAGTTTCCACTTTCGGCAAGATGTTGTGTTAGTGAAGTCACCTTAAGTGTTCCCATTTTCACTTGTTACAAGATAATTTACTTTAAGCTGATCTTGTTTTGAATTGACTTCCAATGAGCTAGGATTCCACCAACTGAGTTATACTCAATAATGAAAATAGAAACTTTTAAAAGAAGTTTACTTTCGCAATATCTGTTCAAACTTTCCCAATTCTAATTCTTGCTTTAATTACTTTAATTGATGTTTTATTTTAATGACTAGGGTTCTAATTTCAAAAAAGAGAAGTACTTACCCCGCTGGATAGGCCAAAAGGCCGCTGACAGGCGACACATCTAACGCCGCATTGCTGCAAACAGTCAGGCCCAAGACTCTTTTGAGTTTTATCTGCAAGAAAATTGTTAAAAGAAAAACATCAAATTAGGATTACATCATTGAGGCATGTTTTTGTTGATTTTTGGCAAGGTCAGCTTAAAACATTAAGCCATGTTAACATTTGCACAACAAGCCATTTGAATGTGTTCAATGGGCGTTGCCAACGTTGCGCTGTGTAAATTATTTACGCACACAATTCGCACATTTATCTAAATATATATACAAATATATATATGTATATATGTACAAGTCTTGTACAAGTTACATAATGGTATAAACAAGCCTAAGAGCAACTTCAGTTTCATAATTCATTAGCTAGTTGTGCTGAAAAACAAAAACAACAAAGTCTTCAATTTGCGTAAGCAAATACAACAATTAATTGAAAATCAAAAACGCACAGATATAGAATATATAGTAGTCAAATTAATGCAAAATGTAATTGAACTTATTTCAAATTGAGCTATATATTTAGCATATACATTGCTTTGATATTGTTTTTAACTAATTCCGGCTATGACTTCATTCAAAAAGGTGAAACAACAATTTTGAAATAGCTGCTACTTAGTAATTTAATAATTGTATATTACATATACATCTATACTTTAATGCTTCCATTTGTGTTTTTGTTTCTATTTCTATTTAACTGCTAGCTGGTTCCGCCTCAATAGAGCTTCACCTTGATCTTACCCAGGGCGATATATTTAATGAGCTAAAGTTAAGGGGCGTATTTTTCGAACACTAGTTAACAGCATTCTGTAAAGCTGCAATTCAAATTACTGAATAAAGTTCTAGAAATGAAATTTCATTTTATTTAAACAATATTTATTTATTGCAATGAATTAGACTTTAATTGAGTGAATTTGTTTTTAAGTTAAACTAATTAAATTGTATAGTTTTCGATATGTTTGCAAATACTGAAAACAACATACAACCCCTGACATAGAAACTAATCAAATAGAAATAGAAACACTAGATGCAAATTTATAAGCAGCAGTTAGAAAGAAAGAAGAAATTTGTAGTAAACCATACTATAAAGGTCAGTTCTTCATTTCGATACCGATCAACTGAATAATAGTAATTATAATTGGAGTGTAAAGATTCAACTGAAATCGTAACAATAAGTTGCGAAAAAACAAAACGTTCTCTTTGAAAATCAAAAACAATCAAAAATATGCAAAATTTCAAGAAATGTTCTGCTTAATTGAGTTGCATATTCTCAGCTGTTTCAGTTAAACATCTAAAATGATTAAAAATAAGATTTGTAGACTTGTGTAATTGAGAAATGAATCGTTTGGCTTGCTGAGCTGCGAACTGAACTGCTGTTAAATACAAAATACAAGGTAAGTATGCGGAGAGGAAGCGCGAGCCAAGTGCTTTTTTGTTTTTATGACAGCTACCGACGCAACGCAACGCGATGCGACATGAAGCGACGCAGCTGCACTTGTCTGGCAGTCAGGCAGTCATAGTCAAAGTCAGACTGGCCATATAATAACAACAAGCTGCTTGAAAAGTGTGTGGGTGATGGCACTCAAAGCACTCGGATCGCAGCAACCAATAAAATAGTTCAATAAACGCTGGCATGCAAAGAGGCATCCAAAAGATACTTCTTGATACACCCGCAGCATGTTGCGAGTATTGCGACGCAGATACAACAAAACAACAACAAATTGAAAGCCAAGCTGAGATCATCTGGCCAGCAGATTGGCATACAGAAATGTGTGCGATCTTTGTTTTCTTTACTATACGCAAGTTCATTTTGTTTTTGTCACAAGTCCGTGCTTATAAAGAGCATTAATTTATTTGCTTATTTCACTTTAAGTAAAGCCAACACCAACGCAGCAGCAACAACAACAACAACAACAAATATTTTTCAATGCAAAAGGTCGTCGCCAAACCGGTTTTAAACACACACATATTTTGTTTTGTTTTCAATATTTAGTTATTTGCATTCGTAACGAGCATACTATGTATAATATGCCGTGAAATTGTAAACACTTTGAGCGTGCCCACAAAAATGCCATGCGAAAACAATCAAAATATTCGGCTAGGCGGTCAATAGCTAATAAAAGCCGTTTTTTATTAAGATGCTGAAGATGAAATACTCTGACAGATATAATGTTTAAGTTATCAGATCGTTTACAAACTATTTGTAGTCATAGGAGGCATTTTCCTATTTCCGATTCTGCTAACTATTATCAGTTCAGAATTCCGTTATCGATGGAAAATATGGATTTCAAAGTTTTGTTTTTGAGATAGTGGAATAAGAAGTATTCGAACTAATCTCTAAAAAGGAAGAACGATTAAGATTTCATTTCCAATTAGGAATGAAAAGTTCTTGAAAATGAGAACAGGTCTGATTAAAATCGATACTAATCGATCTTATTATAAACCTATATATATGCATGTAGTATTATTATGACATATATTGTAATCAAAACTATATAAACTTTATTAAAGTTCTGGAAAATATCAACTTCATAGAATGGAAGTCAACCTGACAATGTAACAAATCACATTACAAACTTATAATACTCTTTGCAAAGGGTATACAAATAATTGACGGGCATCGTTTGAGTTAAAAAAAAAAAGATTGAAAAACACTCGGGGCTATGCGCCACGATATTCGTGACCGATTTAATTTCTATGCAAATAATTAGTTAACGCTTGAAATTAGCAATTATTATTAATTTAATTTTGATATTTTTTAAATTTTGATGCTGGCTTGCTCAATTTAGATATATATTTCTAGAATTGCAAATGTCAAACTGTTTTAATTTTCAATTTAGTTTTGTTTTTGGTACGCAAACCGGAAGTCGACGCACGTCATTCATCAAACCAACTTTATGGCTAAGGCAGCCAAATACTTTTCTTACAAATTTGGTTAAGCAGCGAAATTTGTATATGTTTTGATTTGTTTTGTTTTGTGCTCATTGTGATGCGAATAAGGCAAAACAGTTTCAAGTTGTTTGACAGATGCGCCCGCCTGTAAATGTTTTAACAAATTTTTCTTTAATTTGTTTTGACAAACTGGAACGCAGCTTTAGAATGCTTTAGAAGAGCGACTGCTGAATATCCATGAAATGTTTTCATCTGAGAAACTGCGCTCAGTTCTTATACGTAACATAAGCGTAGCTAAACGGGCGTATGTGCAATGCAGTAAGCATGCTTTAGAAAAGAGTTTAAGACTTCTGAATACCCATTAAATGTTTTCATATTGTAAGCATAGTTTTAAAGGTTGATTGCGCCAATGTCGCAGTCCTTTAGAACATACCTTATTTTTCTGCCGAGCCCTAATTTAAAAATGAAACACGTCCAGATTTAAATTGGTAAAGACTAAGTTCTTTATTGGGTTTGTATGTGCTTATATACCTTGAGTTTATGTGGATTCTATTTTATGCATAACAAAGATAGAATTACAAGTGTTACAATAGTTTTCCTTTTTTAACATATGATTACATGTGGAATATATCCTATGCTTAGTTTCTATTGGTTAATCGTTATCACACATGTGTGTACAGTTTTTACAGTTCACATGTGCGGCGTCACATCTGGTGGGATAATTTGATCTTTTTGTTTATTGCATTGCTCAGGCAAGGATTGACTCTTTTTACCAACGGTTTGGGTTTTTATCTCAAGTGTCTCGCTTACTCGAAGATTGACATGTGTGTGTGTTTTTAAAGATAGGCCGCGAGGGTTGCATGTTTAGTTTTCTAAACACATATGATCAACTACACACTGTGCGTATGCGTAATAAGTGCTGTGCTAACAGGGCGTATGTGCAACGCACCTAAAATGCTTGAGAAGAAAGTTCACAACGGATAAATATTCATTAAATGTTTACATGTGTAAAACTGCAGACTGTGCGTATGCGTAATAAGTGCTGGGCCAATGGGGCGTATGCATAACGCAGTCAGAATGCTTTAAAAGAGAGCGTACAACGGATGAATACCCATTAAATGTTTCCATATGGGAAACTGCAGACTGTGCGTATGCGTCATAAGCGATGGGCTAACAGGGCGTATGTGCAATAGTGTTATACTCAAACTTGACCACTTTTGTTTCTGATCAAGTACAAGTTTATATATACTTTAACTTACATAGTTTGAAATATGTCTACTTCAGTCTGCTATATTTACACAACTTTATTACTTCTTTTTAGCCATTTGTTATGCGTACAGAATATTACAAAATATATATACTTAATAGCAAAAAAAAAAAAGCAATCAGCTCTTGACCACAAGCCAAAACAAGTCAAAGTTATTTACAAGCCGGGCCAAGTGTGTGTGTGTGTCTGATTTGCTTTGGCATTTTGCCCAGTTTTACGCTAATGAAATGCGTTTTATGAAGATGTTTGCATTACTTAATAATAAAGTTTGTCTGGCAAGTTCAATGCACGCACAGTTTGAATACAGTTCAAGTATATTGGCCATGGCTAATTGCAAACTTGGTCAGTTGTGGCATAAATAACTGCCAAAAATTCTGTTTGCACTGGCTTAAAACTAACAATATGTGGGTTTCTGCCGGTACATTTCTGAACTGCCCACATGAAAAAGCTGCGTTTGCAGCAATTCCGTGACTGTCAAGCACAAATATTTGCACGACAGGTGTCAACCAGGCATCAAAAACAGAAAAAAAATAGATACAAAAAAAGAACTCACAACTATTTGGCAATTTGAGTTCAACAAAAAGAAGATTTATGTAAATGCGTTTTAGAATAAAAGTTTGGCGGAAGTTGATGTGAGACAACATGTTGGTAAAATGTTTCAAACTGTGTATGTGTGTGTGTTTGTGTTTGTGTGTTTATATAGATTTCATGCCTCAAATTGCATTTGTACAAGTTTGAATTATTAATACATATTTTTTAATGAAAACATGTTATTAATAATTATTTTCAGCACGACTTTGGCTGCTGCTGCGGCTGCTGCTGCTGCATGCCAAACAGAAATCTTCAGTTGTGTGTTACACTCCAGCAGCCAAGATTCCGTTTAAATAATGAATAATGTCTAATCAATTTTCAACAAAAGCCGCTTCATGGCGCCTACAAAGCAAAAACTTAATTGGCCAAACAAAAAACTAACATTCAGCTAATCAATAAATAGTTAAAAGAACCCGTAGAACCCGTGTTTTGCCTAAGCATTCGACAAAACTAATTCATAATACAAATCTGAATATTAAATTAATAATTCATATATTCAAATGATATTTGTTAGTCAAGAAATTAGGCGCATTCGGTAGACAGTTTTGTGCAGTGTTTTGTGATTCAAAAATTTGGCCTGTTTCGAATTTAGTTCGTTTTTGAAAACTAAATGCGATGGAATTCCGAAAGACTTAAAAATTACTGTTCCGATTTCCGAGCGAAATGGTTTCGTTTTCGCTTTTTCAAAACTGAGTTCGAACCCAAGTCTTGATAGCAATAAGCAATAATAATTTTGAGTAATTCAGAACAGCAATCAATTAAATTTTCGCATATATCGTTATTTGAAACAGACCTGATTGACAAAGCCGAATAACAAGTCAAGATTTTCACTCAGAAAACTTAAGTGAAAACTAGAAACTAATATACTTCAAAAGCGATCTTAAAATGTAATCAAAACTATTTGTAACTTTCTTGAATCTAAAAACGTTGTCAGTATGCAATCAACTCAATTTGCTAACAACAAAATAGTTATTTCTATTAATTTCGTTTAAATGGATTTAACGGAATGTTTAATTTTGCTTTTTTTTTTTTTTGTTTTATATCAAAGTAATTTAAGCGTAAGTAATTGAGCTATTAAAATGATAATTTTCAAGGGTTAGACATTGCACTTTGAAGCCATTAAGTTGCTAGAACATATGTTGGAAGCTCAACTATGAAATTTATAATCTAATGCGTGCTCGCTTAGTATTGTTGTTTTTTTTTCTTCTTTTTTTTTTAAATTTGTTTGTTTGCCTTGTTGTTCGCCACGTTTTGTGCATTTCTAATTGGCTTTCATCGGCTTTGCGTATATGCCGCTGGCTAGCACACACAAACAAACAAACACACACAAACACATACAATAGATACAAGATACATAGATACATTTGTATCTACGACGTGAGCAAAATGCTTATGCTTTAAGTTGGTTTTTTTTTTTTTTTTTGGTAAGAAAATACAGAAAATAGCAAATAGCAAAAAAATGCGAGAATTGTATGCAGAAAGTAGCCATGAAATATTTAAGCTTGAGACCTGTTGTCAGCTCACAGGCAAAAGTTTTGCTAACTCAGCCTGCTTCCTTGACATTGTCTAAGCATTCCTCTCTGCCTTTAGAAGCTGCCGATGAAGCCTCTAATTGCCAATAATTACTTGCGGCAGCCAACAACTAAACTCAACTCAACTCAACTTAAACTCAAATAGCAACAATATTTATATGAATAAGCTTAGCCTGGCCACACACAGATACACAGATACACACATACACATTGAACTGTTCGACTATAGAGAAAACCACAAAAACTCATTACAAATGGGGAGACAAAACTTTTGGCCACATGAATCATGCCACAAAACAGATTGTTAGTCAGCTTGTGGTGCAAGTGGGCAGAGACAGGGAATAATCTCAAGCAATTCTTATGCCCTATATAATATAATATATATTATATTATTTTAGTGCTGCTAAACTATCGATAGTTTAAGAAATCGATTATCAACCAACTGTAGTTAGCAGTTCCTTTTTCTACATTTGCAGTTTTGAAATTCCTTTCAATGTTAAAAACATTGCAGTTCATTTTCTTAATATAAAGCTTTCACAATGTCAAGTTTAGTCAGTTTTTGCTTATATTCAAGTGAATTCAATCCGCAAAGTGCTATCAAAAGTGATAATACGCACATTGAAGACAGATTGCAATACCTTACGGAAAGTGGAAACTAGAACAAAATAAGAAAAAATCAAAATCAATTATTTTCTATTATTTATTGATTTCAACAATGCGATTCGAATATACATGTATCGTAATAATAAGCGATACTATCGATATAGCTATCGAAAACTTTGCAGCACTCTTTTAGTAGAGTTTTGAATAATTTTCGATATTTTTGATAATGATCTTTCAAGACATTCAATCTATCAATAAATTATAAAATTAATCTACAGAGTCATTAATTAGATAAGTGTTTCTGTTAATGTTTAAACGATAATATTGATAAAAAAAAGCTATAAAAATCATCAATACTAATTATATTGCTATCGATTTAATTGAAAATCTACACTATGAACATCTATCGACATTTAATCAGGCCTTTTCTTCATTTCGATTCAGGTCAAACAAATGCATCGAAAGTTTTGCAGCACAAAAATTGATCGATAGTAATCTTTCAAGAATAGGATTCTTTCGATATTCGAATTATAACATAAATATATAGAATTGTCATTAATTCGAAATATTGACAATGAGAAAACCCTTGAAAAAGGCTTAAAAAACATCAATACTATTGATAGTGCCATCAATTTAATTAAAGGTTTACAATGTGAATATTTATCGACATATAATCAGAGCTGTTCGGGCCATATTTGATCGGAATGCAGGCCTAAATGATCTAGATAGGTCAAAATGGTACTTAAGAGCATTTTGGGCTGTCAAAGATGAACAGATCTTGAGCTTTACCTCATAGGCAGCTGCATCCTCCTTGCCATAGACGGCAACTGGCGATGAATTTCGTGGGGCAAACATATTTGTTGTCTTCTCTGGCAAAACATGCCAGCGTGAATTCCTTGAAATGCTTTTAAGCTCTTATTTAATTATTATTTATTATAATTTTATATGGCACTGCACAATGAGAGACAGAGAGAGAGAGAGAGAGAGAGATAGAGAGACGCCCACAAATTGTCACTTACATATGTACATAGCATATGTTTTGTATTTTTTGAGTATATAGATTATAAATTCGTATTTTCGGAGGGGGCGTTATATTCGATACGTACAATTAATAATACACATTAAATATGAAATAATACTTTTTTTTGGTTATTTTGCACTGTGTTTTAACTGTGTTTCGTTGTTGTCGGTTAGTTTTTTTTTTTTTTTTTTGTACAAAACGATGACTAGTCTTTATATTTGTTTTTTTTTTTTTTTTGTAAATCTTTCAAGGTCGTTGCTAAGTTTTGCTTTAAAAGTTTTTTACAATTTAAGTCGGTTTTAAGTTCTCCGGTTTGATTTTTGGAGAATTCGATGCGGTCAAAGGCAATATGCAGTATTAAATCTTCAATATAAGCTCGAACAAAACTTATAGTTAATATATGATTTGATTAATTTTTCAAACACTTTTTGGTTTTGCAAATTCGTTGCACGTTTTCTCAAATTTCTTTATAATTTTGTTTTCTATTTTTTTTTTTTGCGTTTTACATCAAATTATGCATGGCAAAATAATAAATTTGCGCACTGGCCTGTCGTTTTAGTCGGTTTATTTTTTGTTGTTGTTTCTATTTATTATTTGTATTTTATATTTGTATTTGTATTTATATTTGTATTTGTATTTGTCGTTGTCAGCCGTCGTTGCGTATCTGTTGGATACGTTTCGTTTTTAGCGCGGCTCAAATGAAACTGTCGAGATTTCTATACGCCAAGCAAACGACGTCGTCGCCGTCGTCACCGTCGTCGTCATCGTCATCGAGAGAGCCGTCAAAACTGGCCGGCCACCTTCTTCTCACAACAGTCTTCAGTCTTCTCGCCGCGGCGATTGAGTATTCGAGAGACGGCATTTGAAAGCGCTTTGCGAGTATCTCATTTTCAGTTTCAGTTTCAGTCTCAATCGCAATCTCAGTCTCAGTCTCAGTCTCAGTTTTAGGCTTGTAACTCAAAGTCTCGCTCATGAATTTGCATATTTTGAACCACAACAACAAAAACGAAACACGTTTAACGGCGGGCGTGGATTGGACTCAAAAAAGCGAAAGATACATGAGACTTGGCTAAGAAACGCTTGACCGAGGCGTTCGTTCTTGTCATGTATTTAGATACTCTTGTTCTCTTGATCTATCTATCGCCGCACGTTTAGCATTCTAACACGCGATTACATTTACAGCTGACAAATGACAACTGCAGCAGCAGCAATAGCAGTCACAAAAAATAAAAGAAAACAAAAACAAAATACTTCAAAGACTCGACAATTGCATAAATCAATGCAACAAAAAGCGGGCGAGCTTCAGGCGTTCGATCGATTAATCAATTGTCGATGCACCCACGCTAATTATTTCAATACCACCTAACTTTGAAAGCTATATAGACACCTAGGCATTCAAGTTCTCGCATATCAAACTGATTTTAATGTTTTGTTAACTTATGATCGATAACAAAATCGATACCAATATCTATAATATTATCGATATAATCGAAAACAAATACCGATATCATCGATAACAATAATGGTAGTATCGATAGCACCGTTTTATTATTTTAATGTGATCTTTTCACTATCGATCATTTGTCTTTATGATCGATTATGTTTATTATCAGCTGCAAAAATGATTGAATCAACTATCGATAAGCCTGTCAAAACTGAGCTAACGCACTTCACATCTAAGTACAGGGTATCTGCCCGTCGACCACACACAACTAGATCATACTTAATTCATAATAATTAATAAACCACAAGCTGCAAGTGTTTAAGCCTCATTGTAGCTGCCCTAGAATATCTGTTGCTACATATATATCCATATATCTATATAAAAATGTATCTGTATTCGTTTGTTGTATTTGTATCTGTTGTATCTTTTTCTGGCTGTCTGCACTGCCCACAAAGTGCAATAAATTGTGAGTAAAGCAATTCATATTGAATTGTAGGCGTACGCGTTGCCTCCAAAAGTTGTAAACAACCACAAAATTAGGCAAATCAACAACAATAACAACAACGACAACAACAACGACAACAACAAGGGTAGCCAACCAGAGCAGCAGCAGCAGCAAGCGATCCAAGCAAGTGGAACAGATCCAGCGCCATAACAAACAATATAGCCCGATAGAACACAATGGTAATGGTCAGATGAATAGATATTATATAAAAGATAGCTAGTTGTGGAACCACTGTGGCAATTGCTAAATAAAGCCATAGAACTTTTACAATAGATTTATGCACAAAATATGCAAAAGAGCACAAATATTGAATATGACTTTAGCTCTTTATAAAGTGCTTTGCTTTTTTTTATCGTGTGGAGGCAGCTTTGCAATGGTTTATTTCAGTTTCTTGGGTAAAAAGTGATACAATTTTAAGATACGCAACTTAAACTATGCAGTTTCGGGTTGCAATTTATGATTTTTATGCATAACTAAGGCATGAAATGTATAAGTTGTAAGTTAACAACTCTATAAACTCATAATATTGAGACAGTTTGTTTTTTACAGCCGAGTCTTTACACATTTACGACTGTCTTCACATCATCACGAATGTGTAAAGCAAGCAACTGGATTTTAACCAATAGCTGACATAGAAACTAACATCAAAACTATATTCTACGTTTTCAAATATTTTATTTACATAAGATGCCAAATGATTTGAAGTGTATGTCAGACAAATCAATGCAATCATAAATGCAACTTTCATAAAAAGGCCAATCAAAATGTTGGCTACCTTAAATCCACATACTTATACTCGAATGTTTTGTATTCAAGCGGCTGGCAGTTGACAAACGCTAGAGAGAAAGAAAATCAATTTGCATAACATACAAATCAAGTGAAATAATCAGCATCTGCAGCAGCAGCAGCAGCAGCGGCAGCAGCAGCGGCAGCCGAAACCAACGCATACACATTACACCGACTGATTGACAAACAAAATGCATTGTTAACATTCCCATTTCTCAATCCCCCACATAAAGAGAAAGACAAAAGCTTCAACAAGTAGGAGAATTGCATGTAAAGAGTGCTCGACGTGCAGATATCCTGTGGTCTCTACATAGTTTCTTGAATATCTTTCTTTATTATGCGATTTTGAAACATGCTGAAAAGAAACCATTTAGTTATGTTACCATTTTCATTTTAATTCCGATTAAAACATTTTTTTATCGGAATCGTAAGCTATTCTGTATTCAGAATATTAAAGGCCAATTTGGATTCAAAAGTTTTGTTTTTGTGAGAGTGCTATGAAAAGTATTCGATCTAATCTTTAAAAAGACGGATCGATTGATGTTTTTTTTCGAAATGAGAAAAACCAATTCATAAAGGATCCGGAAGTAAAAGTTCCCGGAAATGGGAACAGGTTAAATGTAATATTTACAAAAGGTTGAGACTATAGCTAAACAAGCCATGTTATAAATTGGAAGAAAATAGATACAGCTTTTATTTTTAACCGACAGATCGATTTATCTTTTATACTAGGGCTCCACAAAAATATCGATTATAATCAAGAAATGTTTGTGGAATAATCGATATTTTTCAGAAGTAATCGAACGATCAAAAAAAGTAACGTATTTATACAAAATTTAGTTTAATCTTAGAAAACAACAAGACAGAGTAATTCGTTTGATTAATCGAAACTTAATCGATATATTTTTTTTTTTAATCTCAAATCATTTAAAATATATTTGGTTTTAATTATCATTTTTAAAGATATAGTTTTATGAAAAGAAAAATCGATTGATTGCGTAATTCGTTTGATTAATCGGAGCATAAGCGATTAAATTGTTGTAAAACAATTGAATGATTAGCTACCCAACCAATAAACCCATTTTACTGGGTATAAAAAACAACACGTAGAGTCAAGCGACAACGCCACGCACTTGAATGCCTCGCCAGAGCAGATCAAACCCGAGACCGAGACAGAGTGCGAGACCCGGGTACAGATAGATAGAGAAGTTGGCCCAATGTTGCATTCAATCTTTTTGTTGTGTGTGTGTGTGTGTGTGTGTGTGTGTTGTATCTTTCGACGGCGTCGTCTACTCGTTGTTTATGGGGGAAAGTTACAAGCGACGGCTCTGACAGATGCTAGGCAGATAGATAGATAGATTAGACTTGAACTGCATGCGGCGCATATTCAAATGAATGCAGATTGTTGTTGTTGTTTTCATAGTTGTTGTTTTCATAGTTGTTGTTTTCATAGTTGTTGTTGGTAGCGGTGCCACTTGGCCGCCTTTTCCTTTGATTTGCGCCGTGAAAAGTGGCCGGACTGTTAACTATGTACTTAGAGATATTTACGTGGATCGCGGATTGTCTATTTGTCTGTTTTATCCCCCTCCTGACCCCCCCTGGGCATAATTAAATTGCATTTGCTTTATTGTCAGTCGACATAATTGTACATTGTTCAAATGGTTTATGACGCATTTGACATTGTAATTGAAATCAAATTGGCTTTGTTAAAAGTTTCTGGCTTGTCAATTGTGGTTATTATTTTTATTTTGGTGTGGGTATTTGAAATAATTATTATGATTTATTATTAAAATCCATATTTGTGTATTATAAGCGCAGGCTGAGATAGATAAGAACGACTTCGTATTGTGGATATAAATAAGTACATATGCAAATCTGTATAATACTTATTATAACTAATGAGCAGAATATCTATTCAGTTTCAAGGACTACAATATAAATTTATGTATTTTATAGAGCATTTAATATTTTTGTTAAAAATGTATTGAAAATTATTCAACCACAACTTAATAAAGACAAAAAAAACCTATAGCTAATTTTATTAAATGCAAGAACACAAAACTGAAAACCATTTGAAATGAAAAGTATTTGGCAACAGGATTAAAAGTTAATAAACATAGAACAAGAATTGTTCATGTTGCTTCAGATTTCTGACTTAAGTAAGCACTTTTAGGAAAATGTTTAAATAAGTTACCTCTATAACTTTAATCGTTTACTCAACTTCGATTAACAACTCTGATCCTCCTGCCTGCACCTCTGCTCCGAGCTGTTTAGGATGCTCAAATTGAGTGTGTTTTTAATGAAAGTGTAGAAAGTACACTGTCTGTTACACACATTTGCAGTACTTTATAACTCCCTTTTTCCCATTTTTAATGGGAACAGGAAGTAAAAACTTGAGCAAACAATTTTTGTTTATAAGAACTTTAGGGATGGGAGAAACTTATTTGGAGCATTGAAAAAGTGAACCTCAATGCATTACATTTTTCAAAATTTCATCAAATTTTGTGCTGTTTCTCATCAAAATCAAGGCACTCATGCAAGCTAGTTCCTGGTTAATAATATACAAGTATTTTTTTCGTTAGGCGCACCTCTAAAAAAAATGGCAATGCCAAACCCAACTTCAAACCCAAACCCAAATTCAAATTCAAACACATAAATCGAAATGTCTGTCAGTCGCCTGAATGCATGTCCAGAGCGACGACCAAGTCGACCACCAAACAGTCAATCAATGTTATCTGGCAATGATTTGATTGTCTGACGAGTTGGCTGGGCATGCGCTAACGCATTTGTCAATCTGTCCATATATATATACATTTATATATACTACAATATATATGCAAGCAAATTAAAGCTGCTCAACTCCTAAGCGATGAGGTAAGCTGCATCTCAAACAAATCTAGCACAGCTTTTCACAAGTGTATCTCAAGACATTTTCACAAGTGTTACAGAAATCTGTGTATGCATTAATAACAGGTTGTTGCATGATTAGACCAATGCCACATAATGTTGCAGATTGTGCTGTGATTGTGTCTGGCAAATGAATTGCAATTGATGACAAATCAATAAATCAAATGCAACTTAATGATATAGGGGGCAAATAAATTGACTTGTGATCATGGCTTGCCAAAAAGAAAATAATAAGAAAACACAACATATTAATTACTAAGTGAACTTTGTAAACTCAAGTCAAGCATTGTTCAAATAGCAGTAATTATATATACACATGTTGATTTATATATTCCGAAATCGTTGATTGAGCGCAAAACGTTGGAATATTTGATGAACCACCTTTTGTGTAAGAAATATATCATTGGGGCGTTTGAACTTTGAAACTTGAAAAGAAGCAAATGAAATCCTTAATAATTTCCTTCAAAAATTGTTGATTTAAATTCGAAATAGACGGCTGGGCAGAGGGACAGGCAGAAATGTGTAGATCGAGTCGGCTGTAGATGCTGATCAAGAATAAATATACTTAACATTTTGAGTTTAATGGACCAAATTTTGTTTAATCATTATTTTTTAGAAACTTACCCTTGTCAGGGGTAAATTTCCCCATTTTTGAGTCAATTAAAACTTGCACAAGGGTAAAATTACCCTTTGGAAATTGATTTTTTACTAAATTTCAAACTTTCCATTGCCTAAGCGAACAGGACACAGCTTTTAATGTGCAACAAGCAGAGTAACTACAAACTCACGTACTCAAAAGAAATTTGCGAGAATATTTCGAAGAGTAATTGATTTAAATATCAATTTGGTAGTTGGTTAGGTTTTTTGTGGGCGGACTTGTAACTGGAGGACATAAAAGCTGATGACTGGCATGGGCTAGCTTAAAATAATAAAGCAACGCTGCAATTTGAACTACGTGACAAAGCAGCAGCGTGATGTCTCTTGGGTAAGTTATGTTTGCACAGACCTCGTCATAAGTCTGCGATTTCATAAAAAGTTCATGGAAAGGAAAAAGCAAAAAATGAAAAATAAAAAAACGTATACAAAAAAATGAAGCCACAGGCTGCATAGTCCACTCTCAACAGGCTTAGCAAGACTTGGCTGGATGTCAAAGTTGATGAAAGATGCAGCCTGGCTGGCTCTTGAATTTATTCAACTTTAAAACGCCATCAACGCCGTTGAATGACTCCGTCTTGGGGACTATCTATCTCTACTCTTCTCACTCTCCCTCACTCTTTTCCTCTGCTGCAGCTGCAATTCAATTTAAAAGTTTAGTGCCATATTAGTGGTATTAGTTAAAAGGATTTGTGCTGTTGCAGTTTAGCTGCCACGTAATACACTCAAATGCCAGCCACAATTTGACTAATGAGTGTTATTTATTCAACTAATTTGAGTTTGGCTGTGGCGAGTAAACCAGTTGAGGATGCTGCTGCGGAAACTTTTCTGTTGGTCACTCAACTGAAAAGTTGGAATATTTGAATACATGTGTTAATTTGTAAAGCTCAACGCTGTAAATATTATTTAAGATTTTCAGAAATGTCAATTTATGTTAGATTCAAATTGATAAAACTTCAACTAAAAATTTATTTAGATATAAATTAGACAATTAATTTATTAAATTGAAGTCAAATTGCATTTTTAATATTATATTAAAAAACAGGCTGTACAAAAGAAACAAAGCCGTGTAAGCAAACGTGACGGTTCTCGGCCTTCTTGATGTCAACTCTGCCAACTCCATAGACTTATTACTATCAAAACTTGGGTTCGAACTCAGTTTCGAATAAGCGAAAACGAACGAAAACGATCGCTCTGTATTTATTCGATTTTCTACTTCTCAAAAACATACGGAATTCAGAACAGGCTTAAATATGATAGGGTATATGTTATGATAGTGTTTATTTCACATTCAAATCAATCTTCTTAATATTCTTTTGCAAAACAAAAAACAACGATAAATTCTTGGCTTATCCATTAATTTAAAAGAAATTTGAGAAATACAAGCGTTTCTTAATCTAGATATATCTATGAATAAAATAAACGATGATATTTAAATAGCTATTAATACAATTATCGCTATATTCATGAATAAAAGCGACTGAAAACTACAAAGATAATGTTTACGCAGAATACGAACGTAGGTTTTGATGAGATAGAAATCAATTTGAAATTCAAAAGTTCAAATCAATTTAAAAATCAATAATGCTCGTTTGTTTCTCAATAACGTTTACAAACAAGAGCTAATGGATATTATCTCACCTCACTGCGGTCTACATATCATATTGCACAATTAACGCGATCATCACAATAAGAGATTTGAGTGCTTCCATTAAGATATTGACTGCATAATGCCTAAAAAACATTTTCGTGTGGTCGCAATCTGTTATGGTTGCATTTTAAGATTTAATTATATAGTGAATAGAGATAGAGATAGAGAGCGAGAGATAGAGATAGAGAGGCTTAATCGAAGCGTTATTTCACAAACATTTTTTTATGTGCTGCTAAATGCTGCAGAGGAGTTCAATTCAGATCGGTTTTGTTTATGACACTCGCAGACGTTGTGGCAACCAACCACTCGAAAATGCGTTGCATTTCAAACTAAGCCGCCACATCTCGATGCAGCCGAGCGAGGAACGCCCACGTTGCAAAGACAGACAGACAATGAGACACACAATATACAACACACACAGTGACTGCAAGACATATGCGCACAATTCAATTCAATACACAAAAATGCGCATAAATTTATGTTAAAACCAAAAATCAAACCGAATCGCGGTGCATGCAACAAACAACAAACAACAAACAACATACAACAGCAGCAACGAACGCACTTAAGAAAATTGCTACAATTTGACGGACAACAACAACGCGAGGTACACCCAAACTTAGAGTGTTGTGCCTAATAACAGGTGTCAGTTGTCAGTTGCCAGCCCCAAAAACTGCCCACTATTTGCTGCATTCATTTTTATACCCTGTAACTATTACAAATGGTTAGAAAGGCTGCTTTTTACAATCAGATAGATAGCAGATAGAAATGAACTCTCTTCTTAATAGCTGACAAATATTAATATTTTTAGAAATTTATACAATTTGCATAAGCTAGAATACATACATACACAACTTTATTTTTAAGTATTTTTAGCTCAAACTTATATATAGTATTATAAAGTACCTACATCTTAATTAGAATTAAGGTTTTCTTTCTAAAAACTAATAAGGCCAGCAACAAAATTTTAACTTTTTCATATCAAATACTGATAATAATCGATACTTTGCCAGAAATTTGAAAAGTCGATTATAATCTTATTTTCCCAGTTTCAAAGATATAAACAGGCCTCCTCCGAATTCCCAATGTTTTTGAAAAGTCAAAACGAATTTCGTAAGATTTCCGAATTACTGTTGATTTTCAAACGGAATGGTTTCGTTTTCTTCATTTCAAAATCAAGTTCGAACCCAAGTTTTGATAGCAATAAGTCAATTTAAGAAAACTAAGTTTTTAGAATTTGTCGTATAATCTTTTCATTCTGTTGACAGAAAAGTAAAACTATCAAAAGGGTAAGAGTTTGCCGTTTTAAGGAATTCAGAAAAGCAATCAATTCTGTTTTCGTAAATTTCAAACGGAATTCAGAACAGGTCTGAGATTAGTATAAGTTAACTACATATCGTAAACAGAAATTACTTTAAGCAGAGAGCAGCACAAACATTAAGAAATTTATACAAACTAGAAATCGTTTTACAGGGTATTTTTTAGTCGATAACTCTAATTTACATGCATTAATATTTTTACTCAATATTTTTTATGTTTAATGTATTTTTGTTTTGTTTTTTTTTTTGTGTTACTTTTGCATAATTTTGTGTGGTGATAAATTTGAAGTACTTTGATTTAATGACATTAGTTTGAAGTTTTATTAGAAGTCGGTACCCGAACTTGTTTCCGGCATTTTCAATAAGCGTTATTATTTATCAAGTAGTTGGTTTCTTTTTGTGCGGCATTGGAATAACATACATATAACAATAATGAGAGATCAGCCCACAGCTCTGCAGTTTTAATTATAATTTGCATTGTCTGAAAAGCTTAAATCAATGCAAAGTAACGACTTTGGCACAAATACTTTTCGCACAGCTTGAAAATTGATGCTAGCCTCTCTGCTGGAGGCTGTATATTTTCATTGTCTTGTTTCCAACAGTTTCTGAAAATGCGCAAAGTACTAAAAAAAAATACAAAATTATGACATATGCCATAAAAAACAAAGGCGGCCATCTAAGTAGTTCAATTTATATGCGTAGATGGCCAACAGACAAGTTATGGCCGACAAAACTCACAGCGTAATTCATGTTTAACTATAATTGTGGATTTTTTTTTGTTCCACAATTTTAGTTTTTTCTATTTGCAGTCTGTATTTTGGTTTTTGTAGTATTTTTTTTTTTTTTGTAGTATCTTAGTATCTCATGGCCAACAGCAAACGACAACGTTGACGATTTCCTTAGCTCATTAATCTCATTAAATTCGCGCCCAGTTGACTGAATGACCAACTTACCAACTTAACTTGCCAGTTTCTAGTTAAAGCGCCCACAAGCAAATGGCTTCAACTTAAAACGTTACTAAATTGGATTGAAACTTATTAATTTTACAACTAGTACACAAATATGTAATTTTTAATTTTGTGTCTACACAAAATTGTGTGTTCAAAATAATGAGGGTTGTTAATAATTCAATATTCATTAAATTTTATATTTGTTATTAAATCAAAAAACATTGCAATGTTGCATAAAGACCACAAGCTGAGTTTAATATTATTATATCATGCTCAAGAAACGAAAATAATGAACTCTAATACTGCATTCCATTCACTTTTTTGTTTCCTAAAGGAATCGTCTAACTAATCAAATGAAAACACCTTTACACGAAGTAATATCAAATTTGAGATGAGGTAAATTCAATCTATACATACAATATATTAACTATTCTTAATAATACAGCTACCTTTCTAACTATGCGTAGAACGTGTCCATTTTGGCGGGTTTACCGCTAAACTAGCGGTTTTTCAGAAAAGTGATAGAGCACACATACTTAAGCTGTTTTAACAAATATACAAATCTTACTGGCTTTTGTATTTGCAGCAAGAATTTCAAAATGAATATCTTGAGCAATATATTGATTGCTCATCTGGGTCAAAAGCCGTAAGACATTTCAATTCATCCAGATTAAGTTACCAAAAGCCAGAATTATTTGTCAGTTGTCAGCTTGAGATTTGTGTGGGTGGTCAGGTCAATAAACAGCAAATTGTTGTTGCTCTTAATATTTGTTTACAGTTTGTTGAACAATATTTATGCTTGAGACGTTAGGCCAAAGAATTCCAATCGATTGTGCATAATTTGAACGGGAAATGACTTCAAAATGTGTGAAAAGTGAAGGCAGCAGTGTTAAGTCTTCAATAACTAACAAATACAACTATAATTATGCATATTTGTGTGATATTTGCGTATTTAGAAACTGAATAATTTTATAAGTTAGTTGAACATTAGTTGATGAGATAAGATACTATAACCTTGCCCTGTGTATTATGTTGTATGTTTATTTAAAATAACTAGATTTTAGCATGATAATCTGTTTATTTATTGTTATAGACTGTATTATATATTTATAGCTATTTATCGGCCTGTCAATATTGTTTATAAAATTGTTTGTTAATTTTCAAGTTTCATTGACTATTTGTTTTTACAGGGTATCTCATATTGTAACATTATTTCACAGTCAAATGTTGTAAACAATTTAATGACTATAGGCGAATCAAAGACTCAAATTTGGCATGTCAATGCTTAAGGTAAAATGTTATTACGTCTTGTAAAACAATCAGGTAAGAAACTTCCGCTAATAAAACATTTTTATTAGAGTGTAAATAAAAGTTGTCACTTTTCGGCAAACAAATAAAATGGCAATAAAACAGTATATTTCAAATAAGGCTCAAATATAAATAGACATTAAATAAAAAGTATGCATTATTAATGCATTTTCTGGAACGCAATTGAATTTAGAGATCACAAAGAGAGAGAGAGAGAACAAACAGGAATCAGAAATCGCCCAAGGAACAATAATAATAAGGCTGACATCATCCGCTGACATCAGCGTATAGCTTATAAAAACCGACGCCTAAAAGCTCAGCTCAATCATCTCGAAACTCAACTCAGCTCAACTCATTTGAAATGCATTTGCAAAATTTGAAATTCCAAGCGTGCTAGAAACCTGAAACCTTAGTTAAATTTCAGCGATTTTTGCCGTGCAACTAATTAATAAATCAACCAGTTAAACAAGCGATTGAAACATGAAAAAATACAAAAAAAAAAACAAACAGACAACAAACAAACAAAACAAGCAAATAAATTGTCAACTTGTCTACCAAAGTGGGGAAAACAAATTAAATATGTATGTAAGTACACGAAATATACCTAAGATATATTGGCCAGTGTGGGTCGAGAGTTTTACAAACAAGCGGCAATTGCAGATTAGAGCTGGACAACTATCGATAGTGCTTTCAATCGATAGCAACGATAGTTATACAACTGTTAATAGTAATTTACAATATGAGAATAGGCATATTTATGACAGAGAGTTACGAGATAACAACAAAGTCAAGTTTTCATCGGCGCACAGTTGCTCGATTTCGAAAAACCAAAATAAAATTTCGAGTTGTGCGTTAGGGCAAAAAGCTTTATTGATTTGAATTGAAGAATTGACCAAGCATTAAAATGTGTAAAAGCTTCAGAAAATTTGTTGATATACAAACTTAGTTTCCAAATGATTGTTTTAATGACAGCTATAGGATATAGTAGCCCGATTTTGATCAAATTTGATCAAGGATATGAAAAACAGCTTTACTGCAGCTTGTCATAGATTCTGTGGGCCATGAAAAGTGCAGAACGTCTTGGGAAATGACAGTTTGTGGGCGTCTTAGGCAACAATCAACAGTCAAAAAGAGTAAATTAGTCAAAACTAATTCCTAGTTAACCTTTGACATCGATTTTGGCCACAATTTGTCTTCAAGCAGATGTAACTGAAATATGATCAATTCAACTTAGAAGCAAGCTGGCCACCTGTCAACTCGGGGCAAACCAATATGTCAAATTATATACTATGTATATGCAAAGATAATTAACGTTTTATGTGTTTCTTGTTGTTGTCATAAATGTATAATTTTTTGCGCAAAGCGAACGCCTCGAGCGTCCGGCTGAGTATAGCATACAGTAGCCATATATACATATCTATAGATATATGAGTATAATATCGGCGCACACGTTAAGTCAGCAAAAATCAAATAAAAAAGTAAACAGCACGAAACGAAACGAATCATTTAGGAGTGCCCAAACATCAATCAAGTGGTAATCATGTTGGTTGGATACAAAATGTGCATAAAAAAAAAGAAAGAATAAGAAGACAAGAAAACAAAAAAGCACATGGCATTTTGAAGGTGTCGAAATGTAAATGATATTTCAAGTAAAAGTTATATTTTAAAGATACTGTTTTTCATTTTTGCAACAAACAACATTTTAACAAAAGTAACTAAATAAGCTTTAAAAATATATGTATATGCATGTGTAGATACACAAAGATGTTGCCAAATATTTAAGCTTCAAGCATATATAGATAAATCTAAGTAAATTTGACAACTTTTTTTTTTTTTTGGCACTTGCCTAATTCTGGCAATAACACTTAGCCGCGTCGACTTCAAAGATTCCGGCCAAATTGCGCATTGAACAGCACAAATCAAGTTTAAGTACGTTAAAAAAAAAAACATACAAAAAACAGAAAAAAATGAAACTATTGCTGACAACAATAATAAAATAAAAAAGTTGGCTTAGGGGGCGGGTGGGCAAAAATGTAATTGCGCGTGTCGAAATGTTGGCATTAAGCGTCAGCAGGTCACAGATACAATTACAGCAAGACAAACAGAAACAGAAACAGATACAGATACATTTACAGCTACAGCTACAGCTTTAGATACATTTACAGATAGTATTTGAAAAGCGGTCAGCAAACAGAGTGGGCGAGTTTTTAGATTCCAATATTGATAAATGATTTCATTTCAATTTAAACGATTTCATTTGAACATGTGCCGCCCAGTTTTTGCTCTTTTGCACAGAATAGCAACGAAAAAGCAAATGCTAAATGCATTTTGATATTGATATTGCATTTTGATATCAAAGATATGTCAGCAAATAACAAAAACAATTACGAAACTCCTAGTTGGCAGTAGAGATACTCTCGAAAAAGATGTATATTTACTTTCTTGCATAATCATAAGCGTAATCGCAACTGTCAGCTGTTCGGATTGCCGTTAAACGAGTCAAATAAGGAAAAATATTATTTAAGAAAATCTAAAACGAAGACAAGAAGTTCAAAACGATTCAAACTGAACACAATTGTAATACAGGCCTGTTCCAAAAATCCAAATTTTGTTGAAAAATACAGACCAATTCATTTCAAACGATTCCTTTACTTTTTCCGAAACGGAGTTCGAACCCTAGTTTTGATAGCAATAAGTTTTTGTAGAAGTTGTCAATAGGAATTCAGAACAGACCTAATCTGTGTAAGAAATACAGCTATTAAAGTCTCTTGAATCAACGCGTATTTGCAAAAAGACAAAGAGACAGACTGTTATAGTGTATAAAAATGGTTGAGTGTGTGTTTTATAGTGTGTTTAACGGATTCAGCGACAGACATACAGAAAGACAGACAGAGCAGAGCAGAGCAGAGCAAAGCAGTGAGACCATAACAAAAAGCAATAAGCAGGAAAGCAGTTAAGACGTGCAAATACCGCTAATTCTTTGTCCACCTTTATCTCTCTCTTTCTTTTTGCTATCCTATCTTTGTTATGTCTGTGAGCATTTTCTGCTGGAAAATTGCATAAGGCCTGAAAAGTCGCTTTGAGTGGCTTAACTGGGCAAAAGACAGTTGCAAGTGCAAGTGAAGTGGCTGGGAAAAGCGTCTGGAAAAACCGTTGGCTATCAATTTGGCAGAGCCGCCGCCAAAATAAAAGAAAATAATACAAAAACAACAACAACAAAAAATGTCAAAGTTGGCAATCAAGCAACTAGAGAAGTAAATGATGAGGATAAAGTTGCTTGTGGGTGGGTCTGCATGCTGCTTTCAATTTAAGCTGTGATCTTTGCTTAAGTGCTACTTATTATGTCAGAGGCCGGTGCAACGTTGTGGCTCAAACGTAATGCTCTAATTGACTTTAATCTCGAACTTTGTAAGCCATGCGATTTAAATAGATGAGGGTTCAGAATACTTATCAAATATTAGCCTTATATGGCTGGCTTAGGAACAATGTGAAGAAAACTAGGTATACTTGTTTATATATACCACAGGCACTTGAAATGTTAAGATCTCTGCCGAAAAAAAGAGTATATTGCAGTCGGGAGCAATATTCTTACTTGTTTATCTTCTTTTAGATATTATGCCTTAACTATTAAATCAGTTTTGCATAATACCTATATCAATTGAAAGCTATGTGTGTTCAAAGTCTGCAATCTACAATACAATTTAGAAACAATACGGATATGATTTGCTTACAATAATTAAAATATGAAACTCTTTGAACCTAAGTCCCCCACGAGCGATGTGTGAATAAAAGTGTGAGGCAAGAGTAGAACTACAGTAAATAAAAGTCATAGACAAGCGAAATACTATTCTCTTTGATATAACTATAAATATGAAATCTAGTTGATAAATAAAACTAGAATGCAACAAAAACAAGTAAGAATACTCAAGTCGAGTGTGCCCGACTACGAGACTCCCTGCTCCCAACTTGCATTTCAAGCAGTTCAGCGGCAACACAAGCAAGCAGTGCACTTAACTCGTAAACTGCTTGTCAAACTGTTGATGCTGCCAGCTGAGACGGGCGATTCTTCTATAACTTTGGTGCTATTTATCCGATCGTGTTGAAATTTGCACATCCGAAAGACATTGATTAAACATACATGTGTACCAAAAATGAAAGCTTTATCTTTAAAATTGTGGCTTTGGGAGTCTTTTGCGATTTGCGGGGGTGCGGGGGGATGCATCCGAAATTTGAAATAAACTTGATCTGCGTATGGTATACAGGAACCAAGTTTGGTGTCTTTAGCTCTTGTAGTCTCCGAGATCTGTGTGTTCATACGGACAGACAGACAGACAGACGGACATGGCTAGTTCGTCTCGGCTGTTGATCCTGATCAAGAATATATATAGTTTATATAGTCGGAGATGCCTCCTTCTGTCTGTTACACACATTTGCAGTACTTTATAACTCCCTTTTTCCCATTTTTAATGGGAACAGGGAGTAATTAAGTTTTTTTTTAAATTTATTTATATCACAAACTAGTTAAAAATACAGTTTAACTCATGTTTTGCAATCGTATCTAAAATCACGAAAGCTTATCAGCAAGTGAAGCTTTTTAATTTTTTGTTTGCACGATTGTCAAAGCAAAACACAAATCGAATGACACAAGCAATCACGATCGTTATATACTCATATAATCTTTATAAAGACATACATATATACATCTAATACATTATATATAATATACATATACACATGTATATGTATATGCTTTTTACAGTTGCATGGCACGCGAAACATTTTTGCAGGGGCACAACTTAAATACTGGTCACGTTTATCCGGTGCTCAATGCCAAAATGGAAATCATGCAAATCTATTTCAAAGCGGGTGTTTGAAACAGAATTAGAAACAGCAATAAGGTGTCGGTCTTAGCGTATTTGGTAAGCTTCAAATGGTAGAAGCATATATAATAGCATATATAATAGAATACAAGAAATGTTTCATTACTGGAATGTTGTTACCAAACTAAATATGCTGGCTAATTAAGTCAAACACAGCCGAAATTAGGTCCACGCTTTTTAACAACTATTCGCCTTAAGCGAATCATGTCAAAAGATATTCACGACTTTTTTCACGACTTTTTCACAAAAGTCGCAACTTGAAGTTGTTTCTCTAAAGTTAATACCACTTGCAAATATACAAAAAGTATTCATATTTATGTATATTGATCTTATGTCATGTATAGAGATGACAATGCTACCAATCGATAGTTTATATGCTGTTAGCTAAGACAATCGATACTATCGATTGTTAATTCGTTTTGCAAGTAAGAATCTCGATCGATAGTTTTATCTCGATCGATAGTTTTAATGATTGTTTTACAGTTACATCACTAGCATATTTTTGCATATCGATCTAATACGTGGATAAAAGCTGATAATGATACCAATCGATGCTTTTATTGCTGATTGTTGAAATAATTGATAATATCGATAGTTAAAGAACTTATCAATGCTGCTTCAATAGTATTGATAGTGAGGTAAGCTCGATATGGAAATCGATAATATCGATAGTTACGTATATCGAACTTATATCTTAAATAGATCTGATAATGATACCAATCAATAGTTAACACAATTGATTATATCGAGAGCTTAAAAACTTATCAGTGTTGCTTCAATAGCATTGATAGTAAATTAAGCTCGATAGATAAATCGATAGTTTTAATGATTGTTGTATAGTTTAATCACTTACATAATAGTAATAGTTAAAACAATCGATATTTTGCTTAGTTTATGAACTCATAGACTTGTCAATGCTGGCTTAATCGCATTGATAGTGAAGAAAACTCGATAGTGTAATCGAATATAACGATAGTTTTAATGATTGTTGTACAATTCCATCGCTTGCATAAGAATCGAATTGAATTTGGCTCTGACAAACATATAATTTCTACTCGAGCAAGCTTCGTTACGCTTAGCTTCGCCCGATCTACCATAAAATGGGAAGTACATAATGTCGGGTGTACGAAGATAGTTATATTCAAAACTACCGGGCAGCCATTGTCAGCGATATGTCAGACAACATTTCTTGTATTTGTATTTGTTTGTTTTTGTTTTTGTTTTTGTTTTTTGGCGCAGCAGTTCATTGACATTTTGGGCAGTGCTTTGTTTTTAGCTTTTTTTTTCAAACCAGCTGGTTATAATTTTTGTTGTGTGTGTGTGTGTTTTGATGTGTGTATGTTTTGTTGTGCGCCTTATGCTTCTCTTACTTCTGTCTGTTGTCGCGCTGTCATTTGTTGCTCTAACTGTTTTGCATTGTTTTATGGTCAGCTTTGCTGTTTTGTTGTTGTTGTTGTTTTTCGTGCCTATTTGTACATGGGAAACAACGCCATGAAAAACAACAACAGCAACAACAACAAGAACAACAACAAGAACAACAACAACAAGAACAACGACAACGTGCTGCAACAGTTTACATTTAATGGGGCTTGGGGCGTTAAGGTTGGCGGCTTTGCGGGTTTTGGGGGCTCACCCACGGGCTGGTTTTTAAAAACTCTGGTTTAGAACTTGCACTGAGCAACAACGTTTACCGTTGCTCATTTTATGTCACTCGCTTTTTGTTGATCTGTTAATGTATATATATATATATATATATATGCTACACATGTGGCATATACTAATAGAAATGTTGCAAGTGCGAGCGTGTGGAAATTTATGTGCTCCACATAAATGTGATTGTAATTGGCTTTTGGGCTATTTGTCAGTCAAGTTCTTTGCCGTCACGTCACGTTTCGCTCGGGGCTTTTGATGAGAGTTTGTTGTATTGGTTTGAGCCATAAAATAGTTGTGAATAGAGGCAATAATTGGCATGGGCGGTATTGAAAGAACTTTGAAAAAGTTACGAGTTCGCAAACTAGCCGAAAAGCTTAATCTGTAATATATTTCAATGCGATCTTCAAAGCATAATCGTTTTTTCGATGATTTCGGGTTCGAATTTTGATCAAATGTGAAAAATTTGTGCAAGTATCGAAAAGGGAATGTTTTGTAGAGTTTTAAAGATTGAATCTCTAAAAGATTGAAAATACTGTAAAACTACTCAAAATAACTATCGATTGCATTTTCAATCTTTACTTTTTCCATACGCTTTCAACTCTTACCATTCAAGCTAAGCTGCAGCCTTGAAACGCCCCCAACAAATGCGTTTATAATTGAACTAAATGGGCGCTATAATACCTTAAGGATGCCAACAACAACAACAACAGTAACAACAACAACATAAATAGCAACAACTGTAGCTACAAAAAATAAGTATATACAAAACAGTCAAAAACATTAATCATGCTAATGGCCCAACACTTTTTCTCTCGCTTCAAAACTACAATCCAGAAAATAAGCAACATAGAGCCTACACCATGGGTGACTGCGCTCGAGGCGGAGGCGGAGGAGGTGGAGAAGCTGGGGGCGGAAAATTGTGAAAAAAGGGAAAACAATTTTTGAGGCGTCAAGGCGGCCAAGCGGGCAGCAGCAGCAGCAGCAGCGTTTTCCACATCGCCGCACAAAAATTAGCAAAGTGATCAACCTAATAAAAATTGCCAAGCTACCAAAGCTGTCCAAAATGCAAATCTCTGCACCAGAAATCTTGGCCAAAGAGGCTGATGAAAGAAAAAAAAAAAAAAAACAAATCAAAACAACAACAAAAAAACGCGACATGCAAAAGTTGAAAGTAAAAGGAAAGCATTTTTTTTTTTTATCGCTTTAGCAGCGAGTGGCGACTTTCCCAGAAAAATGCCGGACAAAATGAAACTCAGCTGCTGCTGCTGCTGCTTCTGGCTGCGTTTTTGGACTGAACTGCATTGAACTGGACTGGACTGGACTGGGTCTGGTCTGCGTGGGTGTGTCCCAAGGCCCAGGCCTCAGCCAAAAGCAGCAGGAGCAGAAGCAGAAGCAGAAGCAGGAGAGGGTGTAGCAGTGTGAAATGTTGGCAGCGACAAAAGCCAAATGGCTAAAAGCGGCTTTGAATCGCTGCCACTTCAGCTGACTGCTTCTCTGTTGCATTCATTGTTTAATTTCACTTATAAACAGTTTGATACTAGAGCTGGCAACAAATATTTATGGCACTATCGATATAACAATTAATCGATTGTGCAACATTTATAGCATGTTTGATGAAAACATTTCTTGTAGCCGATTAAATATCTGGTGTTAGTCTAATTAGAAATGTCAAAGTGTCGATAGTTATGATAGTTATCGATAGTTTAGCGTGTTAGCGTGTTAGTCGGAAATATGTTGTGTCTAAACCAATTTAACTATTTTCATATTAATTGTAATAACATTACATTACATTAGTCTTATTAGAACTGTCAAACTATCGATAGTTATCGATAGTTTAGTACCGTTAGACCGCAATTAAGCATTTTAATTTTTTAATTTTACTATTTTGTACCAACTTGTCCTTTTAGCAATCAAATATCTTGTGTTAGACTAATAAGAACTGTCAAAACTATCGATAGTTATGATAATTATCGATGGTTTAGTACTTGTAGCGTGTTGGACCGCATTTGCAATCATCTCAAAGTATGAGCTTTTATATAAATGCATAATGCGAACAATGCAATAATTGAATCACAACAAAAGCTAAAACAAAACTCGGGTTCGAACGCAATTTTGAAGTAGAGCAAATGAAACCATTCAGATCAAAAAACATAATTCAGAAATTCTTAAAGCGTTCGCAACACATTCGATTTCATAAACGTGCGGAATTAAGAACATGCCTCATTGATATCAATGAGTATTAAAAGCTACAAAAAATCGATAATTGCATTGATAGATTGACAACACCAGCATCACATAAACATATTTGGTATATATAATTAGAAATTGAATCAAAATCAAAGCTACATCTTAAACTATCGATGTTTTTATCAGCTCTAGTCTACAATATTCAATCTATATGTAACTATGCACAAATATACAAATCTACAATAGTACGTTCATATAAAGTCGTAGCTAGACATGAACTATTTTAAAGCTGACTGCGACTTTGCATAAATTAAATAAATTAAAAGTCAGCGCTCTGCTCGGATATTGTTCCAAGAGTGCTCTATCTCACAGTCTGCATCTATACAGAGTATATACATATATGTATATGTATATATATATATATATATATATATATATATATATATGTACTACAATATATAACATAGGCAGGGGCCAACGTCACATGCCCAAAAGCCTTTCAATTAAATTGCAGCACGTTTTTATGCGGCATACAGCAAAAGCCACAGCCACAAAACCAACAACAATAAACACAACAACAACAACAACAACAACAGCCACAATATACAGTCTGCCGCCTAAAGAAAAATGCATTTTAACGCCAAAAAGTTCGACAGCTTCGAAATCACAAAAACGCCAACAAAACTGTGCTACAATTTAAAACATAAATTTCAAAGTACAGGTCAACCTTCTCAATAAAGGCGCTCAAAGACTGCAAACAATTTGTTGTTCAATTAACTTGAACCTAACTTTAAACTCTTTTTTATGTGAACAATAACTTTACTTTGTCTTGTGTTGGAATTTCAATTTCAATTTGATTTTCTGTTTTCATGTTAACTGCACTTGTTGATTATTGATAGAATTTTTTGGATTGAAGTATCTTTAATGATATAAATTTAGTAAAAAAAATGGATTTTGAATCCAAAAGTTTGAAATTTTACATATTTTAATTCTCTTGATGTGCCTATTTTGACAATTGATAAGATTTTGCGTATTGAATTCACTTGCATTTGCACTTTTTGCCAAAAGTGGAAACCTGTTCTGTTTTTCACTATCAAAAGACATTGAGATATGTTTTAATTCATCAACAATTATTCAACTTTCCACATTTATGGAAACTTTCAGAATTTATTAAAATTGCAATTTCACAAAACATTGTCGAAAGTGAAAACCAGAACAGTTCTATCTTTTCTCCTAACTATCTATTTGCCTATCAAAAGACATTGAAATATGATTCAATTCAACAATAATCAAATTTTCAAAATTGATCGAAAATTCAATTCCGCAAAATGTTTCCGTAAGTGGATTTTTGCTTTCTTTCATTTTTCTCTCTTTTAAGATATTGTAAAAATAGCTACAAATATTAAAAGAAAGCACATTTTGAAATCTGAAAAAAACTTTTAGAGGTTTGCAACATGGAGGAACAATCATATCTTGAAATAAGTGCAAAAAACGAATAGAACTCGTTATAGTCAAGTTCTACTGCAGGTATTGTATTGAGGGCAATTTGGGTTGGGAAACTGCAACGCGACTGTTGCTGTTGCTGCTGCTGCTGAGGCTGCTGCTGTGAGTCATGACAGGGTCGCACATTGATACAGTTTTTCCGTTAAAAAACACAATGTGCTGCATATACTTCATATAAGTACAAGTATAAGTATGAACATGCTCGTATGAATGCTGTTAAATGATGTATGGCTTTGGCAGAAAGTGGCAGGGGCAGCGTCTGGACGCGGCAAGTTCGAGGAGTGAATGTGGCTCTAAGCTAGAACAATCGACAGCAGTTGATGTTAAAGAAACTGCATTCATAAAACTTTCCTTGATTTCCCCGGTTCTAATTAGCCAAGTAAGTAATTAAGTAAAAAGCCGGATAAAGTAGCATGTAAAATGCAATTTATAAAATCATATATTAATCATTTCAATTAATCATTTAATGCCAATTCTTGTAGCACTCGAATGAAAGTGGAAAGTGTGGCAAGCGGAGAAAAAAAAAAACACACACACACACACAAAAACTAAGAGGGCGACAAACACAGCTGTGAAGCGCGTTTCCTTTCACAAACCAAAAAACAAGCGACAACTTTTGATTGGAAAAAGTTGCAACATTCCAAGTTTCTATCAACTGCAACACTTTGCTGGTCAAAAACTTATCGTAAGATTTCGATTTGTCAGTTACGCAACCTCAACTTGCAATTAGCCACCCTGTGTTATTAAACTAATGTGCACAGCATAAGCTCCGCGTGATAAGCTACGCCCCTCACCTCAGGGGCATCATCATGTTGACTAATTGCTCATTAAACGTGTATTTTTCAATATAATTACATCATGACAGTCTTAAATCAGACAACTTCTTTGATAAATTGCCACTGTGTGATAATCGTCTTTGTATTTGAATTTGTATTTGTATTTGTATTTGTATTTGTATTTGCACTTGTATTTGATAAGACAACACTTTGATTATAAGCACCTATTTATAACTTCATTTTCGATGGACTCTGTCACGGAGGGAGATTTTGTTAGTATTATACATTTTGAGAAATTGTTATAGTTGGATACGGTAACTTAAAGAAAATATATTTGAAAATTATATGAAGAGGCAAAAAACATATAAAAGTCAAGTTTATATTTTCTATTTTCTCAACTTTGATTTGACATTCCCGATAATAACCCTAATGATGATAAACTAGTTCCGTTCTTTCAAGATAGTTTGTAAACTTTTCCCTAACTGAGAAACAAAACAGGCCGTTATCGAAAAGAAAACCTTATACGGAGCATTGAGAAAAGCGTGTCACGGCAATCTCTTTTAACCAAATCCCAATCGAATTCCAACTCTTAGGTGTCACAGAAATCTCTAGAGATATTGATTTTTAGCGTATTCGCACTTTTGTTGTTTCTTTTTGATAAACAAATTTGTTAAGATAATTGTTTATTAAAGTAATTAGTAGACTAACTTATTTTTGCAATTATTATTTTGAATTTTTAAACAAAAACAGTTTCAAAATTTGTAGTTTAACAAATTGTGCGGCAACTCTTTTCTGCAGCAATCAATTTCGAGCAAGTTGGCAACTCCTCCCATGTTCGGTTGGTTTGGTTGACTGCATTTTTTGAAATGGAGATTTTTGAAAATGTTAAATTAATAACCTAAACAAGTCAAATATTAATCAAATATATTGCAGATAGTTCGTAACAACATTTCTGTTTCCAATACAAATATTTATTTTATTTTTAAAATTGATTTTGGTGTTTTTAACCAAATCTCTAGTAAAACCAATCGAAAGACGGTTTTGTGACATTTATGGCATTTCATTTGGCTATAAATTGATTGCAATTAAATTGAAGTTGCTTCTTCCTTTTCAGCTTGAATCATGCTAACTATGATATTTAAATAGTCTTCAGATACAATTTGACTATTCACTCCGATTTGCAATGGATTAAGAAATGATGAGAAATCAATTCCTGGATGAATTTGAAATAGAACCGCGTGCCTTATACCATATTTTCTGATAGACATTAAACGTTTGCCATTTGTGGCATGTAGAGTCGAGAATGGAGAATTGAGAGAGTGTTGAGTGTTCTCGCTGGCAGTGCCGCATAGCCATAAAGGATGATAATGATGGAGCGATTTGTGGCAAGGCCTGGCTGCTACACGTTGTTGCAGCAACAAGAAAGTGGTCGATGTCTGCCACATCTACTTGTTATAAATGCTAGCAAATCAGCAAGACGACAATTTTGTAAGCTAAGCTGCGGGCTTTTGTCTTGAAGGCGGTTAGAAAGTCGCGAGACTAATGGCAAATATCATAAGCGACAGACTAGAAACTAGAAACAAGAAACTGCTACAAGAAAAAAAAAAACTAAAAACAGATGAATGGACGGATACAGCACTTTCCCAACGACGAGACGGTCATTAGAAGCAACCAGAAGAGCAAGAGAAATGGCCAAGAGGAGCCGCAAACTTGGCTCAAAGTAGAACAAAACCAGAGAAAAACTCTGGCTAAACAACTTGAGTTTCTAGCTGCAAGCAGAGGAGTTGTTTGAGGCGAGGGGTTGTGTGGCGGGTGCAACATTACAATTTACTTTCAATGCGTTTGCAACACACGAAGCAGAAGAAGGCAGCCGCCAATGAAGATAATGTGGCGTATGCGCAATGTGCATTTTGATGAGCCGCCTTTTCCACTCTCCGCTGCAAATGGGCCAAAACAATTATGCCAGAAAATTAAGTTGTTTTTCTTTAGTTGTTGTTGTTGTTGTTGTTGTTCCTGCAACTGGTGCGGGCGGTGGGCGATGGGCGGTGGGCGTGGCTGCGGAGCTGGGCAATTATGTCCATCACTCGTGTAGAAAAATTGAGCAGCTTTATGTATTGTACGTATGTACACTGAAACAAAAATCTGATTTCGAATGAAATTTAAGTTTTTACAGCCAGCTGTTTCCGACTGCGATATACTCTGTATTGAAGTAACAATCAAGCCTTTTCTGAATTCCGATTTCGTTCGAAATTGGCGAAAATGAAATGGATTTCTTAGTTTCTAATACAAATTATAGAAACTCGGGTTCGAACTCGGTTTCAAAAAGCGAAAACGAAACCACTTTGAAACAACAAATTAAAGGCTGCGTTTTTTTCTATAATAGTATTTGAAAGATAAGTTTAAGTTTCCAATCGATATAAGAATAATATATAAAATTTCTTTCAGTGTATATGAAGCTGTGGTAAGACGCTGGCCGAGCGGGCAGTATCTGCATATGGAAAATGTGTGCAGGTTTTTGTTTTAGAAAATGTGCAGGAAAAACCCCAATCGCCAGATGAATGCAACTTTTCTGCTTAATGTTTTCTGCTCCAAAAAGCGCAAAGCGTCTGGAAAATGGTTTTTCTGCAGCAACGTTAAAAATATTGAAGAAAAAAAACCAGGTACATAGTTAACTTCAATGAAAATGAAAATGAAAATGAAAGGGGGAAAACTGTCATGCAAAAATAATGCAAATCCAAAAAAGAAAAGCCTTGAAAATTGCGTGTGAAATTCAAATATAGCGTCGTCATCTCAGCGCACCTTGAACTTTGCCGCCTTCTGATTGAGGCTCAAAAGCTTGCTAAATCAAAATGCCTGTTCAGAATTGTTGTTGTTTGTTGTAGTTGTTGTTTGTTGTAGTTGTTGTTGTTGTTGTTGCTGTTGATTAATTATTGCGCATTACGCAACGTTTGTTGCGCGCTTTGGCAAAAAAACAAATTAGAAAACTGTTCGCCTCAAATTGCAAATTATAAAAGTTTGCACAAATTGCATGCGCAAACAGAAAAACAGAAAAACAGAAAAACACAAATAAAAAGAAGCAAATTTTTAGATAATAACTAAGAGATCGTTCCAAGGCATTTAACGTTTATTTGCAAAGGTCATAAGCTTTGGTAAAATAGCATGCAAGGTCAAAACTTGGATGAAAGTCCTGTTAAAAACCAGAAAATATAAACTTTGATTAAATCGAAAGTGGTTGTTAAGCTAAACTCAGAGGATTTAAAAACCTGTTTAACCAATTAACAGCTGAGTTAAACTTTGGTTTCTTCTTTAAGAACTAATGTTTAATCAATAACTATCATTAGATAAGAGCGAATTATGACAAATGAGAATGTATCAGGGCTGTTCTGAATTCCGATTCGGTTTGAAGTTTGCGGAAATCGAAATGATTGCTGTTCTGAAGTCCTCAAAACGTTCGGTTCGGTTCGGTTTTATCTGCAAATTGAAAAGTTATAGAAAGATAACACAGATTATTGCTATGAAAACGCGGGTTCGAAAAGGTAAAGGAAACTGTTCCAATCGGAAAACAAAAATCAGTTTTTACTTTTCAGAAACGTACGGAATGTGGAACAGGTCTGCTAGATTGCTTTCAGTTCTATCTTAAGTAAGCGGGGTAAGGCGCTTGAAAGCTCGAGAACCACTAGTTTTATCTTCGGAAAGGTTTTCTTCAGTTTACACCCAACAGGATGCAATATATTTAATATAGAAAACTTGATATGAAACCACAACCAGATATTGATTTAACATGACACTGTTTTAATAAGTGTGCAAAACGCATTGAAAGTGCCATAAAAACACGGCATGAGATGCGCAGAGAAAGGCGCATATGTTATCGAAATGTTATCGCTTTTTTGTTTAACACGTATTGAAGAAAACTTGAACAAAATTTAAATGTCACAGTCAAAATAAAATGTTGTGCATTTCAGAAACGAGTTGAAAGTTACAAAAAAGAAAACACTTTTTTGGAACACTATTTGCAATTATGAGCAAAAAACCAAAGAAGAAGAAAGAAAAACTGCATATAAATCAAGTTAATTATTGCAGGGCATTAAACAGAAACAAAGATAACATAATGACTGCAAAATAATATGATACTCGTATTACGAGTACACTCGATTCATTCATGAATAATATGGTGTACTTTATGACAGCCATTTGCGCAGGGTTCACAGTTGCAAGCAGTGGCGTGCGCTTATAACTTTTAATGGGGGGTCAGGTTTAAAATAAATACTTTTGTTGTAAAATTAAAATAAACTTAAGTATAATTTATTGCTAAATACATTTGTTTAAAGGGGGGCCAAGTCGACACCACTGCTTACGTCATTGACACACAGAAGGGGTGGGTGATGGGGGGGGGGTAACAATTTTACACACTCACTTTTTCGCTGCGCTCGTAGTTGGCTGGGAATTTGGGGGAGCTGTTGACGCCAAAAAACGATGGCGACGCTGAATGCGGCGTCAATGGTGACGGTGACTGCGACTGCGACTGCAGCGTCGACTGCGACTGCGAGAGCGACATGCGCTGATGATGCAGCGACGACAGCGTCGGCGTTGACATCGACAGCGACGTCGGGGTCATGATTAAATGCCGCATGTTGCCCCGTTATTGTTGTTGTTGTTGTTGTTGTTGTTGTTTTTCTCTATGTGTTGATATGTTGATTTGAACAATAAACTAATTATTCACTCTCTTTTTTGTTGTCGTATTTTGCACTTGGCACTCGGCAAATTTACAATTTTCACAGCTCAGCACAGTTACATTGTTTGTTGTTGTTGTTGTTTTCTTTTTGTTGCTCTTTTTTTTATAGTATTATTTATATTATTATTTGCCGTTTGTTTGTTTTGCTCTTTGCCTTTCATTTGATGTAAATGTCAATTGCCTTTGTGTGGCTAGGGCTAAACATTTTGCACGCCACCTCTACAAAATTGAATATATAATAATATTAGGAATTGGGAGAGGGAGAGATGGGTAGATGGGTAGAGAGGTAAAGAGGGAGAGGGGGAGCACAGGGCAGAGACCTTAAACAGCTGCTGCTGCGCTGCGGATGTTTTGACTAGGCAAGCGGCCAAATGGGTTACGTTCCAATTGCCACAAATAATCATAAATAATTTTTAGAATACTATTTCTAACGCAATTAAGTACGCCATGACGTCATTAGTCTAACTAAGTGGCAGCACTGCAAAGGTGGCAGCACTGCAAAGGTGGCAACACTGGACAATAAAGAAAAAAGAAGCCCAACTCGAGTTAAGGCAACTATTTTGTTCAAATGTGTTTAAACTTTAAAGGAAATAGTAGATTTCTAGTTCAATTTGTTGAACAAGTTCAGTCGTTCATTTTGTTAAATTTCTTGAACAAGCTCAGTTGTTCATTTTGACTCGTGAACTAAATTTATTTATAAATTATTTAGCTATTAGTTCATGAACGATGCCAATCATTTGGTTTAGCTATACATGAACGATATAAAACCTTTTTTGAAATAACAATATGACTTTAATGTTATCAAAGAATAATGCAAATTGATATTCAACTAACAAAATTACATAAAATAAAACTGCATTTTAATAATTTTATGACGTGAACGTTCTTGAACGATGATCAACGGACTAAAATGAACGGTATCGTTTAGGAACGCCTGAATAAGTTTGCTAGTTCATTGTCCAGAGTCGTTCAATTGAACTTATTGTGAACGAAATGAGACGAAAACGGAATTCCTCAACTACAACTATTGTTTATATTATGTTTAATATTATAATAAGTTGTTCAAATGTTCTTTTCCCAAGCAACTATTCATAGTATTTAAAGACGAGCAAATATATATTATTTGTGCTTGTACTCGTCTTGTACTTTTCAGTTCATTTTGTTCCGAACGAACTAATATTTAATTCGATTTCCATTAAAGTTCAATTGATTGGTTCTTTGAATCATTCGGTTCCCAGTTTCGTTCAACTTATTTAAATCTCAAACTCATTCAGTAATCGTTTGAGTTACATTATCGTTTTATCAATTCGAGTCACAAAATCGAAATGAACGATAATTCGAGACTAAGTTCAGCCGTTCATTTCGAAGACTAGTTCAAACGAACTAAGTCTGATTGATTTGAAACAACTATAGTTCGTTCTTTTAATATCATTTGTTTTTATTTCTATTCGTTTTTCTTATTTTTCCACTTTGCATATTCATTGCACTTTATTTGGCATTACTTTTGAAGCATTTTATTGCCTCATTCATTTGCTTAACCATCCAATTGCGTTATCTCTTATCACCTTTCGGCTGCCTCATTGTTGTATTTTCAATTCAGTTGTATTCTGCTTTGCACTGTTTTTCTAACTGTTTACTTTCTTACTATGCGACGACGTTTCCCTTCTGCGTTCTTATCAGCGAATAGCGAAAACACAAAAAAAGGTAGACTTTAGTTTTTGTTTTTTATTTATGTTTTGTTTTGTTTGCTTTTTTCTTGTACTTTTTTTTGCTGTTAAGTTTTGCAAGGGAAATGAAATTGAATTAATTTTGCATTGACATTTTGAGGCCGACGTCACCTTTGGATTCAATTTGCTTTTCTGTTTCATTTTCAGTTTCAGTTTCAGTTTTTTCAGTGGTTCTCATTATCTGGCAACTTTTATTTTTGGGTACGCTGAGCATATCATTTAATGATAACCAGTCCAAAGAGTACAAAAACATTAAAAACTCGCAAACATTTTAGATAAATAACGCATACGCCACCGTTGCGAGCCATACAAGTTGCCAAAATATTCATTTTTCTTCAAGGCTGTCGCAGAAGTATTTCAATTTGATTGGGTGATGAAGTGTTATAAAGAGGAATATATTATTATAATATTATAAAACTTTACTGATATAACTTCATTTTGTATGAAACTTCTTCTTTGATAACTATTTTTTTTAACCTTTTTGCATTTTCACAACATTCGAAACTGGTATTGTAAGCTGTTCTGAGTGTTATTTCAATTTATCTTTAGAAAGGAAACAGAGGAACGATTTGTAATTCATTCGAAAACAGGAAATCAAGTTTCACCGGCTAACTGCAAAGTTGAGTAGATTCTTTTATTGTTGATCGAAGAAAACCATTCCAATTGATTTTATTATTAAAATTAACTTTTAAGCTTAGCAACAAAGTACAAAAGCTATAAATTTGTTGTAGATTAGGTTTTAAGAGGCGTTTTTTGTCCGAACTTTTATAGATATGCCTTAAATTATAATTAATACACTTTATGTTTACTTAATTTGTTCAATTGCTTTTCGATTTTCGATAAAACAGTTCTTTACATCTGACAGATGGTTTGTTTTGTTTTTTTTTAAAGCAGAGCAAATGTCAAAATTGAACATTTATTAAAGCAGCGCAATGAATATCATCTCTTAACTCTCTCTCTCTCTCTCTCTCTCTCTCTAGTTAAGTTGTCATGGGAATTCTAATTGGACATTTTGTTGCTTTTGTCTCTGCAGATTTTGCGGTCGCAAATGATCTAATCAGCTTGTCGTTTCATTTGATTAACAACAAGAAAAAAAAGGCAGCAACAAAAATCTGTGGCAGATAATTGACTCAAAAGGGGCGGATGGGGGGGTGTTGGGCGGGGGATGGGGTTGCTGTTGTTGTTGTTGTTGTTGTGGCTTGGGGGTGTTTCGTCACAAAAAATTGCAGTCGCAGTGCGCAGATTATATAACGTCATTTTTGTTGTTGTTGTTGTTTTTTGGTCATTTCAACTGAGGCGGCAGCAAGCAGTGCAGTCGCTGTCGACGCTGAACGTTAGCGTCGACTTCGACGTCGACCGAATTACACGCACCGAATATGTCCGAAGGCCGTTTGAAAAAACTCGCGCAGTTTTTGGGCAAGACAAATGCATAAATACAACGCAAGTAAATAAGTAAATAACACAAAACAAAACAACAAAAACGGTTTGCAACTAAATTTGAAATGGCAAAAAATTCTATAACAATTTGATTTGTTGATTTTCCGACTTTTTCAACATTTTCATCATTTTCTTTTTGCACACAGCGCTTGCAAAATGCAAAAATGCACGCGAATATAGCAAAAAAAAAAAAAAGACAACAATAATAAAAATAATAATAAAACGCACCAATACAAATTGCGGTGGTTTGGGAAGGGGGGTTGGGTGTTGTATTGGTGAAGCGGCGGCGGTGGAAACACAGCGAACAGCGCGGCGAGAAAAGCGCGCACCAATTGGAATACAAAATGTAACTAAAACAGCGCAGCGGCTGGCAAACGGCGCAAAGCCAACGGCGCAGCGGCCGCAAATGCTCAGAGCGCAAGTAAAAGCCACTAACAACAAATAACAGCAGCAGCGGCAGCAGCAGCAGCAGCAGCAGACGATAAAGCAAAAACAGAAACAAAATCAAAAACAAAAGCCTTTTAACGCGGCTCAAAGAGCGCGAGAGCGCAAGAGAGCCAAGCAGAGCAAGCGCAGCATGAAGAGCGAGCTTGAGATCGTGACGCTCAAACTCCAAACAAGCGCTGCGCTGCTGCTGCGCTGCTGCTGCTGTGGTGAAGTTTGTGTTTTTTGCCTTTTTGGTGAAAAGGTCAAACAGCGTGCAGCTTTTGCGTTTGCGTTTGCTTCTGCTTCTGCTTTTTGCCTTTGCTTTTGCATTTTGTGTTTGCAGCAGAGAGAGAAAGTTTTGTTGCGCGCGCTCTTTTGTTTGTTTGATTGCTGCTGATTTTGTTTATTATTTAATAAGTTACAATTCGCATAAATATTTTGAAAAACGTGGGTGGCTGTGGCTGTGTTTGCGTGCATTGAACTTGACATAAAAGCAACTAATTGTTGCTATTGTTGTTGTTTTTATTTCATTTCTGCATTTAATTGCGCGAAATTTGAGGCGCACTAATTGTGGGTTACTCTTTGTGTATGTGTGTGTGTGTGTGTGTGTGTGTGCAACTTGAGTCGCCATTTGATGTGTCTGTGGTGAAGGTAAGTATAATTTACGTGTGCCTTGCGGTTGCATGTTAATGAACTTGCCCCCCTTTTGTGGGTGGTAGCTGTTAAGCGTTTTTGTGGGCGTTGAGTTGACAATGGGTAAAGGACTCGGCTAAGGTTGTGAAACTGGGTCAGTCTGTTGATAATGACCCAATTTTTGAGTTGCCAGTTTATTTGATCAGCTGCTTAAGCTAGCTTTAGCCAGAGCAACATAAATACAGAAATACAAAAATAGCAAAATTAACAAAAATTTACAACTTTTTAAATAACTTTTTAAGTTTTCAAAAACCACCAGCTAATTAATCAAAACGCAAAACAAAAGTCTTAGCTTCAACAAAACTAAAGAACAATGACTCGAAAATGCATTTGATTTGTATTTATTGTGGGCGTTGCGTCTTTTTAAAAGCGACAATATAACTTTCATTTTTTGTTGAAATTATCTATGTTAGTTTTTTGACGATGTGCGGGCAGCTAACTGAGTAAGAAATTATAAAAAAAAAAAAAAACTGGAAACTGGATCGTAGAAAATGGAACTGCAATAAAAAACGACAACGGCAAACGCGATCGAGTTCAATGAAATTTCAAAGAGAGAAAAAGCAAAGAAAAACAAACCAAACAAAAACTGTTTGGAAAAGTTGTCAAAGGCAAAGTAGAAATGGAAAACCAAAGTCAAGTTGAAACTGACCCAGTAAACTTGTAGATCCGCCCAAGCATTTCTTACATTTATTTAAATTATTTGTTTAAATCAAAACTCACCCTATCCATTAGCTGTTCATCGTTGCGCTTGCGTCGAGCTGGTGCACGTATAATGCGACCGGCATCTGGAGCGTCCATGGTGTCCAAAGATTTTCGATTTTCGAAATTTTGTGTAGAAAAAAATGCTAGTTTTTCAAAGAGATGGAAAGCAACAATTAACCAAATTAAATAGTAGTTATTCAAATAAAATTTGTATTAGAACAGAAAGCCTAAGCCTAGGCAGACCTTTGAAATTGAGAAAGAATTTGAGAGATGTTAGTTGAAATTTACAGTTTTTCACCAGTTTTCTAGTTAACTAATTCGTGTTAAGCTTTTAAAATGAGTTTGAATTCAATCGGAACAAAGCCCAAAGAGGTGTCCCAGTTTTCCACCCATTTTCCGAACAGCGGATTCAATTTTCTAAAATCGGTGAAATTCGATTCAAAATATTGTTGCTCAAGAATTTCGAAAATGAGTTTAAGCCACTTTTGGCTAGATAGCTTACGCCCTTACATTTTCTACCCAAGGGGGTAAATTTTCCGATATCGATCAAATATGTGTCAAATAATTTATCAGCTTTGAAATTGAGTTTGAATCGGATTGGATTATAAGCAAAAAAGTTGAATTTTCGTTTGTAAAACTTGAAAATTGTGAATTAATTCAAATTCTTACGAAAATGTTCGCTTATGGTCGGAAAATGGTGTTCAAGTTAAATAATTTGCCGGGCAAGGCCGGGATTACCAACTCTAATACAAATGATCGAAGGACAGCACATACTATCACACTTATACGTATATGATTTCTGTCTCAGCTATCGCAGACTGTAACTCTTATACGCGCTCATTTGTTGGGTTTGTGTATTAGCTGCATGGTGGCTGTCACTGCTAAGCGTTTCATTCTAATTTCGTTCCACATTGTGGTTTCGAACTTGTCTAATTTGCGATCCAACAACAGTTCATTTTGAACGATCGATCGAAAATCAAATGAAATATGTTCGAATAACGATCTTTAAATACATATTTTGAAAAATATGTATAAATTAAGCTAATATACTTACATTTATTTGAAAATCACAAAGTTCCACATTGTATGAGGCGTGTAAATGATATCTTCGCTAAGTTTGGCAGTTGAAATTCCTTTCGTTTTTTTTTATGGCAATTTATAATTGTATAATTAATAAATTTGGAAGCAATAGTTGCAGTAGTTGTTGAACGAAACTCTAAAATTAAAAAAGAATTAAAAATTTATTATTGCAAATTACATAATGCTTAATGTAGCTTAAAGTACAATTGAATTACTTTCAAATTCGCTTATTGCATTCAGTTAAAGCACTTTTTCAACTAGATGCTGCGTCTGCTGCTTCTTATGCCACTTGAGTCTGAAAAGCTTGAGAAAAGGATTTGGATTTGGTCTGCATTGTTGAGAGCCCTTTTCAATTGTGTGCAGAACATTTCGTTGCAGTTAACTGAATAAAATATAATCTTCAAGCCAAATTGTTGTCAGTGACAACAATGAGAATCTTACGTTGAAGCGTTTTTTTTTTTGGTTTTTTGTTTTTTATTGTTGGATGTGGAATGTGGAGAGCTTGCATCGATGCTCAAGTGAACAGGTCACGTTTTGAATTTGTTTGGAGTGGAGGAGCGGTCAAGGTTAACTGCAAATATTAAACTCTCTGGCTGAAAATTGTAAACAGCAGCAGTGCAAACTTGAGATTTGGCTATATTTTTTTAAATAATCAAGCCGGCTCCAAATTCCACAATAGAAACATTAATACAGAAAAGAGTGTAGCATACCTTTAGGCGCCGAAAAGAATAAAAAACTGACGTACCTCAAAGTATGCTACAGACTTTTCTGTATAATTGATTCCAAAGTGAAATTCAGAGCACGACTGTTTACTCAAATTATCGACATTTTCCATTTAAATTCAAATTCAAATTAATTTCAAATAGACTGAAATTCTAAAGACTGGCTCATTGTTCTATCAAAAATTAAAATTTGGAGATTTGTATTATCAGAAGTGTTTTGAATTCCACTTTCGAATCAATTATATTCAAATATGTATTGCATACTTTTAGGTTAATCGAAAATCATTAAAGGATTTTATAATTTTAGCATGCTCTAAAAATGATGCTATACACTTTTCTGTGGAAACGATTCAAAAGTGGAACTTGGAACAGGCCTGATAAATAGAAATGTATCGTCTCACATATTGAATGAACTATTTGGATTTAAAAACTTTATGCACAATTTCAAAGTTAATTCTAAATTACATTTGTAATACAATTTTTGAAGATATGGAAAAAAAAAAAAGTGAAAGTTAAATGCAAACTGGGTTCATATCTGTTTGAAAATTGTGTTAAAACTAGATAATCAGCAATGTTCCCAATTCCACTTTCCAATCAGTTCCACAGAGATTTGTGTAGCATACTTTTTGGAGCAGGATACAATTACAATCCTTAATGCATAAGAAAAGCATTTTGATACTTTTTAGGCTCTCTTAAAAGTAGGAAATACCTTTTGCTGTGGAATTCATTCGAACGTGGAATTCGGAACATGCCTTAGTGACTATAAAAATAAGTTTAGACCTCGATTTTGACTGTGTCAGGCTTAAATCAATGTTTTTTTTAATTTGTAAATGTTAATTAAATAAAAAAAAATATGCTTCTTGTTAAAGTCACTTTAAAGAACTGCTCCAAATATTGTCAAGTTTGATTTAAAGCCGGTTCCGAAACTAGTTCAGCTGAAAAACACGTATTCAAATAGTTGTAAGATATCATTTTGATATAAAATGAGTATCGGTTATGAAAATAAACCACAACTTTGTGGTTGGTACATGGGTTTTATTTCAGAGCCAAGTTCAACGAATAAATGAAATTGATTATAAAACATTTGCGCTTCTTAATTTGAAGCTAAAACGAACTTAATTTAAAACTGAATAACAAAGTTTGCAAAAGATCAAGATGAAATTCTATTTCAAAGGATAGTTTCTATTAAAAGTATGAAATGATTGTCGAAACTAAGTTTCAAAAGTCTGTTCAATTTAAACCACTGTACTATCTATTTTTTGTTCATTTTTGTAATGTTAAAGAGCAGAAAGCTGACGCAAATTGAATAATTGAATGATTCATAATAGTTGGTTAGACTCAAACTCGACACTTGCCACTTTGTGCTACCAAATTAACCCCAATTCTACAGATAATGCCTCCAAGCGCTGATAAGCTATTGTGGTAAACAGCAAATCGCTTATCAAGACGCTGCGTTGTATGAATGTGAGTAGGTTGTGGGGCTGCAATTGGAGCTGCAGCTGTGGGCTGAGTTTTAATTTAGAAAAACAAGGAAATACTTGTAATTAATGCGCAAAAGGTGCAATAGCAAGAAAAACAACAACAACAACAACAACACAATGTCTAAGTGATTACAGCAACAACAACAAAGCAGACTGCATGAATAGACCAAAAGCCCAGAGCTACAGCTAAGAAACGAATCCAAAAAAGTGTCTGCTGAGAAAAGCGTGGAAAAGCAGCTGGAAAAACAGCAAAAACAAAACAAAGCAAACAACAACAACAACAACAACAAAAACGATGACCAACTTTGTTTTTTTTGCTCTCTGCGATTGCTGAATTTTCTTTTGCATAACGCGCAAAGATGCCAAGTTGCGAAAAATTGAATTGCAGATGAGCAGGGCAACCCTGCTGGCTGTGTGTTGCCTCTAAAAGGCAACCAAGGTGTGAAAAATTGCTGCCAATTGCATAAATAACATTTCCAACTTGTGTTTGAGTTTCTTCTTAGCGGAAATGAAGTTTTTTTTAAACACAATGAAACGACTAACTTCAACAACTGAGCATAATAAACTTGAAAAACAAACAGCAGTATCTGAAAACTGTTTTATTAATCATTTTCAAAAACAGTTTAATGTCGATTTTATGCCATTTCCAGAAATTCCCCAATTGTGAAGCACCAAACACTTTCACTTTGCTATCAATTCTTACAAAAAAACAAAAAACAACCCATTTATCATATATTCTTTTGACATTAAATAATGACCTTGCCAAAGTTCAACTCAAGATAACAAATTTAATAATACAAACGAAATTGTAAACATTAGATAATACACAAGAATATAGTATTATTATCATGTTCTAAAATTGATAAGCAGCTGCAATCGAAAACATTTATAGTTATATTTTAAAACAATACTTTTAATAAATCAAGAGAAATTTTTCTGCTTTTTCTTTCTTTCTGTTTCTTTTCTTTTCTTTTCTTTTTATAAACTTTTGCTTAATAAATAATAAGAAAATGTGAAAAAAAATAATATATTTCATTTGTTAAATTTATAATAACAAAGAAAACCAATTTCTGTGCATTTCCAAAGATATTCAAAACTGTTTTAAAAATCCACTTTCTAATCAATTTCACAGAAAAGTGTCAAATTTTGAAAGCAGCATCTAATCTAGTGCATATCTTAGATATTCCTTTTAAATTCGATTCGAAACTGCAATTCGGAACATATCTGATATCGTACAACTACATTTTTAACAGGGTTTTTCAAAATCAACTATAAAACATTGTGCTTTGATTATGAGTATAAATACTTTGCATGGCAACACTTTAATTTCCTCTCAAAACCGAAAGTTGATCGCATTTTATTATATTCTTCTAAATATATCTTACAAATTCGCTAATAACTTTCTCAGCCACAATAAGTATTTGAGGTGAGTTTCGTAATGAAGCTATTTGGCAAAAAAAAAAAAAAAAACCATGAAATCGAAGCAATCATTAGTTGAATGTACAATTAAGATGAGAAATGTGCATAGAACATATGAAAATTGTTCACACGGAACACAGAACACAGAAGACGTAACACGTGCCTGGCCAAATCGCTTTTCCCCTTTCAACTGAATTGAGTCGATTGTACGAGTATTTGGCAAAGTTCAAGTGCCTTTTCTTTAATGCGACCCACTAAAAAAAAAAAGAACAGCAAAAACGACACGTCTGCTACAAAAGACGGCCTGAAGCTGTGTAGGGAGTGGGGAGGGGGGAGGAGGGAGGGGGGAGGAGGGCTACCAGACACAATACCCAAGCCCAGAAATTTGGGTCAATTGACTCACACAAGAAAAAGAAAAAAACTTGTTCTCAAAGCATGCTGACAATAATAACCGCAAGATACAAGATACAAGATACAAGATATTCAGACACGACAATAATAATACAACAATGTGCTGAGAGATGACCAGATATAAAGGCTTAATAAAGTCTAGTCTAACTGTATAATATGATATATGTGGCATGATATACGATACATATTATATATGTACATATGTATATGATGAGCCAATCAAATCAATACAAATTGCATAATCAACACAATTTCGTTCCAAAGCAAAATGTAAAAGAAAAGCGAAAGACCCGTTTAACATAAATCAATCAAACTTGATTCGAGAAAAGACAATCAGCTGCAGTTCTCAAAAGAATTTACAATTTAATAGCGCTCTTCATAATTATTATTATGTTTATAATCAATTACATATAGAACTTGATCGTAGCTACACACTGCAAATCGTCATATCAGTTATCATACAAAAACAGAACTCGTTTTATATCAGGGAATTGAATCCGTAATAGCTGTGCCATACTATGTGGGTAGACTCTAAAGACGCTTGATAAATTGTTGTTGGGGAAATATTTATAGCACATTGGTTGACGTGATGACAGCGTCAATAAAATAAGTTAACTAAATGATTATCAAGACTTTTACACAATTACGTTAATAAACAATTGTGTTTATTGAGTTACCCACAATTATATATCAGCAACTTTATCATGTTACACGTTTGTGCTAACAAATACACGATTTATGATTAACTTAACATATTTATATAACATCTAAAGAGTAGCATGTTTATCTTCCATTCGTTTCAATGTCTGGGATACAGCTGGACAGGACATATTCGGTTATCTACGCGATAACAAGGACAATCCACCATTATTCTGTTTCTGTTTGATGTAACCTCGCGAGGTACACATCAAAATGTGACCAAGTGGCATAGCGACATTGTACGCAATGTTCCCGATAATGATGATATGATATTCTGGTAGAAAATACCTTCGAAAGCTCTTAGGTTGTTCCAGCTAAACTATCACTTGCCACACAAGACACAAACCGACAAAATGTATGGTGTTCTACACTTTAACTTAGAAAACGTGAGTTTAATTGCGATGATTTAAGAAACAAAAAAGTTGTTCATACAACAATTCACTTTTCATTAGTTGTTTCTGTAAAAGCTATAAGATATAGTCGTCTGATTTTTAGCATAAGCTAAGTTTGGTTAAGATATCTTGAATAAGACCTATTCAGATGATAAAATTCAAATATTGGCTGCTATTTATTATTCGTTCTGTTCATTGTTTCAAGTCAAATGCACTGAGCGAACTTTATGCCGAGTGCATGCATTTTATGCAAGAATTATGCACAAAGTATGCATGAAAACCAACTATATTTTGGTATTAAGACTAAACTATGCCTAAGATAGCCATAACTTAAGCAAAAGTCAACAAACTGTGAGTTGTAATGTACAAATTATGCATAAATCATTGTTAAAATGTAAAAATTATTCATAAGTAATCAATAAATTGTGCTTAAATAAAAATGATGCATTTGATAACATTATCATTATCATGCATCATGCATAAGAGTGCATCATTTATGTCTTGTTATGTTTAATTCTTGTGCATAACTGTCAGACAACTGTCAAGATTCAAGTTTATTATTAAGCTAAGTATAAATACTGCCTAATATTTCCCTAAGTGTATAAGATACATCTAAGTATATAATATCAAATCGTAATTTAAAAAACAAAAATAAAACTTCTTAAAAATGATAATTAAAGACTTTTGTTGTGGACTTCTTCTCATTTTTCAAAATCAAATTCTTGAGCTACTTAAAAGAAATTTCGAGAAATGTCTCAAAAACTGCTTAACATGTTTATGCTAAAGTGTTTCCCATATCTAGATCATGCTTTTCGTTATGCTTAGCTGAATGCTTACGCAACTTTTCTCCATTCTCGCTTAAGCAAAAAGTTCAAAAATACTTTTTTTGCGCAGTTTTTTGTTGGCTCAAGCACACTTTTGTATTATTATAATTGAAGCACAGCTGCTGCCCAGAATTCTAGTGCGGATTCATCACGCTGACAAAAGCATATATCCAAGGGCAACAACCCAATTGTGCTCGTGTTCGAACAAAGCCAGCAGCTAGCTAAATGACTTCAAAATTCATCAAGTTCAGCAAAATTCAGTTTCAAGATTGCAATAATAATTGCGAGACTATATTGAGAGCAGGCAATCGAAGCGATGTCTGCACAATTCATGGATCATTTAGCAAATTGTGGGCACAGCAGCCTATGAAACCAAATATTTGAGTTAAATAAGAACTTTTATTTATTGGAAATAATGCTGTGTGAAAGGAAGTACGCCAGAATGCGAAACGAGTTCAATGAATTTGTGTGTCAACAGTTTAGCCATTTTTGCTTTTTAAAGGTTGATTAACGCAATCAATGAACCCAACAACAAACTGCATATTTTTGTATATTTCTTGTATTTATTTAATGAACTGAAACCGTTTTAATCACTCGCTTACGAAGGCTGTTCACTTATCTAAGACGCTGTGAAAACAGGACGCAGACCTTAACGCTCCAAACTTCGGACTAATGACTTTTCATAAGCGTTCAACGATCAGCGATCAAAATCACTGTGGGGAGTAACCTAATAATACAACACTATCCAACACAAGTTTATTTCAATAAGTGTGCATAATAAAGCTAAGCTATTGTTAAGCTTTATCAAAACAGCACAAAATGTTAAATAAACTTTGGTCTTGTCTTAACTCCATGCTAAATTCATGCATTTTAAGCATAAATATATATTATATAGTATATATGCATATAAATGAACCCAGAACATCTGACAATGGAAAACAGGAATCGCATTTTGTCAAAAATTCGACTATTTCAATGCGGAATGTCTTTTCGATCATATTTTAACTTTTAGTTTGATTTTGCATCAAAATATAATTAATTTTTCATCTTTTTAATAATCGACTTGTTTTTCAAAAACGTTACCTTATTCCCCTTATACATTTTGGAAAAGAAACTTTCATTTTAATCGTTTGCGAGAAAGTTTTGAGCTAACATAACATTGTTCAAACTCGATCGATTAAAATGCGAAATGTCTGTTTGGTCATATTTTAAAATTTAGTTTGATTTTGCATTTAAATTTGATTGATTTTGAAAACAAATTATGTTGAAATTAGATGTAGATCATTGAAAATGAGTTTAAAGCTGATTAAAAAAGTTATATACAACAGTTTTTCGTACATTTTTCACATTTCCCGGAGCTTAGTACGCACTTACAGCCTACTATGAAACTACTGTGAAAAATTCTGCCTACTTTTGGTTTGGGCTGTGCGAGCGTTGCTAATCTATCAGTCAGTATGTTTACATACATATATATATATATATATATATACACAGATATATTTTATGATCCTTCAACTATAATTTTCGTATACTATTAAGAATGCAAAGCACAAATAATACACAAGCATACAAAGTATATTGCATGTATAATAAAATAATTGAAATATCTCTGCATTTTAGAGGGTTTGAGAGCTTAAAAGGAAACCAGATTTGAATCGTTTTTACAATTGTTGCCAAGTGTAATTAAAGAAAGGCCTTAAAAAAGAAAGAAGAAAACGCCCCTTTTAAACAACAGCAGCAGCAGCCTCAGCAGAGAAGGAGGAGGAGACCGACAAATTCAAATGCCTGGCCGTGGCAAAAATGCAATCAAAAAGCGGCTCAAAAAAAGGCGGCACGAAATGAAAGACGGTTGCGACAAGTATATTGCAGAAGGGCAACAAGGGTAAGGCGGGTTGAGGGGATGAGAGAGTTGGTTGTTGCCGTTGTTGCAGTTGCAAGTTGCACGATTTTGGCGCCTCAAGTGTTAATAAAATGTTGCAGTTAAGTTGCCGTAACACATGCGGACACTGGGCGTGGCGGCGGGGCAAGCAGCAAGCGGAGGCGACTCAAATTTGTGGCAACATTTGCAAATTCAATGCGAACTGAATTGCAACCAAATGTGGCAGCGGCTGCTGCTGTTGCTGCTGTTGCTGCTGCTGTTGTTGGTGCTGCAATTGTGCAAGATGATTGCATTTCTTTTCAATGATTGGCAATAGGCTGCGGGCAGCATTCATCTCAAACTTTTACACTTACACACACACATGCATGCACACAGGCATACATACATGCATACATACATACATACACAACATATATGTAGCATATATATTCGTATTCAGTTAGCGAGACAGTCAGCAAACTGGCCAGACAAATGGGCAGGGCAACCTGAGCCAAGCTAAAAGCACATGAAACAACACAAAAATTAAAAACTAAAAACAAAAAAACAAAACAAAACGAAACAACAAAAAAGACACTGCAATGGAATTTGCATGATATGTTTGCCATATGCAAATACTTGTCATACACTGTTCAAAACACAAAAACCCATTAAATAACTGATAGAAATAATCCATTGTGAATTTTAAATATTTTCATATTCATTATACTCATTTTACAAACCCAACATACATTATTTATTCCAATCAGTGTTATTCTTTAGAATGTTCCCGACTACGAAACACGCTGTATTAGATCTGAAATAACAATAGTTTTTTAAATAACTTTATCAGTTGATCAACTTTGATAAGAGAATTGCGTGTGCCAAAAATCAAGGCTGTATTTTTAATGTGTTCGTTTTTTTTTTGTTTTTTTTTTTCGATTTGTGTGTGGAGGGAAGTATCTGAAATTTGTAGAAATCGACTCGTCAGATTATATTGATTTCGAGCTTCACTCGAAAAATGTCTATTCAATAACTTTGTTGTGAACAATTTAATTTATATTTAACTTTAGGCAGTTCGAAAAACGTAACATTTCGCACAGTGTACACAAAGGTGTTAAAACACCTCAAAAAAGAAAAACGAATGCAGCACGCTGTTGTACTTAGACTGCAGCAGAAATTAAAATATATACATTATTTGTTGCATACAAATGCATCAAAGAAAATCCAACAAAAAAGCCGAAAACAGAAGCATGACAAACAGAAAACAACAACAAGAAAAAACTAAAGAAAATACCTCCCGCAGAGGCTGTATTGAAAAAAAGAAGACATTATACGGAAGTGACTGCATAACTGCAATGAAAATGTTTGCATGGGCTCTCGTTTGAATTTGAATTTGAATTTGAATTTGGAAAGTGCAACAAGAGAAATGAAATGAGCGTTAAATTTGCCAAATTGTTTTCAGTTTTAAATAGCATAATCCAAGTGATATAGTAGACTCTATTATAGTTATTATTAGGTCTATTAAAAGCACAATGCTAAATAGTAAGAGCTTATAATTAATGCCTTTTTATTGTAGTCGTATGGCATTAGCATAAACCATAATGCGTAGAGTTCAGTGAACCTCAACTAAAAACCAGACAAAGGCTGACTCAAGAATTCCCTCTCTCTCTCTCTCTCTCTCGCTCTTGCGCTCCATCACCATCTCTTTCACACTTTGTGTCATAAAGTAGAAAATCTGCACAATTGACGCAATTTGAATGCGCACGTACTCATAAAACAAAAGCAAAGCTAAGCAAAGCAGAGGCTCTTCATAATACAAATAATGAGATGCAAAAAATTACTGCGAAAAAATAAAAGAAAAGTTTGTTTGTTTTTTTATTGTTGGTCAAAAGACATTTTTCGCTTAACATGACGTCATTTTCGAGCAACAATAATAGTTATCAGAATTGCAAATTGTACTTTTTATATGGCATTAACTCATTTGCCATTTGCCATTTGTTTTTTTTCTTTTTATTGGCCTTTACTTATCAATTCTGAGGCGATAGAAAACCGAACCCAGAACAACAAATCGAAGCTAAACAGCTAAAACTATTACGGTAAAATCATATGTCACAGCACAAGAAACAAAACACAAACAAAAACAAAAACAAAAAACAATCTATCGATCGATCGGTTGATTCGTTTGAATCGGTTAATTGTTTTATTGAATCTATTATAAAATGCCGCTCCGCCTTTGGCTTTATGTTTCAACAACCATCAACATCGTCTATGCTGCTTCCTTTGCAGTCTTTTTTCTTTCTTAAATGTTTAGAAAGTGATAAACAGTTATCTGCTTGTTTGTTGCGGCATTATAAAGTAGATAACAACTAAACTGATTATCTTTTGTGTTGAATTTGATCGTCTACAAAAGATCTGTGGTTTCATGCAACATTCATCAAGACTAAAAATAACACTAAACATCATTTAGTATATATCTTTTGATCATATTTTTATGTTTAGCTATACATACATACATATATGTTAGAGAAAACTGAAAGTATCTTGTAAAAAGTGACATGTAAGAAGTGACATGCAAAATGTGACATTTACATGTGGCAATGACGTGATGAAGAAAACCCAGCATGCCTATTACACGACATGCCAGCTCTGTCATAATAATTCACATGATATCATTTGACAAACATGTGACATATACTGCCATGTAAAAGATATGTCAAGTACACGGCAGTTTTGTCGTATGGTTCGTGTCTATGAGTACACGACATCTTAAAATAAGAGATCATTGCCAAATTTTGTGCAATTATCTCATGTATGTTCATGCTCAATACATGTTCAATACATGTTCAATACATGTTCAATACATGTTCAGTACATGTTCAATACATGTTCAGTACATGTTCAATACATGTTCAATACATGTTCAATACATGTTCAGTACATGTTTAATACATGTTCAGTACATGTTCAGTACATGTTCAGTACATGTTTAGTACATGTTCAATACATGTTCAATACATGTTCAGTACATGTTCAATACATGTTCAGTGCATATTCAATACATGTTCAGTACATGATCAGTACATGTTCAGTACAAGCTAGATCAGTGTCACATGTATATACATGTAACTTCTTACAGTTCGTGTACTCCAAGCACAACTAACATACATTGTATTTCCATTAGGTAAGTTCTTCAAATTTAAATGCAATAAGTGACTCGAAAATAAAGTTTTTATCGTAATTTAAGTTAATAATATTTTTAGTGGCAACTCAAAGAACTCTGTTTAATGTAATTTAGGCATAGATGCCCCTAGGGCTTTGAGTGTTGCTCGAATGCCAAATTAGAGATGCAAATGTGACAAAATAAATAAAAATGAGTTACTTAAACAGTCGTTAGATGAATTTGAAATGAAATTAAAGTTTAAGCAGACGACAAAGCCCAACGGACTGTAAACATTGCCTGCATAGTTTTGAATGTAATTAATATGCGGCTGTTGGCAAATCAGCAAAACTGACAAACTGACAAAAGCCAAGCTCCACACACACTTCTGGTTTTAGCAGGCTGTCTATGGCACGTCAATGGCAGACCCTGATTAGGTTTACTCACAACAGAACAGAACAGAACAGAACTAAAAAAAAAAAACAGAGCAAAGCAGAGAACCAAAGGCTGTCAGCTGGTCATATCAAATAACCTTCAAGTGCACAAGCAAAACAAACTAAACTGGCAGCGAACCGGTTAGATAGATGCATGCTTACATAAATACTCATTACATATACACATACATATGTTACATACTTATACATACATATACATATCTGTACTTATTTTGTTATTTTGTTATTTTGTTATTTTGTTATGTATGCGCGGCCCATAACGAAATTAGAAAATGCAACACAAAACAGCTTGCGGGGGAACTGCAGCGAACTGCTGCTAACTGCCCAGCTAAGCCAGCCTACTGCACTCTACACATGCTTGTTACTCTAGCTAGAGTTGCCAAGCTTGTCGATAAAAAAAAATCGACATGTTTTTTCTTGTTTTATATTTTTTTAATTTTACAAAACTGTAGTTCATAAATATTTGGAATAATCGCAAAAGTTGGCTACTCTAGCTATGAATTATCGATATTAACACTCAAATTAAGTTTTCAATTGTGTGTTTAACTATTCAAGGAACAATCGATAACATCGATGATTGAGTCTTGATAGTTTTCTTGAAAATTAGTGGTAACCCTGTCTATTTGATTGTTATTGCGGCGTTAAAAGCAGAATTTATTTGGTATTTCATGGAACATAACATATCACTTTGACAGAACATCACTTTGACAAGAAAAACGATGTATTTCAGTGTTGATTCAATAAACAATCGATTATGTATTTTATTTTATTATTTTAATACAATTTAAGGCATTTCAGACTGATCAGATACGGAAAAGTGGCTTGCCACTACACAGAAAATAAGCGAGCTGCTTTTAACAAGATTGATTTTATGCAAAATTATGCAAAAATTTGACAGTGAAATATTTTCTGTAATTTTTTGTTTTTTCTAAAACTATACTTTTTTTTGCTTATCAATAGTTGGCAACACTGTTCGCAGTTCAACCCACCGCACCCCACCCCACATGCCAGAGGCTCCACAACACGTTCCACTTCCCCCATCCTCAGCGGCTGCAGCAGCAGAGCGGAAACTGTTGACCATATTCGTGTCGTATCGTGTCGTGTCGTGTCGGTTAAGCTAATCTCAGCTTCTAACCATTTCTTGACACTTTTTCTACTTAATATGCGAATTCCACACAATTGTCAGCCAATTATCGACTCCTACTCACGTGCTGCTGTTCTCGTAAATGACAAAATCACCTTTTCAATCAACTCCCATGATCAACAGGTGCAAGTGGGAGTAGACGTCAATCTGCCAGCTACTTAGAATACACCTTTACTCTGTTAAATCTATTTTATTCTGTATAATGCACTTTTACTAAGTAAGTTTTAGTCTGTTTGCATTTAAGGTCTGTAAATAGTTCCAAAATCATTAATTTGTGATATTTCAAAATTATAAAGGGTTGGAAAATTATTAAATGACAATGTCTTTTTAGACAAAATTGGATCTTATTTTATTCACAGTTTATCAAATTAGAACGTATATCAAAAAAGAAATGTATTACAAATATATCGAATAAGATACATTCAAGCCAGTTCCGAATTCCAAATCTGTTCGAATTTTGCGAAAGCAAACGTATCTGTTCTCGATTCAGCATATTATTATCAAGACTCGGGTTCGAACTCGGTTTCGAAGAAGTGAAAACGAAAGCATTCCGTTCGTAAATCAAGACTTAGGAAGATCAAATGAATAAGTCAGAACAGTAACTCGTTATTCGTTCGAAATTCATGCGTTTTTACATTTCGAAAACGTACGGAACTCGGAACAGTCCGGATTGTTTTGTGAAGAAGTTCAACATCTAAATGCACTTTTTTCTATACAAAAACAAGTAAGAATACTCTAGTCGAGTGTGCCCGAATACGAGATTCCCTGCTCCCAACTTGCATTTCAAGCAGTTCAGCGGCAACACAAGCAAGCAGCGTACTCAACTTGCACAGTGCATGTCAAACTGTTGTTTCTGCCTGCTGAGACAGGGGAAATAAGTTCTTCCATAACTTTGGTGCTCTTTATCCGACCGTGTTGAAATTTACACATCCGAAAGACATTGATTAAACATACATGTGTACCAAAAATTAAATTATCTTTAAAATTGTGGCTGTGGGAGTCTTTTGCGATTTGCGGGGATGCGGGGGGGTGCATCCGAAATTTGAAATAAACTTGATCTGCCTATGGTATACAGGAATCTATATGCCAAGTTTGGTGTCTCTAGCTCTTGTCCGAGATCTGTTTGTTCATACGGACAGACAGACAGACAGACGGACATGGCTAGTTCGTCTCGGCTGTTGATCCTGATCAAGAATATATATAGTTTCTATTGTCGGAAATGCTTCCTTCTGCCTGGGAACAGGGAGTAAAAAACGAATTTATTAAAACAACTAGTTATTAAAGGAAATTCGATTCTTCGAAATTAATGTAACTTCATAAGACGGCACAGCTCAAGATGACGCATTCCAGGTAACAAAAGAAAAAAAAGTACAAACTCAAAAGCATTCAGAGGAATTTCCAGCAACTTTAAAAGCCGATTGAATGACTCCACTTAGCTGCTCTCAGTTGAGCTTAATAATAATAATGAAAGATGTATGTAATCTTTTTAGACTGTTGATGGATTGCGTTGTGTGTGGGCTGACAACAACAAAAAACAAAACAAAACAAATATCCATTTAAATGCGTACACAAATATCAATTAAAGTTTTTAGTCAGATTCAATTGACGGGCGCTTAAAAGCCACTGAACTTTGAGCTGACTTACAAAATATTTGTTGCTTTTCAAGTTTAAGTGGCTTTTGCCAGAGTTTTGAACCGTGGCCAAGTGAAGGTCATTGGCGTTTGCATTTCATGGTGTTTTTTGGGTCACGGCAGCAAATCTGAAAAAGCCTTCGAAACTAAAAAAGATAAAAGTGACCTTAAGTTTGGGTTCTTAAGTCCACAAAAACATTAACATTCGCTGATTTTAGGCATTGAGTGTTCAAATAAAAAAGCTTTTTAGCAAGTCAAAAATCAGAGTTGCTCGCATTTTCAATCAATTACAATTTTGAGTATGAGCTATTTTTTTTATTGAATAATGAAAGTTTAAGATTTCTAATGTCAAGTAATTTAATCCAGATCAGTCAAGTCAATTTATCAGTTTTACTTAAGTTACTTATACTATTAAGGATATTTTTTACATTTGAGAAATTTGTTATTTGATTGCGTTGTGATATTAATTAACTTTATTTATTTATTTTTTAAGTTTTTTATGTTATTTTAAATTTGAGTATATTTTTTTATTGTTTTTATTAATAATTTATTTTTTTTTTTTTTAAATTTTTTTTAAATTTATTTAATTTTATTTTATTTTTATTTATTTATGAGTTATTTTTTTTTTACTTTTTATTTTAGTATTTTTTAGTTTTTTATATAATGTAGTTAATATGTAACAATTAATTTTTTGATTATTTTTAATATCTTTAATATTTTTTTAATATTTTTTTAATATGTTTTTAATATTTTTGTAATATTTTTAATTGTTACTTGGCGTTATATGAATCGAAACGAGAACATTATTATCACATTATGATAAATATTTCTAATACAGAATTCTTAATAACGGTTCGAAGGACTCAATTGCAGCTATTTATAAACTGGAACAAATATCTAAGTACTTAAATACAAGAAAAGTATATTTAATGAGGGTAGCATTAAAATGCGTAACAGATAAACAGCTGACAGATAAACTGACTAAGCTGACTAAGTGAAAGCGCCAGTTTTGTAAAAGTAAGTTGCATAATTAAATGTCACAGCAAGTTAAACATTAATTTAATTGTGCAATTGTCACTCCAAAATGGGGGCTTAGACTCTGTTCAAAAGTGAGATAGAGAACTTTTTTGGTTTTTTTTTATTTTTTTTCGGGGGGAGTTAAGTTTTAACCTAGTTTCCAGTTTCCAGGCATGTGCACAAGCTAAGCATTCGCTGGGCAGAGCTGAAAGCTTCTTAGCCAGCTTACTTTTATTTACACACGAATTTCAACATAAAGAGAAAACATGCTATATACATACATATAAAAATATACATATATATATAGTAGATATATATACATAGATCACGCTATTTCAATTTGCATGTGGCAGTCAGCAAAAATTGCAAAAAAAAATGAAAACAAAAACCGGTGCCGGCTGGCTGCGTTTTTGGCTTGTTTTTATTTTAGCCAGAATTATTTTTGACAATTCGATAAGCAAAACGGTAAAAGAAGAAAGTCAAGTCAAGTCGAGTCAAGTCAAGTCAAGTCAAGTCCAGGAAGCGCGCATAAAAATAATGACAGCCAGCAAAATTCAAGCAAAAAGTGAGTCATTAACTTGGCTAAAGTGCTGTTGCTGTTTGGCAGCAACAAAGGAAGCACCAAGCACATTATAACTGAGAACTTTAACACCAGACAGACTAACATTGATATACCCTTACTAGAGTTCTATTGAATCAATTGGAGTTAGTTCGATTGAATCAATTTTCGATTCCTATTATCGTTCAACTGAAAATAAGTTGGCAAGAAGTCTAACTGAAGATTCTTTAAGAAACTTACAGTGGAATATAAATGACTCGAATCACAGAAAAAAAAGGGATTAGTTTGTTTAGAAGAGAATAAATCAGCAACTGGAAACCTAACACTTCAAGATCGATAAAATTGACTTAAAAAACATTCCATTTAAAAAGCCCATCAAATTAAATGAAATTTAAAGAATTACTGTTAGAATTTTAATAGTTTTGTTCCGGGTTCCACTTTCGTCAAAATAATTATGAGTTGAAATTTTTCAAAAGTATCAAATATCATTTGAATCTTTATATTCAATGCTTAAGCAAATGCAAGTGAGTTCAATTTTCAAAATCTTGTCAAAAGTGAGAATGAGAAGATTTTCAAAATAAACGAAAGTGGAAACAGAGCCCTGTTTATCTTTAGAAACAATATCGAAAAACCATTGTTATAATTTTCAAATATATAGAATTTAACTATGAACACTTCATTTTTTATCGTATAGAATGATGAAAATTATTATCTAAAAATTGAAATGCATTATTATAAAAATTGGTATTAAATGTTAATTTATAGTTTGCTTTGAACTTATCTTTAATTTAATATAATATGTCAGCGTATTGCAACTTCTGTGCGTGCAAAAATCTAATTAATTCGTGGTTCTTGCTTTGTTTACCTTTTGTTAAGCTTTGCCAGGAAACAACCACCCAGACGAAAACAAAAAGAAAAACAAAGACAAAGACTTTGAACCAAATAAAAAGGCAAACACGGCAACTTATGGGCGTTGTCAACATTTCCAGACAGCCAAAACAAACTACAACAGAAATGAAAAAATAACCACAGAAAACTACTTGATAAAGGTTCTTGGTGCTACAAAATTGAGTTGGCATTGGGCAAACTAGGGCTTGTCTAGGAACTTCTTGCAAAAACAATTTCTCCCAACCATTAAGGCAACAAATTCTTTGCGCTGCGGGATTGCTTGGGAAAACAGCCACAGCACTAAGTATATTAATTTTTCTTTACATATTTATTACATTTTTGTTGTTTTATTTTTGTGCCTTTTGCGCTGCTTCTCACGGTCCAACTGCATTTGTAGCCCCAACTGCAAAGCCAAAGCTGCCATTCATTGCCCATATGCCAAGCAAAATAATTTCCAATTCATACGAGAATATTTTTTGTATGTAGACAACATTTGTTGAGCAGACACGGCTGCCGTATTAAATGCAGTAAATGCACATGTCACTCTTTTTTATAAACTCGAACAAATGCATTGCAATGCCAAATATGAACTCTCTGTTTACTGCCCCCAAATATTTGTTACCAGGCGCCAAAGTTTTCACTGCACAATCACAATCACAATCAGAACTACAACAACAACATCAACAACTATTCAGCGACACATTCTGCAAATTTATCCTGCTGCCAATTGTATTTTTACAATTCGACAACTTAAACGGAACATTTAAAGTTCCCACATTTTCAAGTTTAGCAATAAAATTAAACATTGTAAGCGAATCTTAATTTTTATTTTTTTGTATTTCAAACTGATTTTATGTGCAGAATAAAAGATAGTTCTGCTTAAAATATACTTTTTAAACTACAAGATTGCAATGCTCTTTCAAATCTTAAGCAAAAACCTTACAAATCAACGCTAATATAGCTTTATTCGAGGTTGATCCATTTTTTTCCAAGCTAAATAGTTATTCTTTTTACTCGCTGTTCCCATTCAAAACATTAACAAATATTAAAGCTTTATCTTTAAAATTGTGGCTGTGGGAGTCTTTTGCGATTTGCGGGGGTGCGGGGGGGAGCATCCGAAATTTGAAATAAACTTGATCTGCGTATGGTATACACGAACCTGCATGCCAAGTTTGGTGTCTCCAGCTCTTATAGTCTCTGAGATCTGTGTGTTCATACGGATAGACGGTCAGACAGACAGACGGACAGACAGAAGGACATGGCTAGTTCGTCTCGGCTGTTGATCCTGATCAAGAATATATATAGTTTATATACTCGGAAATGCCTCCTTCTGTCTGTTACACACACTTGCAGTACTTTATAACGCCCTTTTTCCCATTTTTAATGGGAACAGGGAGTAAAAAGTGTTAAGATTTTGACCACTCCATGATGTATTTAAAAACATATGAAAAATAATGTGAATTAAACAAACTAATCGAAAAGCCAACAAACAAATTCTTATTGGGACATGTCTCCACTGCTGGACAAAGCTAAAGAAAATTCACAGCAAGATTGTTGGCATCAAAGCCAATCTAAAATAATCATAATTACAAGAGTTACATATTTTTTTAGATTTTCACTTAGAATTCCCAAACGGTTTTAGTAAACACTTGGTGTAGTACTCGACTAAACACATTTTTGGGCAATATCTTCTTATTTGAGTTTTATTTATTATGCAATAATGGACATTTTTCTTTTTCTTTTTGGTGGGAAAGTTCCTCACGGATTGGCTAAAGCAACATTATCATCTCATTTGCATTGCATATTGCACATCTTATTTTTATTTCCATATCCCGAACAAACATAATCTTGTCTCCGGATATAAAATGAATCATGAACTTAATAGCAGAGAGATGCCACATGAAAAAGCAAACTTGATCTAAGATCCTTCATGCCAACTTTGGTGTATTCTAGCTCTAATAGTCTCTGCGAAGTGTTCACACACATTCAAGCGAAAATACGGCTCTTGATCAATTAGATATGTATTTAATTGGGTCGGAGATGGATCCTTATGGCTGTTACTCCCTTATAAATAAATGCTTCATAAATTGACAACAAATCCATTCTTAAAACATGAGCAGGGAGTCTCGGAGTCAAGCAGACTCGAATAGAGCTTTCTTAGTTTGTTTATTCTAAGAAATTAACTATTTCCTACTTTGAATTTATGTTCAAATTCCGAAAATGCTGTATGAAACGCGTTTTATATGTACATAAAATGAACCGGCACAAAATGCATAATTTTCAATTTGAATATAAATAAGTGCCACATCGTAAGTTGCCCAAGTCTGTAAATTTAACTGCAAATTCTTAGCACTTAAGCTGTTTATTGTCAAGTGGCAAACACAGCAAAAATGCCACAAATTTTGCTTTCATTTGATGTCATTTATATTTTTATTTTGGAAATAAATGGCTAATGCCACAAATGTTTTTTGTAATTGGAGCAATTTATAAGGCCAACAGCAACAGTTTAACAACATTGCTTAAATATTTGCATATGCCGCAAAATGCAATAAATAATAATAATAACAATATAAAAAAAAACGCAGTCAAAGACTATTTAATAATAAAACATATTAAAAAAAAAACGAAATGTCAATTTTGATGAATTGACGAAACAGCAAATAAAAAACAATTTAAGAAGCTCAATATTCAAAGTCAACAAATGTTATCAGCTGCAAATGTTCATGAATGTGTTTTTTTATGATAAACAATACAACAAATAAACGATTAAAATACAACTTGAAGATACCATCTACGCGAATACATTGTAAATTTATAAAGAGTCTACTTGTGATACATCAGAACATACACATCAAACATTTACAAATACTATTTGAGATTTATTTATCGATATCTGTCGTATTCTGTTTATATATTTCTTCCAAGAAGTTGAGAAGTTCATCCTTTGTTTGACATATCACTTTTTAGGTTCCAATTCATCCTTCAAACGAAGACACAAGATTATATGACAAGCAAACGCGATATCTATATCGATTGTTATACTACTTTATAGGGTCAAATTCATTCTTCAAAAGAAGACGTTACTCGATAATATCGATATTGATATCCAAAGCAGTTGATAAACCATTCACAAAGTAGCAAAATTATGATAGCAGTATTTAAAATTAACAAAAAGACAAACTTGACTTATCGATGTGGGCTTGAGAATATTGACTTAACTTTATATAACCCTTTTGAAACAATTATAAAAACAGGGTACAAACAACGACGAAACGAAGAGGAGCGTAACAAATGTATATAAATTTGAGCGTCGCGTCGAGCGCATGAAACGCAGTCAAACAATCGAATGACATTTCCGACTCCAGTCGGACATGAAATGACTGCAGCGAGGTGGGGAACCCCAGGGGGGGAGGGGTTGGGTAAGGGGTGACTTGTGGTAAGCACGTGGCTACCAGACGGAAGCTAGTGGACAATAAAGCCAACTGCAATACAAATAAACAACAAATGGGCGCGGCGCAGCACTAACAACAACACGTCGGAGGACAGAGGACAGAGGACAGAGGAAAGAGGAAAAGAGAAGCGGTTTTCCCCCGAAAATGTCTGCAACGAGTTCTGTTCTGAGTCTAATAAAAACGCGACCTGTTTTATGGCTGTTATTGTTGGTATTTATGGACTTGCATGTCGACCAACTGGCCAGACTCAAAACACAAAACCGTCTACCCTTCAAAAAAAGCCAATGTTTTGTAGGAGTGTTTGGGATCCACCTTTTCAGGAGGAGCCGCGGGGCAGGGGAGCAGGGCAGGCAGATCTAAATACTACTTTGGGTTTTGTAAGTGCAGCTATAGTAATTTCAAGAAGGTGCGCCCACACACATATTTCGTATGTGTGTGTGTGTGTGTGTGTATTAATATCATGGGTAATTTGGCAACGCATATGAAAAACGAGACTTAGGAGGGGAGGTGGGGAAGTCGACGAACAAACAAACATAGCACCTGGGAAACGTTTTGAAAAGTGGAGCATTAAACTTGTTCTACAAACACGCGGGGGTGGCTTGAGGAATGTTTTTCTTACATTTTTCAAAGATAGCGAAAAAAATGCATATTGGCTTTTTTGCAGACTTGGCTATATACGTTATATAATGCATAATTATATATACCGATTATTATAACTCAATTCAGTAAGAAAATCGTAGAATGAAACAAACTTAGCAAATAAAACAAAATACAATAAATGTGCAAAAAGTTGGCTAATCAGGTCTTTTACCATTTTCCGCTCAAAACATTCGAAATCAAAAGTATGCAGGCCTGTTCCGAATTCAGTATGTTTTCGAAAAGTAACAACGAATGAATTTCGAACGAGTTACGAATTACTGTTCTGATTTCCCATTGGAATGGTTTTGATTTGTCTTTTTCGAAACCGAAAGACTATTTAGTTGTCATCTAGTAGACATTGCTGAATCGAGAATTCTTTTCCAAATATGATGAAGAACATAAGAAAATTGAGTTCCCTGCGTAATCTGACAATTACTTTTCATTCCGCAGTCAAAATAAATTAAATTTGTACAAGTCTTTGAATAACTTTCTAACAGAAAATTCGAAAGTTGTAGTTTTGTAATAAAAATGTTATAGTTCAATTGAACACTTTTAGCTATATAAAGCTGGTTCTATTTTTGCATATGAATTTGTTTAGATATTAGGCGTTATTCCTGTTGAATAACTAAAGTTAACTATTGAAATGAATGTAGTTTTAAACTTGCCTTCGTTGAGAATCTTGTATACGTCTCAAAATGAACTTTACCTGCAAAGAAAAGAAAAAGACAAAACATTAATGAAATGTTTAAAATATTAGAAAGATGTATAATATATAGAAAAATATATTTTAATCATTAAGTAATCATGCTGTATATAATATTATGCAGGGGCGTAGGCAGTTGATCAATTTAAGGGGGCTACAACGAAACTAAATGAATTGTTTTCAATATATTTCTTAGTTCTTTAGTTTCTTAATATTGCTTAATGTACAGCTCCTTCAAACCCCCTCCCCCCCTCCCTGTCTAAGCCACTGCTACTGTTGATGGGGGAACAACGTAATTGCACAAACATAACTGAGACATTAACTCGCTCTATGTTCCTCTATTTCTCTATTTCTCACTGTCTTTATTCCCATACAATTTCAGCCATTGTTAGTGGGAGTCTCTGGGCAATTCGCAAGTCTTTCTCTCTTTCTCTCTCTGTCTCTGTCTCTGTCTCTGTCTGTCTATCTGTCTGTTTTCAAGTAAATTAACCCACTTTTGTAGCCATTCACACAATCAAGAGGCACAACAACCAACAACAACAACAATAAACATCAACAGGTAAACATTGGGATTATGAAACCGAAAACGGTTTTTATTTAATTTCAGTCCATTTGCTTATCTGTCTTAACAAATAATTCGCGTTGAAAATTAGATCATATGCAAATGTGTTGCTTGGGGTTATTGAATTACGTTAATGAAGTGTGTGTTTATAAGTCGTATGATATGATATGATATGATATATGCTTGTACATATATATATATATATATATATATGTATACTTATACTCAAACAACAGGCACTTACAAAACATATTTCATATTGGCTAATGAACGTATTATGTTCAAAAATAATTAATGAATTGTGTTGTTGTTCAGTTGAGTTGAGTTGAGTTGAGTTAAAAAAAATAACAAGTTAAGAGTTTACTTTACAAAATATTGTTGCCTTGCGTTTGTCAGCATTAATTATAGTTGACTTTAGTGACGAATCGTGTGCTAATATTGATCTTTACTTGATATATTACAATCGAGCGTCGATAAGTTGATTTATCGAGAATGCACATTTACTTTTCTCGATTGCTTCTGCGAAATCAACAATGAAGTAAAATCATAAACGGTACATTGATATTTTCTAGGGTTGTAAGAAACAATCGACTAATCGATTATTTAGCAGGTTTGTAAAATACATTCGATAAATCAACAATTCACTACGAAATGCATACTCGAAATCGTTGCTTTTCATGTTGCTACGATAAGAGATCCTCGATATTTTTCACTAAAATTCGTTATCGTGATTAAATTTTGAGCACTTTGAGTTCGATTATTCTAGTCAAGGAATGATAAATCAATTTTATTAAAACTATAATGGTATAAAAACTATAATTGTTGTAATGTAAAGTGATCATTATTTTAAGTGTTTGCATACATAATGAAAAGAAGAAACGATTTTTATCATATTTTCGACACATCGATCAATTTATTTATTTTATACAATTAATCAAACAAAATATCGATAATCACATTTTTCGATTATTTCGTTATTATTAACATTCCTAATATTTAGCAGTAAAAAACCGAAATAACGATATGTTTTCTCTTTCTTTTCTTCAATATTTTACTCTTTTTATAACTAGCTTGTGTGTTAAGTTACCATATTTTTGACAACGATTACTAATATATCAGTTCCATTGAAATTTAGCATTTAGAATTCGATACATACATCCATAAATTTGCACAAGATCCCATCGTTTCGCATACATTTCAACAGGCCCAACTTTATTTGAAAATGCCATGTTCAATTTTCTAATTTCTAACAGGGAAGCATATTTTTAGCTACTCGATTCCAACTGACATCAATGCCGAATCCGGAATTGACCTTCCACAATGCCAAATTGTACAGCTCGTGCTTTTCAATTTCATTGGAGACTGACTTTCTAAGGTGATATTGTACATTTTATGGCTAGAAAGTCAGGCCAGCTTCAAAATGCCATAAAAATGCATAAACATATTATAATCGTAAGCGAACAATATCGTTTTGTGGCTGCTTTCAGCACTCCAATCAAATTTGTGACCCAGCTGTTTAATGCTTTTTTTTATTGTAATTCTATCTGTGTATCTGTGTGTATGTGCAACTGTATATGTATCTGAAAACAACAAAAAATGCATTATTAATGCGCTCGAGTCTTGCAGGTGGAAATTCCGTAGAATGCAGACAGTAGTTTTTCATGTTTATGACCGCAATTTGGCACAAAAGTTTAGCTTCTTTTTTTGTTATGTGCGAATTTTCACGACAACAAAGCCAAAAACAATGCCCAAAATTGCAAACTACAACAGTTGGCAATGCTTAGATAGCACTAATTCGTACAATTGTAAATGCAACTAGGCAGTTAGGCAGTTAGTCAGCATCAAAGGTTAGTCAACTAGCAAATGCTTATCAAATAATAATAATAACAATAGAACATCGAACTAAACAAATGACTATCATATAATACTTTAACGCATTGTCACTTAAAGCGACATTATCTAAAATCAGCCCGATTACAACGTTTGCTAGCAATGCGTGACTAAATCGACATGAGCAAAACTTAACATTATTCTTTTTAAGTCGAACTTTTAAGACACTTTTTTTGTCTGTATTGCAATGCGAAATTATCCAAGCTATTTTGAAACTAGGGTTCGAACTTGAGAAAAAGAGAAAACGAAATCTAATATCTAGTTTTTGTGTTCAATTATAAAGAGGGGTATAATAAGAAATCATCACTAGATAATAACTAAATGAACTTATCAAAACTCGGGTTCGAACTCGGTTTCGAAAAAGCGAAAACGAAATCTAATATATAATTTTTAGCTTCGATTATATTATAGAGGGATATGCTAGAAAATCACCAGATGACAAATAAATAGACTTAACAAAACTCGGGTTCGAACTAGATTTCGAAAAAGAGAAAACGAAATCTAATATCCAGTTTTAGGGTTCAATAATATAGGGGGATACGATAACTAAAAACACACTTATCAAAACTCGGGTTCGAACTCGTTTAAAAAAAAAGCAAACGAAACCATTCTGAACGGAAATCAGAGCTGCAATTTGGAAATAGTTTTTGTTTTCTAATTAGTTTGCTTTACAAAAATCCTCTTAAAGTTAAAACGCCTCAAATATTACAAAAATAAAAGTTTGTATAACGAAAATATTTAATTTGTAGGGCATTACATGCTATACAAATACAAATACAAATGTCATTAAAGAAACTTCAGAAACAAATAACAATAATGCACAAAATGAAGGTAGACAAAAAATAAAAAAGTAGGCATTTGAAAGAAGCGGAAAACTTCGTTCGAAATACGCGACTCGTGTAAATAATAATTTTGTATTTGGTAAATAAAATGACAGATGTTGAATTAATGCCAATTGGACACGCAACAAACTTTTAGCTAGATTGAATAATATTATATGTTTAATTGTGTGTGTGTGCACACAGCTGTGTGTGTTCGCAAATGAGTGTTTGTGAATAAGTGAATGAGTGCGGTTTTCTTATGAGCTGACCAAATGGTTGCTCTTCAAGGCACCCAACGTGCCATAATTTATAAATTGCGTATGATTTTCTGTCAAGGCTGCAACATTTGTAAGTTATTGGCAAAGAAAATTGATAGTAAATAGATTTTAGTTACACATTCGAGTTGAAAGAAACAACAATCGTTTTGACATTTCCTAATAATGATAGCTATTCATAAAAACCGTAATCAAATTAAAGTAATTAAGGCATATATTTAGCTCAGAGTTGAGCATTCGAAGTTCTTTAGCGAATATAGTTCCGTAGTTAATTGCTCTATAAATGAACTAGTTCAGTTACGAACTGAATAAAGAAACCATTTGTTTCTTGCCGAATAAAGAAACCTAATGTTCTTTTAGTTACTTTTCTGACGCTACTTTTCGCATACAGAACTTAAATAGTTCTTTTAGCTCCTTTCTATCATCTATTCATCCTATGATGAAAAATATAAGAAAATTGAGTTTAAGAATTTTTATTTTTTTTTTAAATCCTTGTGTAAACTGACAAATACTTTTCATTTCGCATTCAAAAAAGTCAAACTTTTAAAAACGTAAATGTTTCACATTTTGAGTACTTCAGAACAGCAACCAATTCCGTTTCCGCATATTTCGAACGGAATACGAATTCGGAACAGGCCTGACTACTTCATATAGTCAAACTTGCTATGATATTGATACATTTGCACATTTCCAAGCAGCAGCTTGGAAAACTCAACTACCAAGGTCAGCAGGGACTAAAAAGAAATGGGTTTTTGAATGATTGTTAATTTTTGGAGAGCATTAACGATATTTTAAAAATTAAGAATTATGTGATACTTTTTAAGTTATTTTCGTTGTTGGGTTTTTCATGTTGTTTTATATTTTTGTTTTAGTTTTAATTGATTTGCTATTTTTTGTTTATTTTAGGTTTGTGAGCCAAGAGTGAAATTGAAATGTGTTTGCAGTTAACTCATTCGTCAAGTACTTTTGTGCTATTTGTAATTAGGTGTGAAAAGTGTGAAAAACTTTCGCCTTGTTGTTGTTGTCGCAGGATTGGAAAGTGCAATACATATCATAACATGAACCACAATCAACTGAGACTGAGACACGCTCAAAGTCTCCAACTGAGCACTTTCCTCAATAGTTAACAGTTTAAAGTCGCCAGGTAAATCAATTGAACTGAGTGCCCGTCACGTTTGCCCACTTCAAATCGGAATGGGACCCCGTCAGATGATGATCATCACTATTATAATGATGTTAGACGGAGGTTGAGCTTTAGCTTGAGCTTGAGGCGTAGCCTTGGAGGCCGTTCGTTCGGCTTTTACTCACTTGCTAACATGTTAACGCATAAATAACATGAACATGAACATGAACATTCATGTCCGAGTCGATGACAATGACAAACCGCTAATCATAATTTAAGCATATCAAGAAAACGCCAAGCTAAATTGTCTGAACGTCTGTGCAACTCACAAATATGTGAAAATAATAATGCCAACGACGACAACAACGATATGAACAATCAGCTAAGTCAGACGATAACCCCCTCCGGCCTGGTAAAAGTTTAAGCATTTAATGACGCGTTACGAACGCCCCTCAAAACTTGATTTGATTTGATTTGATTTGTGACAATCGTCTGATTATAGCTTTGCTCAATACGACAATATCTTTTGCTTTCAGTTTCAAATGTGCAAAAACGTGGCAACAAAGTTGCTTTAAGTTGTCTTAATTATACAAATAGCAACCTGTTGCCAACTTTTCTTCAAGACCACGTTTTGCAAATTTGATTTTGAATACGTTCTGATTTTCGAAATAGCATTGTTCGGTCTCGAGAAACAAAAAAGTTGTGCATACAAAATACAAAAAAAAATACAAAAATATAGTGATCCGATAATGATGATTTATTTCATTTATTTTGTTGTTGTTAGGTTTATCTATGTTTTATTTTTTTTTATTTTTTTTTTTTTTATATTTATTTTATTTTTTTTTATTTTTTATTTTATAGTTTTCTTTGTAGCGTAGTAAATATATAATAATTTATTTGTTGTGGACCACTGTAGCCTTCTAACTAGGCAATCTGTTCCGACACACAATGCCTCGGGTTCGATTTTTGGTCATGAAAATAGTTTTATTCGAATAAACGTATCACCGTCAATGTTTAAAAGCCAAAGCAATGATTTATATTGTCCAGAAGACATTGGCCACCATTCATTATATACATATGTATCAATTAATAAAAATATATTTATAAAAAAAAATATTGTATATTTTGCGATAATATCTACTGCAAGAGTTTAAAAACTGTTTCAATATCTGTTTAGATATAGTATATTTAATTAGAAATTTAATTAAAAAAAATAAATATATTTATTAATTAATTTTATTGCATTGCAAATGCTGAAATAAATGTAAGAGAGAGCATTTGCAAGTCGCCTGTTGGTTTTGTGGTTGCTTAGTTGCTTTTATCATAATTGATATGCCGTTAACTAAACGACTTTCTATTGGATTAGAAAACCGTGCAGCGAATCAGTAAAAGTTGAGCCAGAAGTAAGTAAGTAAAAAAAAAGCATTTGGTTTGCTTTGTGTAATTGCTGCTAATTGGCCCGTGCCGGCAGTCTAAGGTTAAAGGTGTGCCAATTAGCAATGGGCAGGTGCGAGGCAGGTGCAAGAGGCAGCTGCGAGCCAAAGCGATGCAAAGCGATTGCTTTTTAACCAGGCTAAAACCGTCGCGTGCCACACTGCTGGCCAATTTGTAGCGCAATACTCACGTGATGTACAAAATAACCTTTGCAATCCAATTTCCATTTGCATTTCTTTCATGATTTCCTTTTTTATGGTTTTTGTTTTTATTGCAATCAAATGAAAATATATTTATTACATTTGTAATTAAATGGAAGGCGCCTCTGCAGACCTGCTTAGCATCGTAAATTATACAAATCAGCTAATTCGATTCGAGTCTACAATTTATCGCTGGCAATTAAATTGAAGTGCAACATCAACTTCAACTTCAACTTCAATTTCAATTTCAACTGCAGCCAATTTGTATTCGTTAAATTGTTTTGATAATCCCAATTGTTTATTTTGGCAACAACCTTAAGTTTCGAGTTTTTTAAGTGGCGTGTTGAATAATCTACGAAAACCAGGCTGTCCACACTTTCAGTTCTTTGCTTCAAGTTCAAAGTTCAATGTTTACAACAACTTTTCCCCAACTTTGCATGCAAGCACCAAGGAATCCATTTTCCGGACGCCTTATCTCAGCTCTTCTCAAATATTAACAACTTGCAATCATTTACACCGTGCTGCACTTCAAAATACCCTCGAATAATTTTATCATTTTAATTAATGAGTATTTGATTTGATTCAACATTTCTATTACCAAGCCTAAGCATGTAATTATCAGCACGATAAACTTATTTCATTTTCCAACGTAGCCAGTCCATAGACTATTTTCGCTGACCGATACAATTTTACATAATTTTGTTGTCATATCTATTACATAACTCAAAGGAGAAGTACAAATTAGCTGTTTTCCTAGCGATAATCACTTAACAAACAGATAACTCCCAGTTAGATATCATAACGAAAACAAAGAGAAAAAAAAAAGAAGTTGAGACAAAAATGTTTTAATTAACAGGACTTTATCGAGGGGAGAAACTTATCTGGAGCTTTGAGATAGTGATCCTAAGAATTGTTTTGTATATTCAATTTGATTCTAAAGCGTTAAATCAAATGATTATTTCACTTAGAGTTGGAAAACTATTGTTATTTTGAAAAATACATATTTTAGTTATTTCTTATGCTTTTCTTTTTCAATATTGCAATAATCGATGCATACAACGATAATATCGCATGATAGAAGTTCGATATTATCGATTTAGACTTCAATTAATATCAAACTCAATTCTAACCAGATAAAGCTTGAGAAATGAGAAATGCGCAGAAAAAGTCAATGAAATGAATGTCGAGTATTGTAACAAATTGGGATGAATTCAAATGCTGCCAACCAAAATTAAAACTAAAACTGAATAAACTGTATAAAATGTTGAATTTATTGAATGTTTTTGTTTTTTGTTGTTGCCAAATGAAATGGAACAAATGGGCTACTGTCTTTTTTGTCTTTGTTGTCATTTGAGGGGGGGAAAGAGAAAGGGGACTTCTGATTCATGCTCCGCTCAGTTATTTTCTTCTTTTATTTCCTTCTGCTGCCTTGTTCCATTGTTCATTAATTTTGCTGACCCTCAGCAATAAAAACTGTTGTTGTTGTTGTTGTTGTTGTTTATTGGCAGTCCAACTCTTTGCACTCCCTGCTCTCTTTTTACAGTCTTTAGCCATTTGTTGTAAGTTTTATTGTTGTATTTGGGCTGTCTAGTTTAGTTATGCCAATTTAAGTTTGCCATAACAACAACAAAAAGATTTAAAAAAAAGCGGAAATAAAACAAATGTTTCAACTCTTGACTCGTTTCCAGAGTTTATTGAACTTGAAATGTCGAACGAACTGACAAACTGACAAAACTTCAATTCAACGCGTGTCTCGTCGCTTAAATCGAGTGTGAAAGGTTAAAGCCATTTCTCAGCTTCAAAACATGCTTTGCTATCTTTTTGCCTTTTGACCATTTTTTGAAGTGCGAAAGTCTCGCAAAGTTTACGTTTTGCTATTGGCCTGTTCTCATTTCAGTTTCAATATACACACATTTTATATGCCCTGTTCCTTTAAAAATGTTTCTTCATCATTTTTTTGTAATTTTGCATCAGGGTTTTCTCTTTCCCTACAAAAGACAACAAACATAGTAGCCCATTTGTTTCATTTCATTTGGCAACAACAAAAAATTTCAATAAATTCAAAATTTTATACAGTTTACTCAGTTTTAGTTTTAATTTTAGTTGGCAGCATTTCAACTCAGCCCAATTCTCTACAATACTCGACATTCATTTCATTAAAAACGAATGAAACGATGAAGCTTTTGCCATTCACACATTTACCAGCTTTTTAATTGAATTGAATTGAATTGAAGTTGAGGGTCCGAAATTAGTTAATCGTCAGTTTATCGCCGTGACAAATATATCCCTAGATCGGTTAATGGGTATGTCAAATCACAGTTGAGAAAACGGCGCTTAGTCCATATAATAATAACATATACTACATCGTATTTATTCTAAGTTATCAACGAGAAGTAGACAATAAACAAATAGCTTTTGATAACTGAGAAACCTTTGTTAGTTAACTTTGCAAATGTATATATATATATATTATATATATTATCGAAATGCGCACATTGATAAAGAAGAAGACGTATTACTCATCCACTAAATTTCAAATTTAGCACTTAAAGCAAATCAAAACAAAGCGAAACCAAACCAAACCAAACGAAACGAAACGAAAAGAATAAAAGTGCCAATGATTGAAAATGTGAAAACGAATTTCGAAAGTAAAATTCTCAAGTATTTTTTTGTTTCTATTGAGTATTTTGACCTTAAAAAACGCTCACTTTTTTCTATGCGTTGAATCATCATGTTTAGATTCGCTGACATAAAACTAAGCATCGAAAATCAATTGATTTGAGAGGGATATCATTGGCATTTCATTTGCAAAATTCAACAAACAATAGATAAACATTTTTGTATTCTTCATATTTTAATAAAAAAGCGAAGCAACAAAAATTAATAACAATAAAAACAGAAAAAAACAAACATTAGGAAAATCGCAAATGCAGAGAGTTAGTTCAACTAGAAAACATTCCGTACTTAGCAAAATCTTATTTTTAATTTTTTAAAACAGATATATAAAACTTTTAAAATAATCCATTCTTCCAGATACATTTCGTTTTCTCTTTTTTGGAAACCGAATTCGAACCCGAAATTTGATAACCAAAAGTCTATTTAACTAAAACAACTAAAAAATGTGAAAATATTGATTTTTGTATGAAAATACCTTTGTTTTTAAAAATAACTTAACATAAAGTTTTTCATTTCGAAAAATTATGTATACTTTGAAGGGTATTGAATGGTCGTTGTACAAAAGAAAACTGTTCTTATGTTAAGGTGTGTTCGCTTAAGTAAAACATATGTCGGCAGCTTGATTTATAAAGAGCAAAAGAGAAGTACAAACTGAAACAGAAACAAAAACAACAACAAAAACAAGAAAACCTCGAGCATAACACACTCAAACAAAAAAATCAATGACGCACGTGTGAAGAGGAGGGCAAAGAAAAACAAAACTAATTAAGCAAAAAGTACTTAAAAAAAAGTAGAAAACAAAAAACTAGAAAACTAAAAGCGACAAAAAGCAAAATTGGCAATAAACAATAAACAGGAATCAATATTTTTGCAAATTGCAAATTGCAAAGATCTTTTTGTGAGGGTCAGGCCGTAAATATTGAGACACTGAGCTATTGAGTTATTGAGTAATGAATGGCGACTCTTTTGGCCATGGCCAAGTCAATAAATATTAGCTGAATTATGACAAATGTCTGGCTTGCAATTTGAGTCGAGTATTATGTTATATAAGACGCTGTCCGATAAGATAATGAAAGACAACAACAACAACAACTAAAGCAAACTGAAACTGAAACGGAAATAAGTGATGCAACTTTTGAATTATCTAGTTGGAAATTATGCACTTCATTTTCTAATAAGACTTTTTCGTTTTTAACATATTTTCTATATTCTATATTTTCAATATTTTCTATATTTTCAATATTTTCTTCATTTTCCATATTTTCCATATTTTCTCTATTTTTCATATTTGTTATATATTTTCTTTAATTCCTATATTTTCCATATTTTATATATATTTCCCATATTTTCTATATTTTCTATATTTTTCAAATGTTCCATATTTTCTATATGTTCCATGTTTTACATATTTTATATATTTCCCATATTTTCTAAATTTTCCATATTTTCTAAATTTTTCATATTTGTTATATATTTTATATATTTATATTTATTTTTCCTTTTGAAAAGAGTTATTTGTCTAACAGGACTTTATCGAAGGGAAAAACTTATTTGTAGCATTGAGTCCTTAGAAACATTGATTTCTAATCGATCGACGCTTTTAATCAAAAGACGATTGATTGACGTTATAAATAAAAATTTAAATTCTACAATTTAAACATTACTAATTAGAAGCGAAAGAGTCGAGTGTTTAGTCTGCACACAATAAACTATAAAGATGTGTCCTTAAATTAGCGATTGTCCTGGCAATTTGCCAGCAAACAAACAACTAACTGACAAGATCAAAAAGTTGTTGCAAAAAAAGAAAAGGAAAAAGGAAATGAAATGTGCAGAGAACCACAATAAAAGAAGAAAAAGTGGATGGCTGCATTTGCGACACATGCTGCATCCTGCATCCTGCGCATCCTGATGGCAAGTTTTGCAAACTGTTTGAAATTTATGCGCGCACATAGATATGTAGGGACAGACAGACTAACAGACAGACATGCGAAAGCCGCATAAAGTTTTTATTGGCCAAGCAGACAAATTTGTCAAAAATGTTACCAAAAATGCCAGCAGAGTCCACACAATGGCCTTAAACAAAGTTCAGATGCCGCATTTACAGTCAGTATACTAAGTACATATACATCATACATATGTACATATGTACTATGTATGTATATGTTGGTATGTGTGTGTGTGTGTATGTTTACTTATCATTGTCTGTCTGTCGCATAAAACACTTCCTCTTCAACATTGCAGCAACAAGAAACAAGAAAACCTTGCCAACTGCTGCCTGCTCAGCCAATTGTCGATGTGGATGTCAATGTGGATGCAGTCCAATACCAAACCCAAACCCAAACCCAATCCCAATTTCAAACTCAAACTCAAACCCAATCCTGTTTCGCCTTATAATGGCTTATGACACAGCGCGCAACAATTTGTATACTCTAAGAGCGGGTATTATGATTTTTTCACGATCAAAAAATTAATAAATTATTATATATTTAATGCGTTGCAAAGAATTCTATAAAATATTAAAATAAACAAAGCAATAGAGAAAAAAACAAGAAAGAAATATTATCTTCGGCGTGCTTAAGATACATACCCTTGCAGAAAAGATTTGCATAAGAAAACTTATTTTTCAACCGATCGTTGCTATGGCAGCTATGTGTTATAGTGATCCGATCTGGCCGATTCTGACATATGTACTGCTTGCAGAAAGAATAAGCAATGTAACAATAAAATAATATAAGCAGACGGACATGACTCGGCTGTTGATGCTGAACACGAATATACAATTTTGTTTTCTGAGACACCTCCTTCAATGCGTTAGACATTTCGTGACAAAATTATAATACCCTCTGCAAGGGTATTAAAAACTATTATATATTTACTACGTAATAAAGAACATATTAAAATAAACAAAAAAAAAAAAATATTAAGATAAAATAATGAAAAATATATAAATAAAAAAAAAAACATTTAAAAATAATAAAAAAAATTAAAAATAAAAAAAAAAACTAGAAAGTGTATTAAGTGCTCGGCATAAGTTTGATAACTTTTTTTGTTATGGACGACTTGAAGAGTTAAAAAGTTGCCAACGGCACATTTGGCAAATCATCAAGCGTTAAATTTCCTGCAACAATTGCTCAATAGTTGAAGCAGGAGGAAAAACATGGTGGAAAAGTCTTTATAAGTATATTACAAGGTCGAATCTAAACAAAGGTTTGCTTAAATTGCATAAAGTTCGTTAGTTGACTAAATATTTATGTATTTGTTGTATTTAATGTATGCTTATTCATGGTATATGTTTCACTTATTTTAAAAGCAAGATTTAGCTAAATTGATGTGAATAATGTTATTTATAATGAAAAGAAATAAATGTTAAAAGTCAGAAGCAGTCAAAAGCCGGAAATGACAAAGAAAATGCTGATGAAAATGATTACAATTTCGATGTCTTATACAAATCTGGGGTTCGAATTCCAATTTGATTGTCTTATAAAAATCTAAAGGTCGAATTTTGATTATTGTAGAGCTTTTCCTAAAATAAATCTAAGGTTTGAACTTATATTTCGATGCATTATACAAATATGGGGTTCGAATTCCAATTTTAATGTGTTATATAGGTCGAACTTTGATGAATGTAGAGTTTACTCAATGTTTTCATTATAAAAGTCTAAAGTTCGAACTCCAATTTCGATGTATTATACAAATCTAGGGTTCGAATTTCAATTTTAATCTCTTATAAAAATCTAAAGGTTGAATTGTGATGTCTGCAGAGTTTACCCAATGTTTCCTCAATTAAATCTTAAGTTCGAACTCCAATTTTGACATGTGTAGTGCTTAGTTTACGCAATGTCTGTTTTTGAATAGTTAGCTTGCTTATTTATTCCTTAGAATTTGTAGCGTCTAAGTTGGTTTTGCTTAGTTGTGTCAAATTTGAAACTTGTTACCGTTTGAACATGATCAAGAATCAGCTCATTCTGCTCCCACATAAAACTAGTCGAAGAAATTCCACAAAATAAGTGGAAGCCACAGAAGCGGTAACAATGCAAAACCAAATTCCAATTAAAGTAGCAGAAGATGCAGCTCATTAGAAACGACCTCAAAGCGTGAAAAGCTAGCCGAGAAAAAAAAACATGGAATACAATTGAAAAGAAAGCTGTGAACAGAACAGGAGCGAACTCCGCATCCCCCCACCCCCTCCCCCTCTGCAACCAACTCCTGCCCCCTACGCCGCTGCGTAGCCAGGCCAAAAGCTGCAGACAGCCTTCAGCAAAGCGAGTGACTCTTAAAGTGGGCGTGGCAGTTGTTGTTATTTATTTAGCCACATAAAAACAAACATGTGCTTCATTCAGAGCGAGAGGGAGTGAGAACGATGGAGCGAGATAGCGAGAGAGGGAAAGAGTAGCACAGAACGATTTACGAGTGAGCAGCAGACATGTCTTATCGAGTCTAGCTTAACATTTACTTTGGCAACACGTCTGTACATACATTATGAATGTATGTATGTATACAAAGTAACAAACATATACATATACATATACATATACATACTATATAGTACATACATACATACATACATATGTATAGATGAGTGCACTTAGCAGCATTCCGCACATAGTTTTCCTTGTGGTAGCGCCAACTTACATGATATCAATAAAAGTACAAAGCCAACGTTGCGAGGGCTGCCAGTAAAGTTTGTGCCAGCGTTACTTGCAAAGTTATCGATATGCTTATCGAACTTATCGATATTCCAATGCAAATTGATTCTGTATTGAAATACTTTTAAGCCTCGGGTTCGAACTCGTTTGTGAAAAATATATAACGAAACCATTCCTAACAGAAATCAGAAAAATAATTCGCAAATCGTGCGACATTCATTCGTTTTTACTTTTGAAAATCGTACGGAATTTGGAACAGGCCAGTTTAATATTATTATTTTTGACACAAGCTTAAAAAAAGATATATTCTTAAACAAACATTTTATGGGCAGCCCTCGCATGAATAAGAAAAAGACGAAGAAGTAAAGGTAGTCACATGCAGACATAAATAAGAAGCAGAAGAAGCACAGTCAAGGGCAAAGAGAGACAGACAGAGAGAGAGAGAGAGAAGGGTAGAGCGTGAGAAAGGGAGACAGAGTGAAGAATGGAGAATGGGAGCTTTCAAGAATGTTGCACCTTGTTGCAGAGGCAACAACAACAACAACTTCTACTTCACTCTTTGAGTTGTAGCAGGTTAATGGAAATGCAGCGCACATTGCAAATTACCAAAGAGAGACAGAAAGAGAGAGGGACAGTGGGGGGGGGGGGAGGGGAGAAGCAGACAGAAACCCCGTGGAGAGTAGCGGGTGCATAGTTTTTATCTGTCTGTCTGTTTTTGGGCATCCAAAAAGACGTCCCCAAGCAACATTCGCAACATATTTTTGTAGCATCGCCTTTCGACTTTCATTTTGTGCGCAATTTGCAGTTGCTTCAGTTGAGATATCCTTGGGATTCATTTGGGATACTCCGTCTGTTTCGATGATAGTTAGAATTATGAGCATGAAATGAATATATTTAAATATGCATAGTTCTTAAGCTGAATTCGATATAAATTTCAAGTTTGAAGTTTCAAGTTTTAGTTAAGCTCTATAAAAATATAAAAAATATAAAAACTTTCTTTCGTTTGCACTCCATAAATGTATCAATCGCATTAAATTGCATTCGCTTTGCTTCAAAAGTCTTTAAAAATGCATATTATAAAGACAATCTACAATATGCTTATGTTATGTTATTATAGGCTCTGTAACTAATATGGGGACAGACAGATAGACAGACAGACAGACAGAGTGCATTTAAGAAAACATAACATTTAATAGTTTGCCGTTTAAGGCCAACACAGCACAGATAGACAACACTCAGATCAAAGACTACAAATTAGAAATGATGCAGTCGAAAACAGGGGCGGATTTAAAAACTTTGGCGCCCAAAGACCACAGAAATACTATTTATAATTACAGTTATAAGAGATGGTTGCTAGTTTATATTATAAGTATGAAAAATACACACACACACACGTCAAAAGAAATAACTATCTAAAGGCGGTGTCACAGAAATGTTCAGAGATTTCGATTTTAGAGTTGCCACTGCACTGAAATAATTTTGCTATAATTTTATTCACACTTTTGTTATTCTTTTTGATAAACAAATTTATTAAGATGATTGTTTATTTAAGTTTTCGTACATTCATTTATTTTAGCAATTATTATTTTGAACTTTTAAACAAAAAACTTACAAGTTTAACGAATTGTGTGGCAACTCCTTTCTGCAGCAAGCAATTTTGAGCAAGTTGGCAACTGCCATGTTCGGTTGATTTGGTTGACTACATTTTTTAATGGAGACTTGTAAATGTAAAATGAATATCCTAAACGTCAAATGTTTATCAAATATAATGCAGATAGTTTAGAAAAACATTTTTAAAATTGATTTTGGTGGTGTTTTTAACCAAATCTCTAGTAATACAGTACAGGCGCTTTAAAACCAATCGAAAGACGGTTTTCTGACATTTATGATATTTAATTTGGCTATGAATTGGTTGCAATTAAATTGAATTTACTTTAGTAAGAAAGTAGCTAAAAAGTAGCAAAAATGTAGCTTAAAAGTAACTGAAAAGTACATAAAAAGTAACTAAAAACTACCTTACACGTAACTAAAAAGTAGCTTAAAAGTAGCTTAAAAATAACTGAATAGTAGCTAAAAAGTAACTAAAAAGTTGGTAAAAAGTAACTTAAAAATAGCTTAAAATTAACTTAAAAGCAACTAAAAACGAAGTAACTACAAAATAGCTAAAAAGTAACTAAAAAATACCCAAAATAACATAAGTAATTTAAAAATATTAATCAAAGCAAGTCTACCATGTAGAGTATTCCAAAGTTTACTCATACTCTTTCTGCGGGCCTAGCCAGCCTAGCATTAAGTCCGCACCTGCTCAAAAGTGTTTTGTATCTTTAAGATACGAGCAAAAGTATCGAATTTATGCATTTAAGAATTTGAAGCAAAGTCCAATTGACATTGACATTGGCATTTGCATGTCCGAGTAGAATAAAAGGTGAAGAGGAATTCTCAACGCTGCACAGCTCCTTTCCAAACAGACAGAAATCAGAAATTGTTGAGAAATCGGAGTAGGAGAAGGAGAAGTAGGGAGAGGTAAACAGATAAACAGGTTGAATGCTTACAGATTGAAGACTGAGCAGAGTGCACCTGCCACAGGTAAACGTAGCCGGCTAAAAGAACGTCTTAACAAGCAAATGCGAAGAGAGAGGGAGAGAGAGAGAGAGAGAGATAGAGAGAGAGGGAGAGCAACGAAAGAGCAAAGCAAATAGAGAATAAGAATCAACAACAACAACAACAACAATAATACTCAGGTAGCGAAGCAAAGCAAAGAAGCAAAATAAACAAACAAAATGCGGTACCAAAATCTAAATGAATGAAAAAGCAGAAATCAGAAAACAGAAAACAAAAAAAAAGGAAAAATCAAATTAAACAAGAAAAGAATAAAAATCACACAGAAAATTCACCTGTCACGAGCAGAAACTCTCTCTCATTATCTCATTCTCTTTCTTGTCTGTCTCTCGCTTATTTCCTGTTCTCTCTCCTAAGAGAGACATTCGATTTTAGTTACATTTATCAACTTGGCATCTTTATTTCGATATTTAGTTTGCAAGTTGGACCAAGTTGGCAGTCCCACGAAATTCCCTCATCCTCATTTCCATCTCTAATCTAATTCTAATAAGAACTTTGTAAAAATCATTCCACAAGAAATATATTCTAATTTTGCTACTAATAAATTCATTTTTCTTTATTTTTCAATAAATAATAAAGAGTATTAATGTATTGCCGTTGACTTCTTCTTTCCTTTCTTTCTTCACCTCTTCCTCTTCTGCTTCCTATTGCAAGCCCTCCACCTATAAACCTTGGTTAATCAGCTTAAACTGGACAACAAAGCACCTTCTACAATAAAAAGAAAACATGATCCACAAATTAGTCATTGTGGTTAATGAGCAGAAAAGTCGCTACATCTTAAAGAGGTTCACACAAATATCAAATAAGTATGTTTAGTATCTGTATCTGTATCTGTATCTGTATCTGTATCTGTATCTGTATCTGTATCTGTATCTGTATCTGTATCTGTATCTGTATCTGTATCTGTATCTGTATCTGTATCTGTATCTGTATCTGTATCTGTATCTGTATCTGTATCTGTATCTGTATCTGTATCTGTATCTGTATCTGTATCTGTATCTGTATCTGTATCTGTATCTGTATCTGTATCTGTATCTGTATCTGTATCTGTATCTGTATCTGTATCTGTATCTGTATCTGTATCTGTATCTGTATCTGTATCTGTATCTGTATCTGTATCTGTATCTGTATCTGTATCTGTATCTGTATCTGTATCTGTATCTGTATCTGTATCTGTATCTGTATCTGTATCTGTATCTGTATCTGTATCTGTATCTGTATCTGTATCTGTATCTGTATCTGTATCTGTATCTGTATCTGTATCTGTATCTGTATCTGTATCTGTATCTGTATCTGTATCTGTATCTGTATCTGTATCTGTATCTGTATCTGTATCTGTATCTGTATCTGTATCTGTATCTGTATCTGTATCTGTATCTGTATCTGTATCTGTATCTGTATCTGTATCTGTATCTGTATCTGTATCTGTATCTGTATCTGTATCTGTATCTGTATCTGTATCTGTATCTGTATCTGTATCTGTATCTGTATCTGTATCTGTATCTGTATCTGTATCTGTATCTGTATCTGTATCTGTATCTGTATCTGTATCTGTATCTGTATCTGTATCTGTATCTGTATCTGTATCTGTATCTGTATCTGTATCTGTATCTGTATCTGTATCTGTATCTGTATCTGTATCTGTATCTGTATCTGTATCTGTATCTGTATCTGTATCTGTATCTGTATCTGTATCTGTATCTGTATCTGTATCTGTATCTGTATCTGTATCTGTATCTGTATCTGTATCTGTATCTGTATCTGTATCTGTATCTGTATCTGTATCTGTATCTGTATCTGTATCTGTATCTGTATCTGTATCTGTATCTGTATCTGTATCTGTATCTGTATCTGTATCTGTATCTGTATCTGTATCTGTATCTGTATCTGTATCTGTATCTGTATCTGTATCTGTATCTGTATCTGTATCTGTATCTGTATCTGTATCTGTATCTGTATCTGTATCTGTATCTGTATCTGTATCTGTATCTGTATCTGTATCTGTATCTGTATCTGTATCTGTATCTGTATCTGTATCTGTATCTGTATCTGTATCTGTATCTGTATCTGTATCTGTATCTGTATCTGTATCTGTATCTGTATCTGTATCTGTATCTGTATCTGTATCTGTATCTGTATCTGTATCTGTATCTGTATCTGTATCTGTATCTGTATCTGTATCTGTATCTGTATCTGTATCTGTATCTGTATCTGTATCTGTATCTGTATCTGTATCTGTATCTGTATCTGTATCTGTATCTGTATCTGTATCTGTATCTGTATCTGTATCTGTATCTGTATCTGTATCTGTATCTGTATCTGTATCTGTATCTGTATCTGTATCTGTATCTGTATCTGTATCTGTATCTGTATCTGTATCTGTATCTGTATCTGTATCTGTATCTGTATCTGTATCTGTATCTGTATCTGTATCTGTATCTGTATCTGTATCTGTATCTGTATCTGTATCTGTATCTGTATCTGTATCTGTATCTGTATCTGTATCTGTATCTGTATCTGTATCTGTATCTGTATCTGTATCTGTATCTGTATCTGTATCTGTATCTGTATCTGTATCTGTATCTGTATCTGTATCTGTATCTGTATCTGTATCTGTATCTGTATCTGTATCTGTATCTGTATCTGTATCTGTATCTGTATCTGTATCTGTATCTGTATCTGTATCTGTATCTGTATCTGTATCTGTATCTGTATCTGTATCTGTATCTGTATCTGTATCTGTATCTGTATCTGTATCTGTATCTGTATCTGTATCTGTATCTGTATCTGTATCTGTATCTGTATCTGTATCTGTATCTGTATCTGTATCTGTATCTGTATCTGTATCTGTATCTGTATCTGTATCTGTATCTGTATCTGTATCTGTATCTGTATCTGTATCTGTATCTGTATCTGTATCTGTATCTGTATCTGTATCTGTATCTGTATCTGTATCTGTATCTGTATCTGTATCTGTATCTGTATCTGTATCTGTATCTGTATCTGTATCTGTATCTGTATCTGTATCTGTATCTGTATCTGTATCTGTATCTGTATCTGTATCTGTATCTGTATCTGTATCTGTATCTGTATCTGTATCTGTATCTGTATCTGTATCTGTATCTGTATCTGTATCTGTATCTGTATCTGTATCTGTATCTGTATCTGTATCTGTATCTGTATCTGTATCTGTATCTGTATCTGTATCTGTATCTGTATCTGTATCTGTATCTGTATCTGTATCTGTATCTGTATCTGTATCTGTATCTGTATCTGTATCTGTATCTGTATCTGTATCTGTATCTGTATCTGTATCTGTATCTGTATCTGTATCTGTATCTGTATCTGTATCTGTATCTGTATCTGTATCTGTATCTGTATCTGTATCTGTATCTGTATCTGTATCTGTATCTGTATCTGTATCTGTATCTGTATCTGTATCTGTATCTGTATCTGTATCTGTATCTGTATCTGTATCTGTATCTGTATCTGTATCTGTATCTGTATCTGTATCTGTATCTGTATCTGTATCTGTATCTGTATCTGTATCTGTATCTGTATCTGTATCTGTATCTGTATCTGTATCTGTATCTGTATCTGTATCTGTATCTGTATCTGTATCTGTATCTGTATCTGTATCTGTATCTGTATCTGTATCTGTATCTGTATCTGTATCTGTATCTGTATCTGTATCTGTATCTGTATCTGTATCTGTATCTGTATCTGTATCTGTATCTGTATCTGTATCTGTATCTGTATCTGTATCTGTATCTGTATCTGTATCTGTATCTGTATCTGTATCTGTATCTGTATCTGTATCTGTATCTGTATCTGTATCTGTATCTGTATCTGTATCTGTATCTGTATCTGTATCTGTATCTGTATCTGTATCTGTATCTGTATCTGTATCTGTATCTGTATCTGTATCTGTATCTGTATCTGTATCTGTATCTGTATCTGTATCTGTATCTGTATCTGTATCTGTATCTGTATCTGTATCTGTATCTGTATCTGTATCTGTATCTGTATCTGTATCTGTATCTGAAGATTTTCTTACAGATTGTTACTGTTGGCGGTGGATGTAAAGAATTTAAAAGCTATAAGCTTGTTTGTTGTGGCTACGGCGGCAGCGTCTTTTCTAACGGTTGTTGTAGACACACATCACTTTAATGCCGCAAGTGGCCTTCAAAGCACATATACATACATACCTAAAACATATACATACATACAAAGTCACACAGATACAAAAAACAGTGGCTCAGAGCTTATTTCGTACAACTTGAAAAGTCGAAAGAATTATGAATTATTGTTCTGATTTCCGAGCGAAATGTTTTCGTTTTCTCTGTTTCCAAACCTAGTTCGAACCGGAGTTTTGATAGCAGTAAGTGTTAGTGTGCAGATGAGATATACAAAGATAAGTTTTCAACTGGTTTTCGTTTCTGTTTTACAGTTAGTTTTTGAACATAATGAAAAAATTACCTTAAACGGTTCTTAATAAGCTGAAAATATATAAGAAAATTTGTTATTTGAATTTTCTTGTGTAATCTGACAATTAATATCAATATACCGTTAGCCTTAAATTCGAAAAGAACAGAACAGGCTGTTTGATTTTCAAATTTTCCAATGAAAAAGCATTCCAAATCTTAATTGTCAATTTTGAAATCAAATAGGCCCGTTTTTTAAATACATACATATGTATGTATGTATGTACATACATATGTGTGTGAGTCTGTATACACATACCCATACATGTATACATATTTATCAGCTGAGCGTGTAACAACAACAAAAGAAACAACCCCAATTGGATGCTGCCGATGCCGCCCCCCAAAGCTGCGTAGACAACATGCAAAGGAATGCCACCCCCAAAACAACAACAAAATTATTATTGAAAAAGTGTGTCAGAAAAGCGGCGAAACAAAATAACGGTAAACAAAAGCCAAAACAAACTCACCTCAGAAACAGGAATTGTTGTTGCAATGCGTTGTTTTGACGCTGGACGTACAAATTGAGTGGTAAATGTTGTTGTTGTTGCTGCTGCTGCTGCGGCTGCGGCTGCTGCTGATCCCTTTTGTGCCAACAACAACAACAAAACGTCTTCTTCTTCGCTCTCTCTCTTTCTCTGTCGCTCCAACACAAAACTTGACACTGGTCGCGCGCGCGTTTCGCTGCTTTTATCTAAACTGCGACGTCAGCGTCGACACTGGCAATGACATTTTCTTACACACACACACACACAGGCAAACACACGCACACACACAAAAAAAAAGGCGGCAGCGGTCAGCGAAATTTGTTGATGATGTCTGTGGATATTTGGCGGGAGGCGGGGGGCTGAGTTTTTTTTTGCAAGGCAGACAGGTGCACACACACACATACACACAAATGTAAATATGAAACAAAAATCAAACACACACACACACAAAGAAACGACGCGTCGCGCAGACAAACAAACGTTGCGGACGCTGGCACCTGGCACTGAACTTCTCTTTCGCTTCTCTTTTGTTATTTTTTTGCACGCGGCTTCAGTTGCTGTTTTTTTTTTTGTTTTACTACTTTAATTTACTTTTTTTTTTTTATCTAATCTTGGTTTGCTTGCTTTCTTTCGACGCTTAGATAATGCTTAATAGGCTCTTATCTTGCGGTTTGTCGCCTTTGCATACACTTCACTTTTTTTTTGTAATTAACTTAACTTTTTATTAACAACCGCTTTCCGACGTGCTTATTCTTCGGCGTCAAAACAACAACAAATAAATGCTCAGGCACAGCAAGTATGCCCCTCTTGGAGATATTACAAAAACAACATTTTTGTGGTATTTTTTAGCCATTTTTGCGACTGGTATTTTCTGGTATTCTGTTTGAATTTTACTGTTCATTTACTCAATTTGAAATTGAAACAATACGCATATTAATAAAAAAAAAATTATTATTTGTGTAACAAGCTGTTAGCAGTACATTCATTTACGCGAACAATTTGTGCGTTAATGTCGACTGCACATTTTAGAAACAAAATATATTTTATTTAAACAAGCAAGCTTAGCATTCAATGCTGCCCTAAGCTGTCAGCTATGACACTGCAAAAGCTAAGTAGCCGTCGCGCTATTTAAGGCGTATTTCCACTTCAAATGTAATGCACACGCAAAACTGCATGGCTGTAATATCCAAACTATTAATTTATTCTTACAAAAAGATTTAACAAATAATTAATATTTTAAAACAAAGCGGACAAGTCAAATATATAATTAAGCACTGGCTTGACTCAATTCTACATAATTGTTTAAATAAATATCTGAGGTTAAATTTAATGTGAGCTGTGGGATTTGTTTGACAAGCTACACACAAAATTAACATCAATTGCTATGTTTACGTGTTAATAGATGGAATTACACACCGAATATCCACAACTAAATTATGTGATTTGTTTTGCACGTTTTGGCAGTTTGCTTAAATCATAATTTGATATAAATGTTTGCACTCAGCGGCAGTTTTACAGTTCCCTTGTGAGTCATTAACATAAACGTAAAATCAAATGGTATTGCGATTGCCGCTCATTCTATTTCATTTGAAGTGGAAATATGCCTTAATTCGTTAGATTTTAAATGCTGTGTGACAAAAGCTGCGAGCTAACTCGAGCTTACAAAAATTGCCGCTAAAGATAGTAGACATACATTTTTAAGCATACTGCCGATAGGTGTCGCTTAAAACTACGTGAAAATTTTTGAAAGTACAATTTTTTTTGCATTTTTAAAGCTTAATATTAAATATATTTGAGCGCTCTTTCGATTTTATGTGGAATGGCTGGATCGAAACATTACCCATTTCTTTGCAGCAAACAGCATCTTTTTGAGTAACTAACATAAGTGTTAAATGAAATGGAATTTTACGGTTCCGTTCATTAAATTTCATTTGAAGTGGGAATAGGAATTTATTCATCAGCTTTCATATGAACCGTGACAAAAGCTGCGTGCTATACACAGAACTCGAATTTCCAAAAACTATCGCTAGAAATAATAGACATCCATTTTTCAGCATACTACCAATAGGTGTCGCTTAAAGCTTTGTGAAAATTGTTGGAAGCTCAAAGTTTTTGAATTTTTGTCGGTTGAACCATTTTTAGTTAAAACCTTTTTATACTCTGTTTCCAAAATGGAAAAAAAGAGTATATTGGGTTTGTGAAATGTCCGTCCGTCCGTCCGTCCGTATGAACGCAGTTTTTTTTCCACAGTTTTGAAGCTAGAGCATCCAAACTTGGCATACATGTTGGTATATACCATAGTCAGACAAATTGTCAAGATCTCCCCCTTAAAAAAAACAGGAGCTCGCAAATATATGCAGACAGACGTTGAAAAGCTCGCAGGCTATTGAATATTAATTAAATATTACTTATTTTATAATAATATACTATATATGGTATATAAATTTTACCAATCGAATTTAGCAAAAGTATTAAACTTTCCCTTTGTTTCTAATTTATGTTTGAATTTAAATTGAATTCAATTCACTATCTCTGTAGCTTCTTTAATTTTGAAACTCTGGGCATGTCAATTCTAGTGTTTTTTAGCGCTTTCCCGCTAAACTAGCGTTTTTTCAGAAAAATGGTAGAGCAAACGTTTCTTGAGTTATGATGGGGAACAAGTCTACAAAATTATAGACAGCTACCTCAACGCGTTGATACAAACAAGCAAACAAACAAACAGACAGACAAACAGACAGACAGACAGACAGACAGACAGACAGACAGACAGACAGACAGACAGACAGACAGACAAACTTTACATCTCAATTTGAAAAAGCCATTCTAATTTTAAAATGTTCATAACTTTTGAAGGAATTGTCAGATTGGAATGAACGAGGTGTCATTCGACGCGTATTCAGAATTAAAACATTTGTGCGTTTAAAAACAAGACTAAAAAGCGCTTCAATTCTTTACATACTTCCTTTCTCACCTGCTCGCCTATATCTCATGAACTAGGTGAGTTACCAAAAGTTTTTGTATGCAATTTTCTTAGTTACAGTAATACCTTTTGATCGGTATACATATAGATCGATCTGATCGCACACTAACAGCAAATCTTTGAATCTTGCTGTACTATATAATGCTAGCCGCCGTTTGCACACTTCGTGCTGCTTCGTCCCTAGCGTGGACTGCCGTCCACAGTAAACAAGTAAGGGCAATGACCCCAACATAGGTTTGCAAGAAAATGGCAGATGCAACAGCAGATGCAACAGCTGAGTTGAGATCTCAACTAAGCAAACGATCCCACAAGTGACATAGCAGCCAGCTTTTTGTGCAAAATCCATGAAAAATGGTATGGTATGCTTATCAGGCAAAGTAAGAACCCTTTTTCTTGCTGGCAATGCCGCACAATAACAGCTGTTCAGCCTTATTGAAAATAGAAAGCATGCGTTGCAAATCAAGCAAAAAATATACAGTTGCGGCTAAAAATTAAAGATAATCCGCTTCAAATTAATTAGCGGATCACCCGTTCGCCCTCCTGCAAATTGCAACTTTGTATTTTCGGTCCGAAAAATTGATATTAGAGCCGTGCAACTATTTTGAGGAAGTCAGTCTCGAACGAACCATACTTCAATAACAATCTATTCTGATCACAATGGATGCAATGAATACTCCAAACGTGTTAAATATTCAATTGGAAAATGAGGACGAATCTTCTGAAGTATCTACTTGTGAAAATGGTTCGGTGAGTATAAAAACCACTTAAAACTGAAATCTATACATCACATATACTCGTATAATGGTTACAAAAAATATTATTTTTCCTAGTTTTGCGTCGAGTGTGAACAATTAAAGTGCAAATTGTCGGTTTCGGAGGTATCGATACAAAACTTAAATAAACTAATTGCATTGATGACTCAAATAAACGAAGACAAAGTTCAGTCCTATGAAACAAGAATTAAGAATCAAGACAAAAAAATCGAAAATTTAGAATCCGGTCTTAAGTTGCATACTGAAAAGCTAACGGAACAAAATGAGTACCTAAATAAATATAAAGATCAAATTGCCTTAATTGAAGCTAAGATAAAAGATAACCAAGAAGAAATAATTAAGAACGATCTACTACTTAAGGAGCAAACAGACACAATTAAAGAATTACAGAAGAAAATAACTGATTTACAGACGAAAGCCAAACTCGATGAAATAAAACTTCAGAAGAAAGACAATCTACTTGCCGAGTATACAAAACACAAGGTAGATGATATAACAGCTACATTTATACCATTTGAAAGTCAAAATATAGAAACGAATATGAATATAAAGTACGTGACGGGTCAGAGCGCAATAAGACTATATTACGAAGATGGAATAGCAGGACCAGGCTGGATAATTATTCAGCATTGTATTGAAAATATTATGCACAAATATGATTCTATTGAAGATTTCGAGACCACATCTGGCGACCCAAAGGACTATTATTGGCTTGGCTTAGAAAACATTCACAGGATAACAACAAAACAACAACATGAACTCTATATTCATCTTGTCGGAAGAAATGATGAGATTCGCTATGCTCGTTACGATAATTTTGTTGTTGGCAGTAAAGAGGAGCAGTTTGAACTTAAATCACTTGGAAAATATACTGGAAATGCGGGCGATGCGATGCGTTGTAGTGAGGGTCTCAAATTCAAGTATTTCTGGTGGGTGTCCCAAACCAAATTCAAATACGATTGGTAAGAAATTAAAATGTTTTTTTAAAATCATTTCCCAACCTGTCTGTGTTATAGAATATATATGCTATATGCTGCACAATTGCTAAAATACTATTTTCCGATGATTATGGATCTCACATTTATTCTACTGACAAATTAAACAGATTGGGAACTGCGTTAGTCGGTTGCATCCGACTTTCAAGTTTTGCTTAATAATATTTAATTTGATTTTAATTTTAGTAATCTGATGGGAGAGGTTTATTGCAACAACGTACAGGACATTTGGTGGAGAAATTTTGCTAACGGTGAAACGCAAGCTCTAAAATCGGCAAAAATGTTAATAAAACCAAAATAATACCAGTTTTTTTTTATATACATTATTCAATTTGTTGGATAATTTAATTAAACTTAAAAACAAGATAATGCATATAATAATAATAATTTCAAAAATGTTTATAAATAATGCTTAAAGGCTTACAATAACTTATAATTATTACATTATTTGACAATATATTCTTAATTAAGCATTCTTATGTAAGCTGTTAAAACTCGGAAAATAATTTTGAAAATGTTTATAAGTAATGCAAATGACTTACAATAACTGATAAGAATTATATATTATTATTTCATCTGGTAACATATTCTTAATTAAGCTGAAAAGGAAAGAAACAAAACAACTTTTGTCAGCTGTTAAAACTCAGAAAATGATTTCGAAAATGTTTATAAGTAATGCAAATGACTTACAATAACTGATAAGAATTATATAGATAGCTTTTATACATCTATACACATTTAAATACATAAATAAAGTTTTTCTAAAGCTTACTTTAATGGCAAATTTCAACTTAGTTAAAAAAAAATATTGTCCTAGAAGTAGAAATATAATTGTGAAAATTACTTGAAATCCAGTAAGAAATTATTCAAATACTTACTGTCATATTTTTACTCCCTGTTCCCATTAAAAATGGGAAAAAGGGAGTTATAAAGTGCTGCAAATGTCTGAAAGATAAAGCTTTTAGTTTTGGTAAACATATATGTTTTATCAATGTTGATCGGCTGCGTAAGTTGTATTAAGATCGGATAACAAACACCAAAGTTATGAAAGAATCTAATAAGCAACAGTTTTACAGGCACTGGACAGGTTCGTCCGTAGTCGGGGGCACACTCGACTAGAGCATTCTTACTTGTTATAAAATTAAATAGGTTTCGAACGTTATGAGTTTATTTTTTTATTTTTTTTAAATATTTATTAAAATAACAGAATTGTAGCAATTAAATATTATTTTTCGCAAAAGTCTTATATTTTGCAGCAAGTCTTTAGTTATCTCTATTTTAGTTTGGTTAGTTTTCCCCTTTAATAGACATATAAAGGGCGACTTTTTGTAGATAGATATCTACATTCACATAAATCAAAAGGTCTTTAAGCTCGAATGCAAAGGTCTATCTGAGATTTCCCTGTGTACCTTTTCTTTTGTTTTTGCGTAACAGTTTTGAACTGCTTTTGCGACATACTCCTCTCGTTTCCTGCATCCATCATCTGGTTTAATCTGATAATATGATAACACAAAATTATCACGTTAACCAGTCCACTCAGTCTGAGAAGTTTGCTTACGTATGCCGTTTTACAATTTGTTTGCTCGTATATAACTTATATACATACTATATATATATACTTATTATATTTTGTTATTTTTTTGTTCATAGTATCATCTAAAAATAAATCGTGTAATTAAGGAGGAGATAAAAATGGAATATATAGAGACTTTGACTGTATCTGAAAGGTCTTCAATGCAATACTATATTCAATTATTTCAATTATCCATTATAATATATATGATTTGTTTATATGAGTATGACATTTTTCTGGACATGAAAATAAGAAATAAGAAATAATCAAGCAACTTTTTGAGGAATAACATTCATAACATTTTACCATTTCAGAAAATTTCATATATTTGAGACAGACATAGGCAGATTTCATTGAGATTAATCAAGATCTTTATAAATTAAGTTTGAATAGCTACATTTTAATCGGAAAACACTTTTTTTGTATTGTTAATTTGTAAGTTAGATCTAGTGAATGAATATATGTACTTTATGGGATCGACGATATCTGCTTCAATACTTGTTATAAAAGGTATGTGCATTATAAAGAAAATAACAATTGAATTATTATTTTCTTCAAATTGAAAAAGTCAACAATTTCGATTTTATATAATTTGCAATTGAGAAGCTCAGAACTCGTCAAGCTAATCAGCTATAATTGGAATAAAAAGCAAATGTTAGTTGATCAGAGGTTGCCAGGCAACTTATCTGCCAGACAGACGAACTTATGAACAGATATGTATATGTTTCGTATATCAATCAATGTTATCAGTAAATTGTAATTGTAATTTGTTGTTGCAGCAGCGAATTTGTGTTTTATCCATGTGATTGGTATCGCCAGTTTGCCAGTTGACTTTCCAACTTTCTACAGTTCGGCTGAAAAAAACATTGCGACATTGAAACGAGATGACAAAAACTTTAACGGTTCAGCGTTTTTTATGTGGAAATCTTTGTGCTCAACGCTCGCTTTTGCAAAGACAGTTTCTGAATTATTTGAGAGCTCCCAAAATAGTTTATGAATACGGCTGACTACGAATAACAACAACAATTGGAGTGTGAGAAAGAAATAGTGAATGTGATTAAATTGGAATATGATAGGAATACGATATACTATATACATAATAGTTGTACGATCAGATAATTGTTTAGTTAACTTTATGTATTCATGTTGCCAGGATAAGCGGGTTAACTGATTATAAAATCAAGTTTAGTTTTTGGTTTATTCAATTTGTTTAACTACCAATCAGCTGTGCGTCTTTCTTTTACAGAAATAATAAAAATTGAAAAGCCAAAATAGTATTTTAGTATTAAAGTTGGGTCAGTTTTGAATTCCGCACGTTTTTGAAAAGTAAAAACGAATGATTTGGGAACGATTTGAGAATAACTGTTCTGATTTCCGTTCGAAATGGTTTCGTTTTTGCCTTTTCGCAAACGAGTTCGAACCCGAGTTAACAGATAGTTACTTTAATACTTTAAGCCTAATTTAACTTTAATCTAATGAATAAATTATCTAGTTCATTTCTAAATAAGATGAACTATTTAAGAAAATTAAGTTTAGAAACACGTTATTTGAATTTTATGTGTAATCTGGCTTTACTCTTTATTACGCAATAAAAAACAAGTAAGAACGTTGCAGTCAGGCTCACCCGACTGCGATATACTCTGTTTTCTGTTTACTGGGGCGGGGGTGGGCGTGTCAAAATTTTGTTCTCCAAACTATCGATGAGATCAAAAGTATTCATACTGCAAAATTTGGGGTTTCTAGCTATAAAGGTGTAGGAGATACAGATTTTGCTCATTTGCAGGGGCGGTAGTGGGCGTGGCATTTTTTTTTTTTTACAGATCGGTCGAGAATGTCATCAATAGTCTTCATGCCAAATTTGGTGACTCTAGCTGCAAATCTGCAGAAGATATAGATTTTTGCGGTTTGTGGGGGAAGGGGTGGGGGTGGGGGGGAAATCTTGACACTTTGTCTGCCTATGGTATATACCAACATGTACACCAAGTTTGGTTGCTCTAGCTTCAAAACTGTGGAAAAAACCTGCGTTCATACGGACAGACGGACAGACGGACAGACGGACATTTCACAAACCCAATATACTCTTTTTTTCCATTTTGGAAAACAGAGTATAAAAAGCAAAACTTTGAAAAACGTAATAGTTTGACGTTTTGAGGAATTTAGAACAGCAGTCAATTCCATTTCCGCGATTTTCGAATGGAATCGGTATTTAGAACAGGCCTGCGTATATGCAATTTCTAGTTTTTTAAACCAGGTAGCAACAAATGTAACCCAAATCAATCGCTTAAGCCGTTAAAAAGAGGTGAACTGACTTAATCCTTAATCATTTAAGCCGTTTCAGCAAAGACCGTGAGCAACCGTTGTTCAAAAAAATGAGTTATTTGTTTGTAGAAAATGTTAAAATCTGAATGTGAGCTTTTTTTTTTTCTTATTTAGCTATAATTTGATCAGGACATTTAGCATTGACTGCAGAAACATGAGATGAAAATCTTCATCACACCTCCCAGTAAACCTTGGCCTATCCACAATCTCTTGTCTGTTGGCGGCCTGTCACTCAGAGTGACATTGTTGCACGTCAGTCGCCGCTCAGGTTTATCTTCATTGAAGAAAAGCAAAAATAACAACCCAAAGACATTATCTCTTGGGATCTCAGCTGTCGTATGTCGTATGTCGTATGTCGTATGTCGCATGAACAACAATAACATTACTAGAGAGCGTTACGGGATCTCATCTCAAGAGCTGTCACTAATATGGTGACTGGTCCAATTTAAGTTAGAATATCATTATGATGATCATTATCAAGCACAACATCATGATCAGCTTGTCAACTTGCGTGTGGAAGTGAGCAACATTTGCTCTTTGAGCAAGACTTCATAGATTAGCTGGGACTGGGAACTGAGGACTGAGGACTGAGGATTGTGGAATGGGTACTAGGTACTGGGTACTGAGTGTTGTGTATAAGTGTGTGCGTGTGTGTGTATGCTCAGATCTGGAGATTACTAAAGATATTACTTAGCATATTGTATACACAAATCTTTGGCTAGCTTGATAAGAGATTTGTTCAGTCTCGGTGCGAACGGCGACTGTGAAAGTTAAAATCACGGCACAAAATCCACCCAAAAATACAGATCAATTTTAACTAAGTAGAGTTTAGCGTGTATCACTATAGAATTTATAGCCTATATGCTATGCACATATTCTTTTTTTTTAAGTGTGAACCTTGAAAAAGCAAATCAAATCAAAAAGAAATCATATTTAAACTAAATTTTAAAAATAAGCATATATTTGAGCAAATAAATAGAATATGAACAAAAGCTGTGTGTGTGTGTGTTTTTTTTTTAGAGTGTCACAAAGTGAATAAACACAACGTTTAGACAAAAAAAAAAAAAAGAAAAGAAATATAAAAGAAAACAAAAATCAACAACAAAGATTTGGTGCGCCGTTTAGGATCACAAATTTCAATTGGGTTTAATCAAAATCATAAGAAAATTCAGACACAAATCCAAAAAAAAAAAAAAAACTAAATAATAAAAAATAAGACACACAGACGCAGGCACACAGACGTAAGCCTATTTAAAGTTTTGAAAGTGTATTATTTGTACCTGTACTTGTGTGTGCGTGTGTGCGTGTGTGTGTGTGTGCTCGTGTGTGTGTGTGTGTGCGTGTATGTGTGTGTCCCAGTGTCGTCTGACCGAGAAACTTAAACTAAGGCAGCAGCGTCGCCAGCGTCGCTGCATTTCATTGAAACGAACTTCAAACTGTCACAGATACAACAATAACAACAACAACGGCATATGCAAATAAACACATTAAAGTGTTAGTTAGTATCTGTGTGTGCGTGTGTGCGTCTCTGTGTGCGTGCAATGGGCAAAATGGTCAGCGAGGAGACGGTCACCGAGGCCACCCACAACGATAAAATCGAATTGACGCGTTTTGGCGAATTCTGCCAGCGACATGGCATAAATCCAAATTTGATTATGCTCAAGATAACGCTGTTTGTCATGTATGGAGGTGAGTACCGTTCATTTGTGCCACACACACACACACACACACACACACACACACACACACTCATTGGTGTTGCAACACATCGTTCAGCATAAGTTTCATCCAAATACTTGAATAAAAAGAATGAAAGATCTAAGCATATTGCTGATCATCATTCTTTCGTTCAAATGCAATCAAAATTTTGTACTTATTTTCCAAAATTATTTCATATATCTGATAAATAAAATTTCAGCAAAAAGGTATAATGACAGCTATAAGGTATAATGATCTGATTTTGATCAAATTTTGTACACATATTCAGTTAATTCTTAAATAATGATTTGGTAAGTTTGGTCAAGTTATGTTGAAAATTTGATTTAATTTTCGAGCGATCGTTCCTATGGCAGCTATATCTTAAAGTGCTTCGATCCGCCTGATTCAAAGACAAAGGATCTATGCTATGTTTTATCAAGATCGTTTTTAAACTGAGAGACAAATTCGCATGTGACAGACAGATGGACATGGCTACATACATACATATATAGTTCGACTCAATATAGGATCGGGAACGTCTGCTTCAAATTCAAATAATATCGTCTGCAAGTTTAGAAAAGCATTTGAGCTAAATCAAATTGAGTTAGATGGAATTTGTTTCATTCAACTAGACAAATTAACTATGCAGTACTATCGTTTTGTTCGTTTAAGTTTAGTTTAAAGTTTTAAATACATTTTTCATAAAATCTAATTATCAATAAAACAAAGCAAAAGCTAAACACTCAAATGAACTAGTCAAAGAACTAAACACACACATCAACTGTAAAGAAATAACTTATTAGTTCCTTAATAAGAAACAATGAACACATTACCTTGCTTGAACTACAATGCACAACTCTTACAACACACACACACACACACACACACACATACTGACATACTTGCAAATGTGGCCATGTAATTAAAAACCAATTACAAATCGAGTGGGTTATCAGCTGGCCTCAACCCGTCCAAAAATAAAAACAAAGACATGGCAAAAGCTGATAGGAATAACTTGAAAAACGTGATGTGCAATTAATTTATTATCAATTTGGGACATTTGGTAAGCCTTTTATGGATTACAGTTGCTCAACTCTCAGATAACATGTGGCAAATATTACTTATACGACATGCTGTGCAGCGGCTTAACATATAAGCACATTGTATTATATTATATTGTGGTTAAAAGCCCATTTGTGACACTCGAATAAAAAAAATAATTGCATACTTTATCTTAAGTCGCTTATTGTTATATCTTTTAATTTGTTTATAATATAATAGCAATTAGTTCTAATTTATTTACTTATGAAATCAGTTTTATAACTATTCATTTTCTCGGCAGCCATCAAATTAAAAACAAAATTTGAAATGTTTGCATTGTATACTTAATTTAATGTTAAATAAGGTAGCTTCCATTACTGTAAGACTTGAACATATACTTATATCTGATATATATGTACAACTCGAAAACTAATCAGCAAAGTTTCGGCTGCATTTCCTTTGCTTATTTATGGGATTGGCGTCAAATTTAAGTTAAACTGAAATCCGAAATTTGAAATAAACTTGATCTGTGTATGGTATACAGGAACCTGCATGCGAAGTTTGGTGTCTCTAGCTCTCATAGTCTCTGAGATCGACGCGTTCATACAGACGGACAGACAGACGGACATGTCTAGTTCGTCTCGGCTGTTGATCCTGATCAAGAATATATATAGTTTATATAGTCGGAAATGCCTACTTCTGTCTGTTACACACATTTGCAGTACTTTATAACTCCCTTTTTCCCATTTTTAATGGGAACAGGGAGTAAAAAGTTTAAGTTTATTCTTGTAATTTATAAGTCTGACTTAAAAACATATATATTATAAGAAAGACTCAAGTCTAACAAAGACAAAATCATGTTGTTTACTTTGAAATAGCAAAACACAAAATGAAAATAAAAACTAAGCTGATCATAACAAAAGTACAGTTGGCTTTTGTGTCTTACAAATAGAATTTTACACAAAAAAAAAAAAAAGTACACAAATACGCAGAAGTCACAAACACACATACACAGACACACACACACATGCACACATGCACAATAAAAGACCGAGTTAGGATGACAGTGAATCTTTGAATTCATTATCACAACGGGTTCCCGCTATCCGAGACTGCCCCTTAACCCACAACAATAAGTCTTATGTGCGTGCGACGATCTGGGGAATTAGTATATGGAACTACTATTATGGAACTATAGAACTATGGAAGTATGGAATAATGCTGAACTGGGGGACTAGGCTGGTCGGAAGTTATCAATTAGGCACAAAATGTGTAATACATTTGTATAAATTTAGTTACACAAACACTCGCCTCAAGATGATGCATCTTTTGATGGGTTGCACAGCTTTTCCCAGCATGTGGCAATTAAGATACACAAACATTCATCTAGTTTCTATCTATCTAAGTGTGTGTGTGTGTGTGTGTGTGTGGTTTTGTAAATAAATCTAGCTTACCCGTATATGCTTTAAGTTTGAGAAAGGTTTACTTTGATTCATCTTGTTGTTGTTGTTGTTGCCTCAAGCATGTATGTATCTATGCATCTTCAACTTAAATCAACTCAAGTCAAATCATCTGACCGTGCGCCATTTTCTCTGCTGGCGGTCAATGACAAAAACATTTTGCGATTGTTTGCCCACCTCTCATCTGCCCGCTATACACCAACCCCCTCGCTCACCACTCACCAAACCAACCCCGCACTGCGACCTCTGCTTGCCCATTGGTCACATGTTGTCTTATGCCATTAAAGTCAAATTGTCGCAAATATTAGTATTAATGTCTTTTTTATTTGGCCTGATGTGGCTCGCCTTTGTTCAGTCTAACAGCTAGTTAACATTTTTAGTTATTTCTTTTTTTTTTTAATTTTTAATGAAATTTAACAAAAGTTATCAAAATTATAGTTGAGCAAAGTTCATTCTATTTCGAAAAATGATGTGCTGAGTAGTCAAAAAAAAAAAGAAGGATTCACAAAACTAAATCTATATTAAATGAAAACACCTCTTAAAGTCTGATGATGCCAAGTTAGTTGTTTTATTTTGAATATTGTCACTGAGATAGTCAATTAATACAATCATAAATCAGAAGCGACTGAAAATTGGAATATATGTATATATATATTTGTTAGAACTAATGTATTTCCCAAAAGAATATACAAAATGTATGTGATAGATCTGTTGAATAGAAACAATTACAAAACAATTAAAAATCACTATATACTGCTTAAAAGATCTTTTAAAGTATTTCTAGTATTAGTTCAATTCTTTTATAGTAGTTTGAAAAATAAATTCCTAATTTCCAAATTATATATTATATCATGTGAATATAGTAAACATTATAGTAGACATTATGTATCGCAAATTGCTTTCATTTTCCATTTACATAATCATTTTTGTGGTTGAGCTGATTAAAATATTAATTTGATATATATTATGAATGCGTGTTATACATAAAAACTTACATAATAATACAAAATGATTCAATAATTATTTTCATTTTGGTCTTATTAACATTTGTACCGATTTTAAAGGTTGCATCCTACCGCTAACCAAATCTCTCCAGCATAAACCCTTGGTTCCAGCATGGCCTTGGTAATAATATCCATGCAGATAACTAAAAATATATTAACAATAAATATAAACGAGAAAGAAAAGTTAGTTTTTTGGGCGTGCCAAATATAACATATGTTGCGGAAATGTTGTGAATATGAATGTGAATATCTTAATTAACAATATTTTTTTTGGCAAATAGATCCTATGTTATGTTTATATATAGCTATATGGAATAGTGGCTTGATCCGGCCAATTCTGATATATTTACTTACTGCTTGCAGCAAAAAGAAGCATTTGTGCCAAGTTTCATCAAGATAGCTTTAAAACTTCGCAAGCAAGCAGACGGACAGATGGACGGACGGACATTATAATACTCTCATGAAAATTATAATATTCTCTGAAAGTTTATAAAAGCAAAACGTTGCACCAATTGTTATATACTCTGTTTCCAGTCTAGTTCAATTTTCATATTTTGGCAATTATACTGCCTTTATCATATTCATAGCTTTACTATCAGACAGACTGACGGGAACCGAGTATTATATAATATATTTCTTTCTTACCAATCTAAAGTGGTACGAGTTTCAAACCAGCCAGCTGTAGGCATTTTGTTGTTGTCTTTCACAAGTGAGAATTTGTGTCCTTCTTGAGAACGCATCGCATCGCCCGCATTTCCAGTATATTTTCCAAGTGATTTTAGTTGAAACTCCTCCTCTTTACTGCCAATAACAAAATGATCGTAACGAGCATAGCGAATCTCATCATTTGTGCCGATAAGATGTATATACAGTTCATGTTGTTGTTGTATTGTTATGCTGTGTAAATTCTCCAAGCCAAGCCAGAAACTTGTATTTGGCTCGCCAAATTTGCGTTCGAATGAAAAGTTTGCATAAATAGAGCTAAGATAGCATATATAATAATCATGAAAAGAACGCTGCACAAGTATCCAGCCTGTTCCAGCTATTCTATTTTCCAAAAATACACTAAATGAATTTCTGCCAGGCACGTATATTATTTTGCTATCTGTATTTTCACTTTGGCATCCAAATGGTATACATGTAGCTGTTTTATCAGCAAGTTGATTGTCATTTTCCGCAAGTTTAGTTTCATCAAGTTTGGCTTTTGTTTTGTCTTGTAATTCATCAATTGTGTTTGTATACTTCTTTAACTGATCATTTTGTTCTAGAGTTGTTTTTGAAGTTTCCGAAAAAGTGGCTTTATTCATTTTGATGATATCTTTTTGTGTATCCTTTTTGAAGTTTTCATCTAAGTCAATTTTGCATTTATATTCCTTTAGAAACTCATTAAGCTCATTTAGTTTTTCAGCATGCAGCTTTAGATCGAGTTTCAAATGATCTATTTTATCATCTTGGTTTTCAATTCTTGTTTCATAGCACCTGAATTTCTCTTTGTTTGTTTGACTCTGCAACGCAATTAGTTCGTTGATGTTTTTATATGAGTTTAATGAGAACTTCAATGCTGCAATTACTTCATCCTTTTCCCTGCACTTTTCTTCAAGCAGCAATAATTTACACTTCAATTTCTCACACTCGTTCCAAAACTAAGAAAATAAAGTGAAAATAATTATATTATCAATAGACTTAACGTTTGAATGATTATTATTATGCTTACCGAATTATTTTCACAAGTAGATGCTTCAACAGTTTCCTGCGCATCAATTAATTCAATATTCAATACTTTACGAGTGCCATCCATTGTGATTGTTATTGAAGTATTGTTCACTTGAGACTCGATTCCAGCAAATGTTATACCGTGAATGTTGAAATTTCGATCTGCAAATAAAATTTCATTATAATGTGTGTGCGTGCTCTGATCAAGGCGTTCAAAAAAGTAAGGCCGGAAATCAAGATGGCGGCCATCCTGCTTATTGACACCCAGGGCTGGACATGCCTGCCAGCTGATGTTTTGCCATTCACCAAATACGCGGATCCGATATATGGCCACTCAATTGTATTAAGGCTGCCAATTATAACAAAGTTGGTGATGGCCAACACTGATCAATGATCGATATCTTATCGTTAAATTCAAATTTCAAGCAATTTCAAATTTTAGCAAACGTTGAAATTTGAATTCAAACAATTAAATTCTGCGCACACTTAGAATCTGTAACTAAATTGAATTCGGCGACTATTTAATGATGGTATAATTTGATGTATCATGCAAATATTGGCATATATGCGTGTGTATATAGTAAAAACAGAAATCGGGACTGGCATTAATTATGAGCGACAACAGCGCAGCTCTCAGAATGGGAAGTTGGTGGCGACAATGGCCGCCAGGCCATACAGCCCTGACATGCAAGCATTTCCGTTTCCGTGCGCTATGTCAACTTGCAGACAAACATACAACATTGTACACAGGCAGGCATAAAGCAATTAATTGTTATTGCATTGAAAACATACACACTTTATATAGACATACATATATGCACATACACAACACACACACACACACACACACACACACACACACACACACACAGAAGCAGAAACGCACACATGTAAGTACTTTATATTATTGTTAATTATCTGAGCAATGTAAAATCGAGTTAAAGCTGCGTGGAGAAAACTGGGGAATGCACTTTAACATCAATTTATATTCACAACACGTTGCCACCCCCAATCCACCCTCTCACCAAGCGCCTTCCATTCCACATATCCGGGACATGTTTGCATTGAAATTGGTCAAGGCTGCGGCTGCTGAGGGTCATCAGGCAGAGTGACCACTGTACAGCAATGGCTTGCACGCTTTTTATACCCTGTTTGCCAATCAAAATGTTTCAAAAGGGTATTCAAAATGTGCTAAAGATTTGTAACATTGTCAAAAAATATTGATTATTTTGGTTTCAGAATATCAAAATCGAATATCAATAAGATAGCGATTGTTTGAAATAACATTTTCAACTATAATATAGAATATGTTTAAGTCGAGCACACTCGACCAGCATATGCTTCTTGTATTTCTTTTTTTTTCTTTATCAGTTTTTCTTCGCCCAATTTGGCGTCATTTTGCCGCAACTGCTGCAGCAACAGCAACAACAACTGCAACAACAACAAACAGCAAACAGAAGCTGCACAGTGACACATGCCATTCGTTTTGCATGTCCATAATTTATTAATAAAAAATGGGCCGAAGAGTATCCTTGGGTGTGGGAAGTATGTCTGGCTCTAGGATCTGTCATTTGTAATGCGCTTTAAGTAGCTTTTAAGGCACCATCCAACTGAATGAGCTCATTCATTCGCATTAATAACTTTCATTTGTCAGGGGAAGCGCGTACATATATATTATGTATATGGCACTTATATACTACTTTTATAGAGCGTGTCATTTTTCTGACATTAAACTGAAATTATTATTATTATGTTTTGACTCTGCAGAGGCTGTTATATGTAATTCTATCACGAAATGTCTAACGCATTGAAGAAGACGTCTCCGACCCCTTAAAGTACATATATATATATATTCTTGAACAGCATCAACAGCTGACTCGAACTAGCCATGTCTGTCCGTCTATCCGACTTTTTATAGTATGCTAACTAGTCTCTTAGTTTTGAAACTATTTTGATGAACTTTTTTGTTTTTTGAGATAACTCAACGAAACTCTCTTTTTTTTTAAGCTTAAGCATGTTCTTTACAAGTGAACAAAATTTCATAAAAATTGAACCACTATATCTCATAGGAACAATCTGTAGAAAAAATTAGTTTTTTTAAATAATAGATAACTCAACCAAACTCACGTCATCTAAGTTTAAGGAAGTTTTGAACATGTTGACCAAATTTCATCAAAATCGGACTACTATTCTTATACTATACATACATCTGATCAAAACTTTCTAGCACTTGCTTTTATTATGTTTCACACATGCTGACTAAGTTTTAACAAAATCGGGCTTTTATATCTTATAGCTGCCATAGGAACAAACAGTATAAAATTAAGTTTTTATATGCAAAACTTTTCAGCATATCTTCTTTTTTTTTACTCCCTGTTCCCATTAAAAATGGGAAAAAGGGAGTTATAAAGTACTGCAAATGTGTGTAACAGACAGAAGGAGGCATTTCCGACTATATAAACTATATATATTCTTGATCAGGATCAACAGCCGAGACGAACTAGCCATGTCCGTCTGTCTGTCTGTCTGACCGTCTGTCCGTCTGTCCGTATGAACACACAGATCTCAGAGACTATAAGAGAGTTTATTTCAAATTTCGGATGCACCCCCCCCCCCCCCCCCCCCCCGCATCCTCGCAAATCGCAAAAGACTCCCACAGCCACAATTTTAAAGATAAAGCTTTAATTTCTAGTACACATGTATGTTTAATCAATGTCTTTCGGATGTGTAAATTTCAACACGATCGGATAAATAGCACCAAAGTTATGGAAGAACTTATTTCCCCTGTCTCAGCAGGCAGAAACAACAGTTTGACAAGCAGTTTACGAGTTAAGTGCACTGCTTGCTTGTGTTGCCGCTGAACTGCTTGAAATGCAAGTTGGGAGCAGGGAGTCACGTAGTCGGGCACACTCGACTAGAGTATTCTTACTTGTTTCTATACTCTTTTTTTAACTTTTTTGAAAAAAAAGGAAAAAAGAGTATATTGGGTTTGTGAAATGTCCGTCTGTCCGTCTGTCCGTCTGTCTGTCCGTCTGTCTGTATGAACGCAGGTTTTTTCCACAGTTTTGAAGCTAGAGCAACCAAACTTGGTATACATGTTGGTATATACCATAGGCAGACAAAGTGTCAAGATCTCCCCCCCACCCCCACCCCTTCCCCCACAAACCGCAAAAACCTATATCTTCCACAGTTTTATAGCTAGAGTAACCAAATTTGGCACAAGGGCTACTTATCACATCCTTCATTGATCTGGCAAAAAAAATTCGGCCACGCCCACCCCCGCCCCCACAAATAGGCAAAGTCTGTATATCCCCCACCCCTTTAGCTAGAATCACCAAATTTTGCAGGTTGAATTCTGTTGCCCTATTTAATAGATTGGATAAAAATATTTTTGCCACGCCCACCCCCGCCCTTGCAATCAAGCAATGTTTGTTTCTCCCAAACCTGTAGAACAGGCCCAACCAAATTTTAATTGATGGCAAAACTTTAAAGATTTGAGCAGAAATTCAATTGCCACGCCCACTGACTCCGCAAAGAGGCGAAAAAAAGAGTATATCGCAGTCGGGTGCATCCGACTGCAACGTTCTTACTTGTTATTACTATAATAGTATATTTATATATTTATAAGTAGCTCCTAACTTATCATGCAGATGATATTATATAATTTGCAAAACAGTTATATTAGTAGCTGTTTCAACTTATTGGTAAACTTCTAATATTATATATTGTTTTTTTGTTCTAGCCACTTCATCTTTGCTGCCTTATTTGACAATACACATGCAATCGATTGGATTAACGGTGGAAGAGATTGCGATTATATATTTGGCATTGCCGTTCACAACATTTCTCAGTCCACCAATAACAGGTGAGTGGTTGATTTGAAGGAAAGAGATTGCAATGGAATGATGGTTTATAATGCAATTTAATTAAAGTGTCAGCTTAGAAGAATGTACATTTTAATGAAATGAATTTAATTAATTTAGAAGCTCATAATAGAAGAATGTCAGTCGGAAAATCAATGTTATAGATACGAGTTAGCCCTTACATAAATGCAACTAACATAACGAAATGCATAAATCATATATTTAAATGTAACTACAATGAAACTGATTTTATTTGATGCTAATGTAATAATATTTAACAAAAAAAGTGCTATCAGTTGACAGCTATCTATTCAGCCTATCGCAATATTTGTATCATTCGGTTGCACTTCACTTTTCTATCTCATATTTTCTTTTTTATTTTTGTTGCTGCCACAGCTTTTGTGGTTCTGATAACAAACAGAACAAAAAACAAGTAAGAACGCTGCAGTCGAATGCACCCGACTGCGATATACTCTTTTTTTCGCCCCTTTGCGGACTCGGAAGTGGGCGTGGCAATTGTATTTTTGATCAAATCTTTCAAGTTTTGTCATCAATTTAAATTTGGTTGGACCTGTTCTACAGGTTTGGGAGAAACAAACATTACTTGATTGCAAGGGCGGGGGTGGGCGTGGCAACAATATTTTTATCCAATCTATTAAATAGGGCAACAGAATTCAACCTGCAAAATTTGGGGACTCTAGCTACTGGGGTGGGGGAGATACAGACTTTGCTTATTTGTGGGGGCGGAAGTGGGCGTGGCCAAATTTTTTTTACCAGATCGATCAAGGAAGTGATTAGTAGTCCTTGTGCAAAATTTGGTTACTCCAGCTCTAAAATTGTGGAAGATATAGTTTTTGCCGTTTGTGATGGAAGGGGTGGGGGTGGGGGGGAGATCTTGACACTTTGTATTACTATGGTGTATACCAACATGTATACCAAGTTTGGTTGCTCTAGCTTCAAAACTGTGGAAAAAACCTGCATTCATACAGACGGACGGACGGACAGACGGACATTTCACAAACCCAATATACTCTTTTTCCCTTTTTTTTCAAAAAAATTACAAAAAAAAGAGTATTAACACGACCAACAATAAAACTCAAAGCACCGGCCTTAAATCCATAGCATATATGTGGCGCAATTTTTTGATATATTTTAAAATATTTATTTTTTATATATTTTTTTTTGTATTTTATTGTGGCCCTCATCGCTGGCTGCGGGCTGCGGGCTGCTGTAGATTTTCACAGATGCATTTTTTGCGTGTCACCATTTTTTTGGGGCCACTTTGATGAGAGTAAAAATAATTTAATTCACTTGTATTTTAAATGACAATTAAAAATGTTTTCTTTTTCTGACATATTTGAAGTATGTCGTGTTGCGGCCCTGCAGTTTATATATTTGCTGTAAGTGCAAAGTGATTTCAAAAACAAAACAAAAAACAACAACAAAATGTAACACTTTTTCAACTTTTTTTTGTTGATTATTATTGATTTCGTTGCAATTCTTTAAATGAATTTTGCGGTGTAACTTTGACATGGCGTTGGCGTTTTAAAAATTTAATATGCACCTGCAGAGCTTTGAGCTTTTTCATCAAATAGTTTCATCAACTTGCTGCTCTATTTATTAAATATTATGTTGTAAATTAAGACAAAGTTGAAGGCATCTTTAACCACAGAAGAAATACTTTTTATAAGCCAGAACAGACATTTTAAATCTTTAAATTTTAGTTACGTTCTGCTCAGAGTTTCACATTCGAGTTAAGTCCACAGAATGCAGTTGAAAATAATAATCTCATTTGAAATGATTTGTTTTGAATTTCTAAAATATTGGAAATGTACAAAAAGTGTAAGATTTCAAATGAACTATTTCTCTTTGTTTAAAGCCCATTTGTTACTTACGCAGCCTTTCTAGGTTTAACGTCAAGTTAACAATGTATAAGTTAATACAATTGAATATTTTTAAGTAATTTCAATCAAAATGTATATTTTCACATTATTAAATACAGACTTTTAGATATTAAACATCTAACTGAAGCAGCAAAAACTTCCATTTGCAGTTAGGTATAAACTTAAAGTTGCACAGCCTGTTTTCTTGCAGCTCAGGCTAAAACTAAATACTGAGAAGGCCATCTTAACTTATTTGATAAAGCTGGCAAAGTTAAAAACTACACTTTGTCGAGCCACAGATACAGAAACAGATACAAACACACACACACACACATACATATTATAAAACATCGTTTATTTACAGCTCTAACTTGAAAATAAAATTCTCAACTTTTCACTGTGTCTCTTTCTGTGCAGGTTTTCTCGTTGATAAATTTGGCAAATATAAACCGGTCGTTGTGATGAGTCTTCTGCTGAATGCAATTTTCCATCATTCACTACTCTTCATACCCCAACAGGAGATACCAGGTGTTGTGCCATCGGCATTTGTGCTACGTCATCCGGATAGCGGCGACATTGAGGTAAGAAACGACTTTTCTGCAACATTTCTACAAAATCTCAAGGCAATCTCAAGTTTATCTTCTTCAAATGTGCACTTAAATTACTTTGATCAATCCTAATGGATGAATGTGCTTTGAAAATGGCAATTGGATTGAAGCGATTCGAAAACGAAAACGAAACACATCTGCCAGCAATTAAGCATCGATATTGGTATGCCAGATCCGAATCAAATACAAAATGCGCTATTGCTAACAACATTGACATTTTTGGCTATTGAAAGTAAGCGTTTATGCGTAGTTAATCATGAATTCAACTTTGTATCAAATATCTTGATTGTCATTTCTTTGAATTTTGTGTTACAACAGAGCTCAACTCTGAACATTCAATGTGTACTTTAAGCTCTGTGCAGTATAGTTTCCTGTATTGCATGGCATAAACAGAGTATTTTATGAGCTTGCCACAACGTTGCAACGTTGGCTATGTCTGTGCTTTTATGTAGATTTGTGTTGCCTGCCAAACAAAATGCACATTTTCTGCCAAACATCCAATACATACGTGGCACAGTGGATGGTTTTGAATTTGTTTTTGCAACAAAAAATTAGAAAAGTAGAGAACGCTTTTAAAAATTTTGGAAAAATATTTTATTTATCTTAGATAGCACAAAAATTTGTTTAATTTTAATAAACAAATTATTTGCTTAAAAAAAATTAAAAATTTATATTAAAAATACATTTATTTTGAAATATTTGCTATACAATAACATACAGGCCTTTTCTGGTTTCCACTTTTGGCAACATTCTGCGGAATTGATATAGTAAATTGAATCTTTTCATAATGGCTAGTTTTTTCGATTCCTGATGAAATGCAATTTAATTCATTCCTCAAAGTGTTGTCAAAAGTTATAATGGGAACATTTAAAGCAAATTCCCCTTCTCAAACCTTACCGAAAGTGGAAAGCAGAAGAGGCCTGTTTAAATCCAAACAATATTCCAAATCATATCAAATTTCCATTAAGAATGCTGAGAAGTACCAATTTTTTTTATTTATATTTGGGATCTCACATATTTTAAAGAAAAGCAAAACTATTCTAGCTCTACAGCAAAAATATAAAAAGGTTGAACCATTTTGAATTATTCTTTGCCTACTATCGACTGTTTCAATTTTTGCTGCGCAATGCAGCTAAAGACTCCACTGTGCAGCGCAGGTATTAGGTGTATTAGACAAAGTAGCATAGAAGAGCTGCAAGATACCTGAAGCGGCCTCAATGTAGACAGCTGTTGCACGGTAGTTTTAATGCGGTTACTTTATGGCTCAACATTTTGTTGTTGTTGTTGTTGTTGTTGTTGTTGTTGCTGTGTTGCACCCACGCTGATGACTTTGACAACAGATTGGGTAAAGCTAAGTGGCTGACACGGCAAATTGCAGCTGTTGGCCAAAAACTGAGCCAGCCTCTGAAACTGGGGCAACCGTCATATTTTCAGTTGTTTGACCGTGTTGCATTACAGTCGAAACAATTTTAATTGCCCCAATTTACTTACAGAAATTGGTATTAGAAATCAAAATGAGTTGTCCAAATATTAAAGCCTTTGCTGCTTTTCACTTTTGATAAGAAATTGTGAAACTTCGCGTTGCAATATAATGGCAAACAATAAAGTTTTCCTTACAAACACTCGATTTCAGTCCGATCGTTCATATGACTATATACATATGATATGGTGGTCCGATCCGGCTGATTTTTTACATCCTCAACTAGAAGTATTTTTGGCCGCCCTACCCATGCAACAGGAACCAGTGTGCATCAGCCGGAATAAGAAAATGCCGCAAAATATAGCAGAAAGTGGCAGCTAGAAGAGGCCTGATAAAATGTAGTCCCGATAAAAAATAACAAAATGTCGAATTATTTTCTAAATAGCTTTACAAAACAGTTTGATTTTTATTTGTATTTATTTTATAAAAATGTTTTAAATAATTGAAATCTAAATGTTTGCCATGCTATCAGAAATCAAGAAATTAGAAACATACCAGCAAGATAGTTGTTTTAAATAAAGTATTATTCTAGATGTTATCCATAAGCATTTTTAGATACTATATTTATAGTTATATAGAAAAGCCAATTGTTAACTGAGCAACTTGCAACCTTTGCAAACTGAAGTCAAAATTTTGAATAGGAGCGAATGAGTAACTGCAAGACGTTATTAACTTGTTATCCGCATCAATATCAGTTGAATTTTATTATATATGTAACGCATATGACTACTACTACTATCTGCATATTGCCACGGGAATGTTTTACTTGACGCAGAATGCTGCAACGGACACGTATTCAATTGTGGCACACGCAGTTCTGTCTGCCACACTGGGACACCGTTTCGCATGTCTCTATTTGCGAAATGGCGCTGCGGCAAGTAGCAGCAACATAAAAGCCGGCTTTTATTTGAGGCGTCATAATGCTGCTTGCTACATGCAACACAGCAGCGCACACACATTCAAAGACTTTCACACACACACACACGCACACATACACACTTTCAAACACGCGCCCACACAGAGCCATAAAACGCACACAAGGCTAACAAGTGAGGCTATAAGTGTCTTTCTCTCTCTCACTCTCTCAAACTGTACATGTGTGTGTGTGTGTGTGTGTGTGTGTGTCTGAGTGTGTGTGAGTGTGTGTCTGTGCTTTAATGCGTTGCGCGGTGGCGCCACAAGTGAGGCATGGCACACAGATAAAGTTGGTAACAGAGAGAGAGAGAGATAGAGAGAGAGCGAGATAGAGATAGAGAGAGCGTTTGAGTGAACCACTTTTTGGAGCAAGCGGCAATTGACTGCATATTTCTGTGAGCCCAGCATCATGAAACACGTCAGCGCACACACAAACGCAATATTTGCCCCATACACGCACAACATACACATCACGTATACGCAATGTATGGCCGCACACTGCGTGCCTGTATTAGATGATCCTGTAGCATGGGCGCGTGTCTAAAGCAGCACAGGTAAAGGGAGATTGTTAAAAGGGGTTTGCCGGTTGTTTTTTATATAAAACATATATTTTCCTACAATTTCAAAGACTTTGATTTTTTAAATATTAATTTAGACAGTTTGCAAGGTAAATCGCTGTTGTATCAAGCAATAACAAGGTAGTTTAATAAATACTCTCTATGGAATCTATACTATCTGTACTATAGATGAACAGACAGACAATAAATGAAGCTATTGATGCTGATCAAGAATTTATATAGATACTGCTTCTGTCTGTTACATAGTCTTGGAGTACTTTATTACTCCCCTTTAAACGGACAGACAGACATTTCGTGAGAGAACTATAATAAACTTTGCAAAGGATAGCATCTTAAAATAGAATTGATCTATAAAACACTTCGGATATATGAACATATATCAACTATTTATATGCAGTTCTCAAAGCTGTGCCCAAACTACTTCTTGGGCATTCACAGTTCAATACATTTTTATATACATACCGATCAGTTTTCGGTATTAAACGGATGCGAATTAATCTTAAGAATTTATCGCGTATTCGTAGAATTTATGTAAACAAAGAAATATTTATATATGCACACTCTTGGATACAAAATTATACTTCTCTCGTATGTCGCTGATGCGAGATTAATTCTACCAGAGTCTAAACAGGAGCATGAAACCGAGTTGCAACATGTTGCATGTTGCTTCCATGTTGCGTGTATGGGCTGAGAAGAACGTTGCGACGTCTCTGTTAATGAAAAGTGCTATAATATCACATTTAACATGTTCCCAAACTGGTATCAAAGCTAAGAAATTATAAGCTAAAAATGAAAAGTTTAGAAAAATTGTCAATTTGTTTTTTGTTTTTAACATATCGTTTACTTACTGCAAGACCTTTAAAATAATGCAATCTTTTTATAGTGTTAATTATGCAGCAATGCTCATTAACTAAAGCCATTGTGTCACAGTTTCATGTCTCTATTCCTAATAGTTTCTGACTGATGAATGTTTAAGTTTTTCATTGTTTTAGGAAAGTGTGCGAAACTTGAAAGCATTTTTCTCGAAGTAGCAAATTTTGAGTTATGACGGGTTTGCAGTTAGCAAACGATATGCTTAAGCTTATACATAAACTTAACATTATGCACATATGTTATTTGCAGCAAAAGAGTGAGATAAGAGTGGACCATTGAATATAAGAGTCGTATCGAAACATTTAACAGAAGTTCGAAGAAGTTCCAACAGCTCACTTAACAGATCGAGCCAACTATTTTCCTAATTGTCGTTCATCTAGTTCTTTTTGGGTTGCTCATTTGAGTCAGATTTTAGTAAAGATTAAATAAAACGAATGAAAGTGATTATAAAAGAAATTTAAGAGTCATTACAATAAATACAAATAAATATAAAACAAGCAAACTGACTAATCGAATAAGGCAAAAGAATGAACTTAACAAATGAACTGTATATGAACAATTAGTTCGTACACCAAAAATTGAGCTACATAATTCATAATTTCAATTGAACAACAATGAGCAGCAATACTTTGACATATGTATATATGTATATACATATGTATGCAAACATATTTCAAACTATGCAGCTGCTGGGCCTCGACTGGTAAACGCTTACTCTGCGATTTTAAGCGTGTTCTCTGTTTATATTAGAAGCATTGAAAGGCTTTTGTTGATATCGACGGAGAAGAATTCTATAAGCATCTTTCTATTCGATAGAAATATAGCCTTGGGCAGTCTAATACACATACATATGTACATGCTTATATGCCCTTGCGGAACTTTTTATACCCTTGCCGTGGGTATTTTAAATTTGTTATGAAACTTCTTTTTTTCCTGTCAGCTGTCAGATTCAGCCGTACCAGATCAGATAAGAACGATCGGTCGAAAATTGAGTTTCCACATGAACAACTTTTCTGCAAGAGCATATTTTCTTTCATGTTTTTGTTTTTCCAAGTTTTTTCAAAGACAGTACTTCGATAATGCCATCTCGTTGTAGCTTGAATCTTGTAAAGAAAAAGCTCAATAAAAACTCAAAAGTAAGCTTTTCTTATATGAAAACAAGTAAGAATACTCTAGTCGAGTGTGCCCGACTACGAGACTCCCTGCTCCCAACTTGCATTTCAAGCAGTTCAGCGGCAACACAAGCAAGCAGCGTACTCAACTTGCACAGTGCATGTCAAACTGTTGATTCTGCCTGCTGAGACAGGGGAAATAAGTTCTTCCATAACTTTGGTGCTATTTATCCGATCGTGTTGAAATTTACACATCCGAAAGACATTGATTAAACATACATGTGTACCAAAAATTAAAGCTTTATCTTTAAAATTGTGGCTTTGGGAGTCTTTTGCGATTTGCGGGGGTGCGGAGGGATGCATCCGAAATTTGAAATAAACTTGATCTGCGTATGGTATACAGGAACCTACATGCCAAGTTTGGTGTCTCTAGCTTTTGTAGTCTCCGAGATCTGTGTGTTCATACGGACAGACGGACAGACAGACGGACATGGCTAGTTCGTCTCGGCTGTTGATCCTGATCAAGAAAATATATAGTTTATATAGTCGGAACTGCCTCCTTCTGTCTGTTACACACATTTGCAGTACTTTATAACTCCCTTTTTCCCATTTTTAATGGGAACAGGGAGTAAAAAGCTCAATAAAAACTCAAAAGTAAGCTTTTCTTTTATGAAAAACATATGCATGGGTTATGTTTGCGGCACTCAGAAAATAACGTTTTTTTCTGACTTTGTTTGTTTGCTTAATATGCATGGAATACAACTTGCCCCTTTGCTGAAATCCTGAGCACGCTCATGTCTCGAATTCGTGCAGCTGCATTTCAATATCGAACAGCTTGTAGATATTTGGTGTTGCATCTTTGACTGTTTCTTGTTAGATTTCTGCATGTGCATAAATTTGTGTCATGTAAAATCATTGAAATGAAGCAAATAACTGTCGAATGTGGCATGAATAGTCTGGGGTGGCTGGGTTGGCTACCACAGGACCTTCTGAATGGTTGCTGATGCTGATGGTCGACATCGATGTTCGTTGAAGACATTGGCAAAGTTTGTTGCCCAGGACATTTTCATTTTTATGCATTCTGTGTATTTTATGGTTATGAGCGCAGCCAATGTGGACTCTTTGGTAAATTGTTGTTGTTGTTGTTGTCGCTGTTGCTGTTGTTATTATTGCTTTTGTTGTTTGTCCGGCTGTTGCCTGCCTTGGCCATAATAAAAATTTTAGTACTGAATTGTCATTGTAATGCCAACAAAGCAAAGCATTCGCTTAACCAACACAGGGCTCGAATCGACATCAGAATATCAGAATAGCACTGAAAGCAAAGAGCTCCCAAAAGGTCAGCAAATGCTGAAGAAGAAACTTCAAAGTGAATTGGTTTATTGCATGGCACAATGTGTGGCATTGGATTCAGAACTCTGAATTTGAACAGTCAAGAAATATAAGATTCAAGTGAGCACTATATTTGTTAGTTCACAATGCTCGAATACAAAATTTCCTATATCCTTATCTCTTTTCGCCGATTCAAAGATTTAGCATTTACAGTTGCCGTTTTAATCTCTTAACTCTCAATGGCTCATGTTCATTGTAAATGCTGCAATCTTTTAAGTGGGAGACTTTAAATAAAGCGGAATTTTCAAATGGTTTCAATTTAAAATAAATTATACTTAATACATTTAAAGGAAAACAGAGAATAACTGCTACAAAAGGAGAAATCTTTGATCCTTTAAAGTCTAATTGGGTTTTATTGGGCTTTTCCCGATCCTAGCAACAAATGTTGGAGTTAAAGGACGGAGTACTTCTATGTTCTCGCGGCAACACCATAAATCTATAATAACAAACGCTTGAACTGCTTGGGGTTCAAGTAGTTAACTGCTTGCTGCATATTTCTGTATTTTGTATGTATACTTAATTCAGAGCTGGCTACAGGGTATTTCGTAGTCTAGAGTCTTTTTACTTATTAAATATAATTTAAGTTTTAAATTCAACAAAATAAATGTTCAATATATCCAAAATAGGTGGACGCTCGACAATTGGCACTACTTGGATCTGAGGGATCCAACTGGGTCGATATTGCTATCGATTCGATGGTTTAAACTTTAACAGCATTCGATTCAGATATCAGATACAACGAATAACTCGACTGATTGTAAACAGAATAGTTGACTATTTACTTCCTGTTCCCATTAAAAATGGGAAAAAGGGAGTTATAAAGTACTGCAAATGTGTGTAACAGACAGATGGAGGCATTTCCGACTATATAAACTGTATATATTCTTGATCAGGATCAACAGCCGAGACGAACTAGACATGTCCGTCTGTCTGTCTGTCTGTCTGTCTGTCTGTCCGTCTGTCCGTATGAACACACAGATCTCAGGGACTATAAGAGCTAGACACACCAAACTTGGCATGCAGGTTCCTGTATACCATACGCAGATCAAGTTTATTTCAAATTTTGGATGCACCCCCCCGCACCCGCGTAAATCGCAAAAGTCTCCCACAGCCACAATTTTAAAGATAAAGCTTTAATTTTTGGTACACATGTATGTTTAATCAATGTCTTTCGGATGTGTAAATTTCAACACGATCGGATAAATAGCACCAAAGTTATGGAAGAACTTATTTCCCCTGTCTCAGCAGGCAGAAACAACAGTTTGACATGCACTGTGCAAGTTGAGTACGCTGCTTGCTTGTGTTGCCGCTGAACTGCTTGAAATGCAAGTTGGGAGCAGGGAGTCTCGTAGTCGGGCACACTCGACTAGAGTATTCTTACGTGTTTTATTTACTGTTTAGTCAAAGTTGCAATAAATTTGGAATAATCATACTCTCTTTTTTTTTCGCCAAATAAGATTGAAATTGAGAATACTGTCGGGCACACTATTCGAGTGTGTTCAAGTGTATTTTCATTCAATAACTCATTTGAATTGCAATGCGGAGTCAACCCAAAAGAAAGTTCTATCTCCAATTTAGTTTGCAATCAACATAGATACATGAGTACATATCCATTGAGAGAACATCAGCAGCAGCATCAGCATCAGCAGCTAGAGCAATCGAGTCAATATTCAAGTACGAGTATCTAGCTAAGCAACTGAAGCAGAAATTCAAAGTGCTTGGTTTATGGCCCAGCTGGCAGTCACACCTTCGAAGATAGAATGCAGCAACAAATTGCAGTGCCAAATACTTGATGCACTTGCAGCTGAGCTGGAGTTTAACATAAATCGAATTATGGGGGCAGACACACACACACACACACACACATATACATATATATACATAGATATGTATATGGAGCAGGCAAAGAAATATTTTCAAGCTTTATTGAGAGACAAGATATTATGCTAAAACCAAGCTTTGGCACTTCTTCCATATTGGGGAGCCAAACAAATGCAAATGGAGAGTAAAAAATGACAGCAACAGCAAATTCTGGAGCAGCAGCTAACGTTCTTGACAGCTAACAAGCATCGCAAAGCATTAGATACATCTCAGATCCAACTACAACAAGCAATCACATTTCAGTCAGCTAATCCCGTTTGCTATATACTCTGTCTTTAGTTAAATAAGTGCTCAACATGATTTGAAAAAGTTTGAATTGAAAAGTTTTCAATTTGGTGATTCAGTTCTTAAAATTGTGAAAGATATATAAATCTGTAATTTTAATTAAAAAATAACTGCCTTTAGGTACAAAATTCTGATATTAAAAACATTTTATAAGTTCGAAACTATTTTGTACTTAATCAAAGGCTCGTTTTTGATTTGAAGATCTATTTGAACTGAATTTAAGAATATATGAGAAATATACATATGTATATATATATATATATAAGGAATATAGTGTAATAGTTTTTGTTTTATTTTGGTAGAAAATCATTAGTAGTTTCTTATATTATGTGGACAGTTCTCCTATTCGATTCCAATCAAAACATTTGGAATCAAAATTATTAGCTGTTCTGAACTCCAAAGATCGAAACATAGTTCAGTTTAAAAAGTTTTGTAAAAAAGAGGTATTCCAACTTGTCTTTAAAAAGAAGAAACGTTTGCTATTTGATTCGAAAAGAGGAATACAAAATCGAAAACGATTCGTATTGAAAAGTTCTTGGAAATGGGAACAGGCCTGATAATATTTGTGAGGCAGAATCAGGCGTTTTTGTTGCCCTAACTGTAAAAGTGAAAGACGAACAGTGCACAAACTCAATATACGCTTTTTTCCTGTTTGGGAACAGAGTATGATAACAACAACAACAAGAACAGCAATAGTGCCATCGAGTGGAACAGCTAGAAGAGGAGACCTGAACAACTTCTAAACAGGGCGGCAATGCCGAAAAATCCACTTAAATGGGAGTGCACGTCAGGTTCGGGTCCCGGGTCCAAGTCCGGGTCCAAGTCCGGGTCCGTATATGTATGTATATGTGTATATCTGTATATCACGTACATTTATCTTTGTGTCGTTTTGTAGCACTTAAGCTACACTTATAGCACACACAGATACACTGCAATTGTAGTGTGAGTGCAGAGTGTTGTATGTAGTGTATAGTGTAAGAGCCCCATTGCCGTTAGCCGTAATGAAACGCAATGGAGCTGCGTGTGAAGGGCCTCGTTGTGTTGTGTGGTCCTGGACCATTGCCAGTCGCACGCATTGCCTTAAATGAGAATTTGCGCAAAAGTATCTTTTACTCTGAGATATGGCAGCACACACACACACACACACACACACGCCCACAACCACCATTCTACATTCACACTGATTCACCCATTCACCCGATGTTGGACACTGGGCCACAAACATGGGCCAGTGCACGGTCTTGTATTGAATTTGTATTTATGATGTGCACATAAAATACAATAACACCATTAAAATTGCTGCAGTAAACAACAACAACAACAACAATAGCCAAGTGCGAGGGTTGACTAAGAAATATTGCAACTGAAATCGAAAGATAAAGTTTTATTCCGATATGCCGCCCGTGCTTTAGTTTTTGGTAAAGCGTCGAACCATTAACGTAAATGTTGCTTGAAATAAGATTTGCAATTGATTTTGAAATCAATTATTCACATTTTCTGTTAGAATTTTCCAAAATCTCTGACATACAATTAAATGGAAATGGGTCAAACATCGATATTTATAAATTTTATTAACCATCGATATTTAGCTCTTTATATCGATAGTAGATATCGTATGATTTTATACGGAAATATGTTGTGCAAAAGCAAATTATTTGAATTAATTTAGTTGAAAAAACTATTTTTTTTTAAAATATTCTGTTCTTATTTTTATAAATTTATTTATCTGGAAATTATTTGGTTGAAATATTTGTTTGTATAGAAATATGTTTATATTTAAAGTCAAAATAATTGTTGACAGAAGAAGGCCCTTCTTAAAAAATAGTTTAAATACCCTTTTTTTTTCTTTCAAAAATTCAAAGAAAACAGAGACTTTTTTGTGTAATGTCCGTCTGTCTGTCCGTCTGTATGAATGCAGTATTTTCTTACAGTTTGTGAGCTAAGCAACAATGTAGGTATATACCACAGGCAGACACTCGCAGCTTCGACTGTTACTATCGAAGTCTATCGATAGTTTGCCAATCGAAGCTTTGACGCATCTACTATTTTAGTATTATACTATTGATAGCATTGTATCTTAAAATACATAGTTATTAAGCGTTCTGCAAGACTCGAACAATAATAAATGGTTGCCATGAAATGCATTTCTTGGATACATTTGTGTCATGTCCTTGTGCTTGGCTTGTGGTTAGCTATTTTATGCCATTATGGCCAAGTTTGGTTGCCGCTTGGCTTTAATTTATATGCCGTAGCCAGTGTCGATATTGTGCGGCAACGGAAATTACCATTTTATTATTGCAGGCGTTGCTGAACGAGGACGAGAACGAGAACGAGAATGAGGACGAGGATGCAGCAGCAGTAGCTCGCCTCGCTCCTGAACTTATTGAATTCGTATTAAAATTGGTAATGGATATATATATATGTACATGCTTGAACACGAGGTACATAAGCTCGACAACAAACAAGCTACTGAAAACACATAGATGCAGATAAACTAAATCCGATACGATATTTATTTATGCCTAAGTATTAAGTCGACATTTTCAATGTGATATCTGCATCAACAAGCGTATCATCATCAGCCTCATTCTCCAGCCATTCAGTAAAACTGCTATTTGACATAAAGACATCATCCATTTCATCTTCAGTTTCATCCATCTCATTGGCCGAATCGTATACTGTTGACACTTCTGAACCATCAGAATCATCCGATTCCAAAACACCAGCCACATAAAAATGATCTTCAAGCATAATTTTCCATTCATTCATATAGGTTACAAGATCACGCGTCTCAAAACGTGCTGCATTACGTATATACCACATAATATTCGTACCAGAGAGTTTTGCATAAGGGCCTCCAGGTCCAAAGTCCTTGGCTGCCGATGACACATCATAGAGAGTACCCATCAAAGCAACCAGATACTTGCCTTTCGAATTATTGGCATTGTAGCGTTTAAGCTTCTCCTTCGTCAGACGCAGATCTCGCATAGGCCTTGGCAACTTATTCACACCTCCAATCGCATAGTCCTCATCGTCATAGGTGGGATGCTCGTCTCGTTTGCTTATATAGGCCACATATCCCAGCAAGCAGGTCATCGCTAGTATGCCCAATGGTGAACTGATGCAATCACGCAGCAGCGTACTCCATGTATTAGTTGGCAAAGAAGACATTGTTGCAGTTATTTGAATTTAAATAGTTTTGTAGAAAGAAATTTATTTTCGTTTTCTCAATGTTGAATGTTTTCTGTTCAGTTAGGTTGTCAACTATGACAAATCTTGTCAAATCACTGCATTGATTTTCAAGGCCTGCTATTCAAAGTCTTAATTTTGGACATATTAAGTAAGTATTAATTCTAGTATTTTGTGCAAACTAGAGTTGGTATAGAGGTAGGAATTCGTTACCGATTTTGAAAATATTTCCCGCGAAAAAAAGTATTTATTAATAATTTTTACTTTTGGCTTAAAAATTAAACCAAAATTGGAACAAAAACACTCAAATTTATAATTTTTCTTTAATTTTTTCTACTGAAACAAAAGTGGTTGAGTTTAACACCTTTTTTTTGTACTCCTGCAGGTCTGGTGGTCACCCTGCCCCAGTCGGGAGTGTCCAGAGGAGCCAGAGCTGGAGTTGGCCGTGTATCAATGCGTTGACTATTGTTTAATGCAGGAGCAAGCCAATCCACAGCTTTTTACCGATTCGCCGGCATATGAGAAGTATACAACAACAACGAAAAGGACGACAACGATGAGGGCAATGTCCAGTCCTGGATTAGATGCGAGTGTGTCGACTGTACCCACATTGGGTAGTACAACAACAAGCACAACAACAAGCACAACTACAACAACAACGACGACGACCTCTTCACCAGCTGCATCATTACCAGCATTATTTGCAACGCAAACGAGAAGCAGATACCAAGATGTACTTAATATGTCATCGACCATGTTCCCGCCATTGGAGAACGCATCGGCCATGTCCTTGCTCATGCAGCAGGAGCAACAGTCACCCTCAGCGGCCTCGTCCGCATCGTCGTCCTCGTCATCATTATCATCATCAGCTGAATTGTCAGCCATGTCCATGCAAGGATTGAATCGTAAGTGACACTACTACATGATGATCCTGCTTTTGTTATCTTGTCCTCTGCATTTGTCAAACTCCTCCCAACCTTATTATCGCCTCCTGGTGCTTGTTAGCCGTTAGTTTCCTTGTCAACCGCGTCATTCACTAAAGCACCAGTAGCTCGCTTGAGTCCATAGATTCAAGCTGGCTGTCTTTCTCTTTCTCTCCTTTTGCATTGTCCATATCCTTGTCCGCATTGGCATCCGCATCCTCATCCTCATCCACATCCGTGTCGTGTCGTGTCGTATCGTGTCATGTGTGTGTGTTTTACTTTTATTAGTTTGTTTTTACCATTTTTGCCAAGTTCTTGGAGCAAACTTGCTCAATAAAAGCCAAAGAACGAGTTAAGTCAGCACAGCACCACTCCTTTTTACTCCTTGCCACCCCCCACCCCCCCTCTCACATTTCAACCCAACCAAAAATAATACGAAAACAAAAATAAATAATTTAACCTGTGGTTGGCATGTGAAGCAGCCTGTCGTCATTAAAGCCTGACGCGTTTCAACAAAGTTCAAAACTTTGCGCAACACCAACGAAAAAGTTGCAAAAGGGGTCCTTTATTAAATTTCCACACACGAAACTAGCACCGAAGTGCGGTCCTTCGTCTTCGACTAAAACTTACTAAGGCAAATAAACTCTAGAACGAGATTGTGTTTACATAGACAGTGCTCAGAATTCTCAGAGTGCATTTATGTAAAATACTAAACGAATATTTCATCTAGAATGTGCACAGCAAGGATTAGTTGACCTTGAATTACAAAAGTCCTTTGCAGAACTAATAAGATTCTAACAAATTTTATTTTATTCTTTTGTCTTTTATTAACTTATTTATTTAATGTCGACTAAAAGGACCAATGTCAATTGCAATAATTTAAATAAAAATTAAAAATATTATTAAAATTTATTAAATATTAAAATAATAATAATAAAAACAAAGAAAAATTTAGGGAAAAATTGCAAAAAAATTTATCCAACATATGTTGCAAGGATTGGGGAATACCCAAAAAGACTGCATCAGACAAGAAAGTATTGAGTGAAAAAAATAAATACAAAAATATAACAATACAAAAATACAAGAGATCTTGACACTTGGTCTGACTATGGTATATACCAACATGTGTACCAATATACTCTGTTTTTTTTTTTAAATTAAAAAAAGAGTATAGTAAACCTACAAAGTAGTAAGGTGAGCAAGGAGTGAAGCTCTGAGTGTAGGCCTACTTATAACACGAAGAAGATTATTATAATCAGAACATAAGATAGGAAAAGGGTTATGGATAGCATAGTTAATAAAACAGGTGTGAAGAGAAAGAGGTCTGATTAATTCAGAAGATTCAGGAAATAGTTAGACAATGCAATTTTCATAGACATATTTAGTATAGGATGGCTATATAATCCAACTAAGCTATTTTTTTGTATTGGAGCTGAAAAGATGTGTGTAAACTTTATAGTTGGTGCTCAAACAGGCGAAAAGGCTGAAGGACAGAAAATCAGACAGACACATAGACCGAGTATAAAAAGTGTGCTCTAGGCATAACGAGTAATAGAACTTCAATATGCAAAAGCAAATCTGAACAACAAAGCAACTCATATGAGGGCAGTACACTTGCCACTCCACTTTTCAGAAAGGGGAAGGAGATGACCCTTTCTGAAAAGTGGAGTGGCAAGTGTACTGCCCTCACTGGGATTGTTAGGCCAACTTGATTCTTAATATACAAAACATCACGTTAAGAAACTAACCATTTGGATCTTTGTAGTTTCAACGGGCACAGCAGGTACAGTGAATAGCAAACCAAAGCCCAGCAGCAGTTGGGTGCAATCGGATAATTCAGATGAAACATACTTTATGCTGCAAATGCATCCCGATTTGGCGGATCCCACGGAACAGTTGGGCATGGAAATAGAGCAGGATGATAATGAGACAGTTACCGATATTAGGCAACGCTTTGGCGAGGATAAACTAGTGAAAATGCAAATCAATCTTACCGATATGGATGATCTGGATCTGCGTTGTGGTGGCCTGGTTAGACGCACAAACATTTCCTATGTGAATTCAGGAGCTGTCAAGTGCATGATGCAGCGTTGCACGTTCACGTTGAATGCACCAGAGATATGTCCACCGGATTACAAGGAAACGGATGATACCATATTCTGGATATACTTTCTGTTGCGGTATGTCAAATAAATATATTATCAGAGGCCGTAACGATTATAATTTTAGTTTAAAAAATATAAATATTTTTAATTTTATTGGTCTAAAAAAATAATTAAATTTCAATTTTTATATAAAAATTATGAAAAACCTCTTATTATCGATTTTTGAAATAAAAGTTGATAATAAAAATTGTTTTTCAATTTTAATTTTATGAATTAAAATTAAGAGTTATTTTTCAATTTTTCTTTTAAAAATTGAAAATAAAGATTGAATTTGAATATATTTTTTTATCTTTTAATGTTTCTCATTTCGAACACTTTTCCAACAGTTTTCTAGCTACCACCATGTTGTCGGCCGGAGTCACCATTATGGATCCGATTGCTCTTACGATGATTGAAAAGTACGGCGGAGACTTTGGTCGTGAGCGTTTGTTCTCGAGCATTGGTATGGCCATATTCTCACCCATTACGGGCATCATGATTGACTATTCGTCCCGGGGATTGGGCTACACGGACTACTCGGCTGCCTTTTATACATATGATGTGCTTTTGGTCATATCGACAATGTCTGTACTAATGATGCCGCTGGGCGAGAAGTTGCCGGCGGATAATGTGTTTAGGGATTTGTGGAATCTATTGAAAATGCCGCACGTGATTGCTTTTATCATATTTCTCTTTGTGCTCGGCAATTTCTGGGGCTTTATCGAGAGCTTTCTGTTTCTGTATCTTAAGGAGTTGGGTGCCCCCAACTATTTATTGGGTAAGTTTCTCTACTGTCCTTGTTGTTGTCAACTGTTGTCTTCATGGTTTCCATGTCGCTTGTTTCAGGCATTACAATTACTGTGGGCACCGTGAGCAGCATACCATTTTTATACGGAGCTGAGAAAATCACACGCGTCTTTGGACACGTTAATTTGATTATCATTGCGTTCTTCTCGCATGCTGGACGCCTGGTTGGCTATTCCTTTATCGAGTAAGTGTGTATGTGTGTGTGTGTGTGTGTGTGTGTGTGTGTGTGTGTGTGTGTGTGTGTGTGCTTCAGGCATGTGTGTGTTATGTGTGTTGAATGTAATTTGATGCAAGCATTGTCTCATTTTTCTAGGAATGCCTGGTGGTGCTTTCCATTTGAAGCCATGGAGTCGCTTTCCTGTCATTTGATGTGGGTGGCAGCTGCCACCTACTGCTCCATACTGGCACCCAAAAGTTTGTTGGCCACGCTAATTGGTGTTCTCGGCATGGCACATTTCAGCTTGGGCAAGTGCAACAGCAGCAGTAGCAGCTATCTAATCTTATATGGTCTCTGTACACACTATCTAATATTTACGTGTAATATATTTGGACATGATGTACGTGCAATGGCAAATAAGTCCGCATTTAGACCATGACGTTATTTCGTTAAGATTTTGTTTATTGGGAAAAGTTTTCGAAGAAAGGGTTGCCTGCACCGCTTCAACTCTGTGCTACAACTCTGTGCTACAAGCGAGAACTTAACGAAAAAATGTTGTGCACGATAATATCAATTCGCATTTAGACGAAGACGCTTCGTCTTTGTACGAAAGAAATGTCATGGCACTTTTTCGTTGAGTTGTTGTTTGTGGGAAAGAGGTGTAGAAGAAAGGATTGCCTGCTATGTTTTCTTACTGTTCTACAAGCGACAACTTAACGAAAAAACATCATGTCGTTAAATCATTGTCTAAATGCGTGAGAATAGCACCCCACATTTTTTCATTAAGTCCGCAATAAGACAATGTTGTTATCTTATGAGGTTCTTTCGTTAAGTTCTTCTTTGTTAGGAAGAGGTGTAAAAAGAAGGGTCGCCTGCTCCGCTTCACCGCGAGAACTTAACGAAAAACTGTCATGAAGTGAAATCATCGTCTAATCGCATGATGACATCACTTTATTTTCCACTTGTGGCATGTTATTTCAGTCTTGGCAGATGATTAAAATTAGACAGCACTTTGAAAAGTGAGCTATGTGCAACACTTGGTGGCGCCCCGTGTTAAACAATATTGCACGTATATATTTCGAAAGTGTGAAGAGGGCTTTATAAGGAAACTAATGTCAACTAATGAAACTTGAAACACCACATATTTGCTCAAACAGGTCGAGGCAGTGGCAGCTTTACGGGCGGTTTGCTAATTGGACAGTTTGGAACACGGGATGCTTTCCGTTACATGGGCCTGTTGGCCGTGGTGGGTGGCATTGCCTATGGGCTGTTGCATTTGATATGGCTGCGCAAATTTGATCATACCACAGAGGAGTCCGAGGAGGAGGTGGAGGCTGTCGAGGCTGGGGAAACGGAGAAGCTAACGGAGCCAGCGACCAAGGAGCAGGGCACCTCAATGTCTCTGGAACGCTTGAGCCTGATGATCAAGTACAATCAGATTGGCAGTCTGTCATCGCTGCCGCGTGGCTCGCGGGTTAGTCAAAAGTTTTTTGTGTTGCATCAGAAAAGTTTTTAATTGAAATTCCCAGGCGGATATACACGAGCATTTGTCGGTGCGTCGCAGCAGCTACAATGTGGAGTCGCTGAGGGGTGTGCCACGGCATGGTAACATTGGCAGCAGCGCTTCCAAGGTGGATATACTACGTTCGGCGCTTGAAATTAATCACAAGTCCTCGAACAATTCGATGCTGAGCAAAGCCGATAACAAAACGTCAAATCAATCACTGGGTCGCAATCGTGCCGACAGTGCTCCCAAATTGAATCACAGCAATCTGAAGAATATTTCACAGCCCGCCCTCGAGGGTGTCGTATTGGAGGTGAGTTTCCAGTTCCCATTACCTATAACCAATCCCAACTTTGACTGTTATTTCTTTGTTATACTCTTGCAGAGAGTGTTAAGTATTTATTTTGTTATGAAATGTGTAACGCATTAAAACAGCAGTTTGACTTCGTAACAGGAAGAAGAGTTTAGTCATCAAAGTCAAGTATCCGCCTATTTGTCCTGTATGTATCTGTATGCAAACTAGTCTAGATCTAGATTGAAATTGCTACAGATCCTTTTGCTTCGAAAGAAACATAAAAGCGTTGGAATATGTTATGAAATTTCTGATCACTGATCGAGTGTCTTTTGAGTCCGCAGTCAAGTTAAAATAGACACAAATGCTCTCGTTTTCTGATCATAAATGATACTTTTGTCGGGAGAAAAAATTACCCTATCCACGTGTCTTCTTTCGTTTTTCTGATCGGTTTTGTCTCATTTTCGAGTCATATTTTCAAATTTTGTTATTGTACTTTGAATAAATCACATTTTCAGCATATTCATGAGTCATTTTCGAGTCTTCTTTGATATTAATTATCTTGTACTCATCAAAAGGATTCGAAAAAGATTCATCAAGTTAAATTTTGTTAACCTGATCTTCCCAATCGATAAAAAAGAAAATTGCCTAAGACTTTAATACATTTTGACAAAGTGTAATCAAAGTCGGTTGACTATATCTTATAATTGCCATAGGAGTAATTAGTAGACAATTTAATTGTTATATGAAAAACATTTTAGTTTCTACAGATAACTCAACTGGTTTTTTATATTTTATTATGTCAAACATATCAGAAAAATGTGTATAAGTATCTCTGCAAGGGTATTAAGTCTTCGGTATTTCGAAGATACCTTTTCTATCTTGTTTTTTTTTTTTTTGTTGTTGTTGTATGTCTGTGTCTGTGTCCTGTGTCGATGATTGCCGTCAATTGTTTTGATTTGTGTTTTGGGGATGGCGGCTTCTGCTCTCGGTTTTTGGAGCTTGTGAGTTTAAAGTATGCTCAGCAGCTGTTGCCTCAATAACGTTTTAGCATACCCTGGGAGAGATGTCCTGCTGCTGTACATCCTGTCCTGTTTTTGCCGCCTTGACAACCGGATGCTGTGTGCCACTGCATCCGCTTCCCGTTCATTGTTCGTTTTATTCAGTTTTCTTTTTTTTTTGTTTTTTTTTTTTTTGTGTTTTGTGTTTGGCATTTCTTTCCTTTGCTGAATGTTCGCTTTTGATGCCGCTTCAATGGCTTTGATTTCTATTCTGCAGTCAACTCGAATTGGATGCCAACTTTATTGGTTTTTTTTTTTTTTTGCTTTTTCTTTGTTTTCCAGACAAACATGAACGCTACTCGGGCACCGTGGCAGCTTTCCATCTAAATGTCGTTATTTGGTTGTCGTAGTTTAGCCAAGGCTTAAAGCGTAGATCTTGGTGTTGAGTCTAGAAACCTAAGTAATTGACCTTGTTACAGTTTAACTAATGGCTAATATGGTATTTTGAATTGAATTTGAATTTTTTAATGTGTGCAGCAAAAGAAACATATCGCAATGACAATATTATTCCTTCTATTTCAATTAAAATCGAATATATTCTAATGCCAAAAATGTCGTTTTTGGATGTTTGACAAGCAGAAAAGGTTTACTTTGTTTTCCGATCTTCATATAAACACCTCAATGATAAGTTGGCAGGCTGAATAGAAAACATTGTTTGCTTTTGCATGTGCATATTTGAAGCAATTTGGCAGATCTTTAATTTTAATTTTTTTTTAAAATAGTAGCAAATTCACTTGAAGTTACAATGAACAATACTATGTTTGGCAACAACATATTTACCCTGCTTGTAAAAGACTGTCTGCATCCAGAATACAGAAAAGCAAAGCAAAAAGCAAAGTTGACATCAGTAACAAGTAAAAACAACTGTCAATAAAAAACCAGTTTCAGTTTAATTAAAAACTTACAATGATATATGCCACAATCGATTAGCCCTTGCCTGGATGCTTGCCGCAGTTAATTTTATAATTAATTAGCTAAAGCTTTCAAGCGAGCTTTTATGGCAGCTTGGCAACCATAATTCAATAAATCAAATGTGGTTGCAACTTGCAACACAAATGCGCAACAAGGAGCAAAGCAATAAAAAAACAAAAAACAAAAAAAACAAAAACAAACAGAAACAGAAAAACAACAGCAACAAATTAATGAATTTATGAACATGCCAAACTTTGCCTTGCCATTTCCATGCTGCAAACAACACTCTAAGGCGGACAGTTGGACAAACGGACCGACTGACAAACTGACAAACTCACAGTCGAGCTGCACATCACTGAGCAGAAAACAAAAGCCAGTACCCCAAAGCAGCAGGGAGTTGCAAGTACACTGAGAAAAGACAATTACAGATTTCACACTCAAGATCAAGTTGACTTTTGTAAACACAAAGTCGATATTTGCTTTAATTTCAAATTAATTTAGTTTCGAATTATTGTTTTTGCCAATATCTTACTAATTTTGTGTGAAAATCTTCAGTTAATTGTAGAATATTTTAAAAATTGAGTTGCTTGGATAGCTCGATATATGTATGTATACGATTCAAATCACAAAATTCAGTTGGAATCATTTCACTTGTATTGAAAGTCGGTCTTGAAACAGGACAGCAAGTTCACTCAACAAAGAATGTAACAAGCCTGTTCCGGCTTTCACTTTCGGCAACATTTTGCGGAATTGCAATTCCTTTCAATGTTCAAAACTTTCTAATTGCTGTTCATCTAGTTGTCAAGTGTCAAGTGCTGTCAAAAGTGATAATAGGAACATTTGAGAGCAATTCACTTTCACAATATCTTACCAAAAGTTGAAGCCAGACAAGGCCTGTATGTCTTTCTGTTTGTATACAGCCATGTTCCGAATTCCACTTTCGAATCATTTTCACATACAACTTTGGAGCATACTTTTTGGAGCCCAATAAAATTTATTTAATTTACATTCGCTCCTAAAAATATGTTTTATCATATTTCAGTGGAATTGATTTGAAAGTAAAGTTCAGAACAGCGCTGATATTTTTTCAAATCTTACTTTCCTACTATAATTATTTTGTACTTGATCAATATTGCAGTCAAAATTGATAGCAAACTAATATTTTAAGTAATTCAATTTTGTCATAAACTGAACAATAAATACTTAAGTATGGTTTTCATCTCATGCATAATAAAATGTAGCACATTGAGTCCTTTTTTTTTGCAAGTGTAGAAGTCAAATTGCAAATTGCAGGCCAGTTTGGAGGCAAAACTTCGAATGGGTTTTTCGTTTGTGCAAAATAAATTTGCAAAAACCGAGAGAGAGAGGGAGCTGCAGTATCTGTGCGTGTGTGTGTGTGTGTGTGTGTCTGAGTCTGAGTGTGTATGTGTGTGTGTGTTTGCATCTCTATAATAAGTATGTGACTGTACGAGTACTGTGTTACAACAAATGCCATTCACATACTACAAACAGGGCGTGGAATCAACATTTTTTCCGAGCCGCATGAAAAAGTATCCAAGTGGTTTGTTAACTTCAATACCCGCTGTGGATTTAACCGTAATACCCAGCTCCATGTTAATGGTAATGTACAAGTCCAAAAACAAAAAAAAAAGGCAAAACAAAAAGTATCGTTCAATATACATTTTCGGCAAGCCGATGTTTAGATTAACTTACAGCTTAACTTGCCAGAAAGAACACACAGATCAATGAATAACTCTATTTTTAAAATGTAAACAAAAAGATTAGTAAAAGAAATGTTGAACTTTTTCAAATTCAACGGTTAAAGATATTTTTTAAAAATATACATAATTTTGTATCGTTCGTAAATGATGTTGTCCGTTTTATAAGATAACATTCATCAATCTGAATTTAGCTTTAGTTGAATTCGAATGTATAGCTAACATGAATAGATTATAATCTATGCCTTATCGAACATAAAGTATTTTCAGAGTTCCATGTTGTATCATTTAGTTGTGGTTCTCTCTGCAAGTGTATTGACATACTATACATATACCCACACATACATACATATATATATATCCCTATATCTACTTACATACATAAGTATGTTAGTGCATGGAACTGGCATGCGCCCAAATCCCTGCATCCTGGCATCCCAGCATCCCAGCATCCTGCCATCCCGCCATCCTGCCATCCTGAGAGGACGAGCATCGGCAATCCAGAAGAAATTGCATGAGAAGAACGCAGGGCTAGCGGCAAAGGCATTGCATGTGTATTTCATTCTCCATGTTGTTGTGTTGGTTTTTGTTTATAGTTGTTTTTGTTGATGTTTTTATTGTTGTTGTTGTTGTTGTTCCACCCGGGCATCAAGCTATTTCGTTGATTTTAAGCCCGCACTTGCGCCATTTGGCTTTTGGCTCCACTTGTTTTGATAAGCACCATTGCCACTGCCACGCCCACATTTTCTCGAACGCCTCCCAAAAGTACGCTTAGTTAAGTTTAGTTTAATTTTGCGCACTCGTCCCACAATTGCAGCTACGTTCTCAACGCATTCAATATTTACAATTCCAAGCCAATTCAAAATGTGATTTTTATATACGTTTTTGATCTAAATAAAAATATACTTATGGACTTTTCAGCGCAAATTATAATAACAAAATTATATTAAGTATTATATTTAAAGCCTAGTTAAAGTTAAGCAACGATTTTCAAATATTAAAAGAGCTTAGCATCATTATCATTTATTGCAAAAATGATCAAAACCTTTAAGAACCCCTAAATCGAACCACTTTGAACAACTATTCAAAACTTCAATGTTTAAATTTTCACATTTTGAAGCTTTGCGGATTGTACTCATTTTCATTTGATCAATAATTGCATTGATCAACAGTAATAAGAAAATTTTGAGTATGTAAGGAAATTTCAATTCCGCAAAATATTGCCGAAAGTGAAAAGCAGAACAGGCCTGCATAAATCTTTATATCCAACAGCTTTCGAAACCAACACCGCTTAAGTATACATATTAGCGTAATAATTCACAGTTTCAGTTTGTTTAAAATTCAGAACTTTAATTTGAAATCGTCGGTTTTTTAATGTTTTTTGGTAGAATTGACGATGAAAATGTCGTCTTTGCTATTTTTCTTTCGCTTTGATTTTGTTTGCGTTTTAAGCCAAATGATTTGTTGTTCAACTTAGTACAAGTTGACAAAAAATAACAATCGCAGCTGTTGCAAAAGCAACAATCAGTTGAGTGAGGCGGTCAACGGGGAGAGGCTGAGGGGAAAACTGCTGCATGGTGGAAGGAAAAACATTGGCGTAACGTAAACAAACAAAGAAGGATAGCAAAAGGCGCCAACGATTTGAAAGTTCGCAATGGTCGTGGTGCAAAAGTCGTTGAAAATGTGGTCAAAATGTAACAATGTCAATGTATCATACATACTTTGGATAACATTTTCAAGAGCCCAGCGTAAAAGATATGGTTCGGTTAGCTTAGGTTAAACTATAACTACTCGTATATTAAATATTAACTAGCTTTAAGCTACATAGGTCTGTTGCCATTTTCAAGAGCTTTTTATTCCGAATCGCTTTCGATTTTGTTTTAGGACAAAATAGCAATATTTTTACCTTTTCAAAGATAATTTCGAATACTTCTCATTCAACTGTCTCAAAAACCAAACTTTGTAAGCCAAATATTCATACTTATTCCGATTCTGTATGATTCGATTGGAATACGGTAATGGGTAATGGAAACAGACCTGGAAAAGTTGTTTATACCATATAGAACTTCAAATTATAGGTCAAGACTCAATTGATATTCACATTGGTTATCCATTTTGGAAAATAACATCAAATCAATCAAATATCAAATTTAAAAGATTTCAAGTATTGGGACACTGTGTCAAATATACAGTAGTCGAATTCATTCCCATATTTTACTATTTTCAATGGCACGTTCGTATTTTCTTCCATTTCCTGTTAGCTTTTTCGCTCTTATGAGCCCAGCTAGCAACATTTGCGGATTGAGCCAAAACTTTTCGCCACACACATTCTTGCTAGCTTTATTTTTATTTCTAATGCTATACATAAAGCGAATTATCGATGTGTGAAGCGAGAATTCTATATGAAATGTTTAGCTTGGAGAATGCACGACGATGTGATATGCTGCTAAACAGATCTAAAGCGTATTCAAACTTACCAAAAGAGATATGATATACATTTAATCATTTAATTTGACAGGCAAATTGATAAACCAATCAAATTGATATAGACCTATTCGATTTTAGAGCTAGAGATGCTTTCTGCTTTCTGCTTTCTGCTGCCTTTCTAGATCTTTATAATACCCCTCTTGCACATTTGAATTGCCTACAGGGTATACAAAAATATTTATAAGCGGATCTCAAAATGAATGCCATGTAATTTGACGCTCTTGGCTGGCTGGGTAACATTTGTCATTGTGGAATTTGGTCGGCAACGACTTTATATGGCCCAACGCCAACGTCAATGCCAACAACAACAACAACAACAACAACAACAAAAGCAACAAAAACTTGCACAAAAAGTGAGTGCGAAATTGCGCGTAAGTAATTTTTATTGTAAGGCAGAGAAACAGAATGCCAACAACAAAGTTGCGGGGAAAGCTGAGATTTGAAAACAAAAGCTTTTCTTCTTTTTTTTTGTTTTTTGTGTAGCAAATGAAATCATCTGATGATCATTATTCAAGTCCACATCAACACAATGGACACTTAAGAGGGTGGGCAGTGGGGGGGTGGGTAGGATAGACATGTGTGCTGGAAAATTTGTGCATTCAGCTGCAATGCTTTGTACTTGGTTTTCACACGATTTGAATAAAAATTCAACAAATATATTTGTTGTATGAACAATAATCAGTTTAAGTGTGTTTCAAAATCACGTTTGGAATTTTCACGACTTTATTATACCAGCTCCATATACTATATATATGTATAGGTATATGTATATCTTAAGCCACCACAGGCATTGATCAGCTCCAATAGCTGATCTATCTGGCTGTCTGTTTGGTCGTCTTTATGAAGAGCTCGGGCTTAGAGATTAGGAAAGGACACCAGACCTGTAGGTTGTACTTCTTTTTAGCGCCCTGTACTCTTTTAAAATTGGCTAAAAGGAGTCTCGTAGAGTATGCTTAATTGTTGATCTTTAGTTTTATTAAAGTAATGTTAATTGAGTGGTAGAAAACTTAGTGTTTCCAAGCAGTTTCCAATATCAAAGTAAACAAAACTCATAGATAGGTACCTATTTTAGTAAGCAAATATACTCGTTTATAACCAATAAGTATTTTTAAATGTAAAATTTATCTAGCTATAATATAATAGAAATGCGGCCAACTCAAGTTGCTTTATAAACATTTAGAAATCTGACGATTATATGCAATATTCAAAAACGCTTACATAGACATTGCTTAAGAGGTTCTAATCTAGTTAAACAGTTATGCAATAAGTTGTGAAACCTACTTAAATCTACCTACCAAATCAAAATGAACACACAAGATTAACAAAAGCCTTGATCTATCAAAATTGTACTGAATAAAATACTATTTTAGAGTAATATAACTCATGTATCATTTAGATACATACGAGTATATTGAATAGAGTCGACATCGTGCAACGCTCAAGTGTTTAACAATATGGAAAAACATATCTTGATCTGTGTAAAAAACTTAATAAAAAACTGCAGCTGGTATTCATAAAAAAGAATATGTTTTTCTGGCACTTAAATGTGAATACGACTGCTAAATGAGAATAAGCTCAAAATTAGCATGCAGTTTGAAAATGCACTTCAATACTCGTGCATGAAATTCATAAAAAAAAACAAATAACATCACAAACAACAACAAATAAACAAACAAACAAACGGAAAGCAAACATGTTATGGGGGTAAATCGTTTGCAGTTTACACTGTACATAAGGGAATTGGACTACTTTTGGTTTTTATTGTGTTGTTTGCATTGCAGTTGGTTGGATAGTTAATTTGTATACTTGTTATGAAATTGGTTTTTCATTTATTTTTGCTTTTAATTGGCAATGCAACGTTTTTTTGTACATTTTTATATTTTGTTTTTTTTTTGTTGTTGTTTTTGCTTTCTTTGATGCAAATGCAGAGAGGTGTGCAAATGCGTTGAGGCGAGAATAATAGTCAGAATATAAAGTGGATTTATTAAATTATTGTGTTCAAATTAATTGGCAAACATTGTTAAATATTCAACAATGTTAAATATATGCTTTTACACAATGAATAAATATAACTGAACAGATCTTTTTAAACCAAAAAATAGTTAGCATCAAGTAGATTTGAAACTAAATTGATTAGAAACATCTTATGAATATATATCTATATATATGTAGATTAGATTAGATTCGGACATTTTTGATAAAATAAAATATTGATTAAAGGTTCTCAAAGTTGTTATTCTGCCCTATTTTATAATAGATGTATATTTGTGAAAAGTTATTAAATCTTCTTCTCAGTATTTTATGATATCAAAAATTATAAAAAGATGTGATTCCTATGAATATCAGATTGCTAATGAATATTTTTATTAAATTTATATACAGATATGTTCTGAATTTCACTTCCGTAGAAAAAAATGTAAAGCGTACTTTTCGGATCGTCTGAAAAGTAAATGAACTCATAAGAAACCTTTTAACCTGCTCTCAAAAGTATGCTACACCATTTTCTATGGAATTGGGAAAAGGCTTGATGGATACATCGTTTATATATCGTTTACTGTGCAACAAGCTCAGAGAATAGGTTGTCCTTTTTTTAAAAGAGCTAAATAAATATCAAATCGGAGCTAAAGAATTCTGCTTAATGAATCAGGGTCGTTGTATGTGTATAAATGTATAAAGGCTCTAAAAACAGCTGCATTCGATTATTCGATTATTGCCATAATTATAATATCATAATTGTTATACCATACTGTACATATATATATATATAGATATACATATATATCGCAATTTATATGTGAAACATTGCATTGGGCATGCGCTTAAATGAATTATCTAGCTTATACTCTTTTTACTTACTCTACATTTTCTACTACAATACAGGATCAGGAGACCCCCAAGGTAATACCAGAAGAGACAGAGTTAAATGCATCCAAACTAACTGTTTCTGGCTGTTTGGAGGAATCGGCTTCTTTAGCTCAGAGTACACAGTCCAATGGTAATGGCAAGAGCCTGCAGGACGATGACAATTGATTGTGGCGTGCATCAATGTGCACTGATGCGTATATGAGGCGTATGAGTGATATTAATAAACCAAATGAAATTACACAAAAAACAAAATACAAGAGTGTGTTTTGTGAAATAATAATCAAAATACTGTTAGTTGTATGTTACAAGTGTGTTTTACGAGAATGTTATATAAATTATGCGAATAAATCAAATATTGTTGAATTCATTTTTGATTGAAAAGACGTTATTTACATTTATTTTGAAACATTTCTTTATTTGCCATTTGCTTAAATTATAATTGTATTTATATATTCGACGAGCCAACAGAAACTGTTTGACTTCATTTTTAATTCACATACGAGCTTAGTTTTATTTGCTAATCATTTAAAAATGTTAAATTATTTTTGCATTTTATTTGCATTTCAGATATTTTAAGATATTTTTTTTTTCTGTTTTTTTCTGTTTTTTAGTTTTTTCTTAGCCTAAAGCGGGCTCAATTTTTAATATATTTATTTTACTCTCGGCTCCCTTAATCGACATAATTACTTAACATATCATTTTTTATTACAAACTCATTTTCATTTGCCTTCATGTATATAGTATACGGTATATACTTTGAATGTAATTACTGTCAAGCCATATCAGAGTTATGTCTGATAGCATAAAGTTGATGATTAACTAGTATTTGTTATTGTTTGTGTTACTGTGTAGTTCTCATTACAATTTGATCAATATTAATATTTGCACATCAACAGCAATATGCCCTATGTAGACACAGAAACACACACACACATATACATATACATTAAAACATACATACATACATACATATGTATATGTGTACAGCATATTATGTAAAAGAATATTTAATACACATTATTTTTGCAAACCACAATTACAATGCCAACATGATTTTAACTTTTTGTGGCTTATTTTAATTTATGCTAATTAATGTTGAATAACAGCTTATGAGTTGCCTCGATGCGATGCCTTGACCCGTTACAAATACATTTATTTTATTTAACGTTGTCCAAAAATTAGCAACAATAATCTCTGATATACGACTCAATTTCATTTATATTCATTTAATATTTTCCTGCATGCAAATAAAGTCAGTTTATCAGTTTAAATTAATTAAAAATTGTGTTTATTTTGTTGCCATTGATTAGCGCACATTTATTCAATTTCTATTCAAAATAACAATGAAAAGTTAGCTTCGGCATGCCGAATATACATATATACCCTTGCAGACAAGTTAAATATGAATAAAATAGAAATATTTCTATATAAAATTTGATCAGCAGAACAAGAACTTACTAAAACATAGCATAGCGAAACTTGCTTGAGAAACAAAAAAGCTTATCATAAGAAAAACGAACTTTTCAATCGATTGTTACAATGCCAGCTAAAAGATAAAGTCCCAGTGGTTAGTTGAGGCCTGAATCAAAATCAATACATTGTTTACTGCTTGCTTTCCTTTTTGTATGGGATGTCCTACTAACATAAGGCCTTCTTTCGTAAGGTCTATTGTCTTGGCATTCTCCGATCTTGACACTTTATATTACTATGGTATATGCCAACATGTATACCAAGTTTGGTTGCTCTAGCTTCAAAACTGTGGAAAAAACCTGCGTTCATACAGACGGACGGACGGACAGACAAACCCAATATACTCTTTTTTCCTTTTTTTTCAAAAAGGTTAAAAAAAGAGTATAAAAACAGACGAAAAGACAGACGGACATGGCTAGTTTGCTTTGGCTGATCAAGAGTATATAGTATATATACTTTACGAAGCCGGAGACGTCTCCTCACATTTCGTGACAAAATTATAATACCCTGCGCAAGTGTATACAAAAATTGCCAACTTTATTGTTATTGTTGTTGTTAAATAAGCGCACAAACTGTCAATATTTATATATGAAATACTTGGGGTTTAACATAAGCAATTAGTTCTTTTCAAATAGCATATTAATTTAATATAAATACAAAAATGCATTAATATATAATGAACTGCAATTTTGTGTTCAATTTAAAACAGAAACTAAATTTAAACTTGCATTTTAGGCAAAAGTCAACAAAATGTTAATATATAACAAACATACAAACATATCTAGAAATCTTTCAAAACAAATTTAATCATGTAATTGAAATTCAATAAGTAGGTATGTTTTATATATATAGTATGAGTTCACTGCGGGCATTTACATATTGAGAGCTGTGTGTGTATTTGTAACCAAACATTATGGTTTCAATTAAACCTCAGTTAGACAATAAACATGGCCTTAATACTATATACTTTGTGGTATGATTGTGTGTGTGAGTGTGTGTGGTGTGTGTGTGTGTGTGTGTGTGTGTATTTGCTTGGCTCAAATATGAACGTGAGTACACAAGATGTACTAAAGCCTATTAAGTTTGCCATATGCTTCATAAATATTAGTGTTTGTATTTTAGTGTAAACATTAAGTTAATTTATTAATAGGTATTGTAGTTATTATTATTATCTGTTTGCTGACTGACAATATTTGAAATATTGCACGCATAGCACAAAAAAAAAAGTGTCTTTCATACTCATGACAGAGCTCTTACTTCGCCTTATACATGTAAACTTTAGTCATTATTGCTGCAAAACTAGGGACAGCTGCCGATAGTCAATACTGTGAGCTATCGATACTATCGGTACTATCGATAGCTTCCAAATTATACAAATTAATTACATATATTCATAGTTTTTTTTAATCAATTGAAAGAATAGTATAAGAAAAGTACGCTTCGATAATTGCAGATGCCAGCCGATACTATCGATAGTGCCATCGATAGTCCTGCAGCACTAATACCTTGGTGTAACGCGCTCCCGTGTAAATTTAACTAACCAGCCACCATTCTTACCTTCCAGTCCAGCTTTAGCTACAGCCACAGTTTCCTCTTTCTCATCTTCAACTGCAACGTTGGATTGAACTTTAGCTAGGTCTCACTGTATTAGCGGTGAATGCTGCGAATTCTCACTAAAGTCCACCGTATAATACATGTCATTCTCCAGATTCATGGCCAGGTGTCTCTGGAACGGTCTCTCATGCAGCTGCCCACCCAGCGTGGTCTGCGTCTGGGGACTGTTGCCATTGATGTTGGGCTTGCAGGGCAGATGACGCGTTGCATGCGCCGGATTGTTGGCTGCCTCGTTGCTTGCGTCACGGTGTGATGCTGTTGCTGTTGCACCAGAAGCAGCAGCTGCAGCAGGTGTACTGAGACCTTTGCCACTTAGCCAATGCTTATTGAGTTTGCCTTGCGTCTTGGGTCGTCGACTGAAACCCAAAATGGGTATAAACGATGTGGAACGCGTGGAGAACTTGCGATACGTTTGATTGACCTTGCAGTGACAAATGGTGACCTGGTTGAAAGCACACAAATGGCGAACAGAAACCAGAATAAGGTATATATATATATAAAGTAATGCTTGGCAGCGCAAGACTCTCAATTGCATGTTTATGATATTTAAGTGTGATATTACTGGATCAACTCTGTTTTGAACTCCACTTTCGAATCAATTCAATATAATGTAAATAAACCTATTAAAAAAGCTAAGCTCCTTAATTTTATCATTCTCTGAAAAGTATGCTACAAAGTTTTCAGTGAAATTGACTCGAAATGTGCATTCAGCATAGTGCTGTATATAAGCAAATGGATATTATACAAATATAAATTATTTAAATAACAAATCAATATCGCATATTTGCTTACATAATTAGAAGTCAAATAATTGGAAAATCATTTTATCTATCAGACTTGCTCCGAAATTGGCTTTCATATCAATTTCAAAGCAAATTATGTAGCATACTTTTTGGATGATTATCAAATGAGGAATCTTGGTTTTTTTTCTTAGGAATCGATTCGAAAGTGGAGAAGATCTACTGATTCTTTTCTCTAAATAATCGCTAGACCAAATCTAATTACTTTAAGCCTTATGCGTTTTTGCATTTACTTGTCTATAGAAGTTGCCTTACAAAATTAACTTTGAAAGCTACATTTAGTTTCATTTAACTGCTGCTTAAATACTGCTAACTGTCGGCTATTTTATAGCTAAACTTATCTTGCGCTCATACACAAAAAATTGCCTTAGAAACTATGCTATATATCTTGTGCAAAAAGGCCAATAATCATAATAATCATTATTAACGCAAAAAGAAAGAAAAACTATAGCTATAAAAATCACAATATAGTTGCTTCAAAAATATCACATTTTCATTAAGTCGGGCTAAAAGTTAGCTACAAGTCTGCGCACTGAGCACTTAAATGATGCTTTTGCTGCAAGGATACGCGCCAAGATATGCTATGCATAAATTTGCATATCCTTGAAAGTTGCTGCTCGATTGAACATTGGTTAAAGACACAGGCTACAGTTTGGTTGGCCATGTTGGCCATGTTAAGTTAGCCGTAACTCAAAACATGAAAATGAATATGCAATGCCATTTCGTGCACTTTCCCAAAACCGCAAAGTACAATTTCCCTGTTGGTCAGCCCATGTACATGTTGCCTCCCCTTGCAGTACTTTTCATAAAGGACCAAATGTAAATTCTGTGTAACTGTGTATATGTGTGTGTGTGTGTGTGTGTGTGTGTGTGTTGAAAACTTACCACAACGGCAACGATGAAAATGGCGGCCGCCAGAACCCCAGCCGCAAAATATGCATTATGCAATTCAATGGGACTCTTAAGCACAACCGATGAACCAAAAGTTTTGTCATTAAAATTTCTAGCGTTCGCATCGTCGACAATAAATTCACTCGAGCTCACGACTGTCTCCACCACAAACTCATCTGCAGGCACAAAATGAATGTAAATGGTTAGTTAGTTGGGTTCCCTGGGTGATCTTTGCTCAGATACCCCACATCCAAACATCCAAGACCCTTCCCCCCCACAAGCCAACTGTCGGAACTGTCGTCTCGCATATCTTGCGGGTTAGCCAGAGTTAATGACCACACCACTTGGACACTTACCTTCGCACATTGTGCCCGTATAGCCAGGACGACAGGCGCAGTAGAAGCTATCCCCGCTGGACCAGCAAGTGCCACCATGGGTGCAAGGATTCACGCTGCACTGCTGAAAGTACTGAAAAAGTTATCACATTGGTTGTGATTACTGTTATCGTCACGCACATGTACGCGTACACTTAGAGAAAACTTTTGGACTCAGCGTGACGGAGAATAGGCCGCTTAAATGTCTACTTAGTTTGAAAACCAAAATAACAAACAAAACAGAAAAGTCTTAACTACATAAACTTAATTTTAAATCGATTGTTTCTATGAAAGCTATATTATATAGCCGCCCGATTTTTATCAAATTGAAACAAAACCTATAAAGTTATTATTGAAACTTGAATTTGCTTATATTTGAAATGTATGTTTAAGCAAAAAAGTTTTTCGTTTTTCAACTGATTGTTCCTATATATAAGATCTAGTCGGCCGATTTTGATCAAATTACGTCAACATGCTTAAATAATGTTAAAATTATAAATTAGTAGGTATGCTTGAACTATCTTTAGAAGATTAAGTGGTCGGATTTATATCAAATTTGGTCAATTTGTATAAGGCACAATAAAAAAGTAAAAACGAATGAATTCCGAACGATTTACGAATTAGTGTTCTGATTTCCGAACGGAATGGTTTCGTTTTCTCTTCTTCGAAACAGAGTTCGAAACCGAGTTTTCATAGTAAAAAGTCTATTGAGTTGACATCTAGTAGGCATTGCTGAATCGAGAACAGCTCCGTTTTCTTGCACGTTTTTGTATATAGAATTATGTGATCAAAAAAGTCTTTAGAAAGTGTTACACATTTCATGTAGAAACATAAGAAATATTTTAGACTTTAAAAAGCTAATAAACTCATTTCAAATTTGCAATGTAAGTAAGTCCAAAGCAATCGGTTCTGACAACTTTAAATAGTTATGTTAAGTATTTCTAAAATCTATTGTTTTTTTACTCCCTGTTCCCATTAAAAATGGGAAAAAGGGAGTTATAAAGTACTGCAAATGTATGTAACAGACAGATGGAGGCATTTCCGACAATATAAACTATATATATTCTTGATCAGCATCAACAGCCGTGACGATCTAGTTATGTCCGTCTGTCTGTCTGTCTGTCCGTCTGTCCGTATGAACACACAGATCTCGGAGACTACAAAAGCTAGAGACACCAAACTTGGCATGCAGGTTCCTGTATACCATACGCAGATCAAGTTTATTTCAAATTTCGGATGCAACCCCCCGCACCCCCGCAATTCGCAAAAGACTCCCACAGCCACAATTTTAAAGATAGAGCTTTAATTTTTGGTACACATGTATGTTTAATCAATGTCTTTCGGATGTGTAAATTTCAACACGATCGGATAAATAGCACCAAAGTTATGGAAAAACTTATTTCCCCTGTCTCAGCAGGCAGAAACAACAGTTTGACATGCACTGTGCAAGTTGAGTACGCTGCTTGCTTGTGTTGCCGCTGAACTGCTTGAAATGCAAGTTGGGAGCAGGGAGTCTCGTAGTCGGGCACACTCGACTAGAGTATTCTTACTTGTTTTTCAGACTCATTTCGAGTCAGACACAATTTATAAAGAAAATACGAACCCTAATGTACAAAAGTTTATATGTGATTGAAGAGAGATTTGCAGTCTTGTGAATCGTGTGGTAAGAACCAAATTGTGTGTCGCTTCTGACGTTAAAAGTACACAGATTTTTCTGCGAGTGTGCTTAAACGTATTTTCACTAGGCAAACTAACAATTACTTTGGGACTTTGTGTGCGTCTGGCATGTTAAATATTAACGCGAACATAATGGTGCGCCATAGTAAAATGTAATTAATTTGCAGGCAGCCACCACCGGATGCCAGGAGAGGCAGCTCATCAGCAGCAGCACGAGCAGTAGGAGCAGTAGGAGCAGGAGGAGCAACAAAGGCATCAGCTAGGTCCAAACAGTAGCAGACAACAGCAGACAGCAGACGACAGAAGGACAGGAGGACAGGCAGCCGACAGGCGACAGGAGACACGAATTACCGCAGACTGCGTTGCAAGACATGACTTCTAACCACCTGCTCCTTACAGTGTAAATGTCCTTGTTGCGCTGTGTCTGCTATGCCTGTCCTTGCCACTTTTGGGGTCTGAGAATACTGCATTGAAGCTGGAAGTTTGGGTTTTGGTGTTGCTGTTGCTGTTGTTGTTGTTGGCTCCAACTCGTGGTTAGTTGCTGTGTCCATCATCCTGCAAAGCTTTAATTATGGCGCCTTGTCGCTTAATTTATTTACATTTTGTTAAGTTTTATTTTTACCACCGCAAATTATCAAGCCATTGAGCGTTTATTAAATACTGTCAAGTGGGTTGTTGGTTGATGATAATGGACCTTCTTTTTTTTTTTTGTTAAAGTCTTGTCTTCGTGCTCGTCGAAAGAATACATTTTGAAGAAAGTACGGTTAATTAGTGGGCAAAGTGTCTTCTTTTAATTAAGTTAAGCAAGGGCAGACAATTAAAAAAGTAGAGTGCAAGTCATGCTGAAAGCTGTACACCCTGGTAACAATATATATCTCTGAACTTATCAAGATATTTGGCTGTTGATGCTGACGATGTATATAAAAATCTTTGTTTTCTGGGACGTCTGTTCAATGCGTAACACATTGCGTTACACATTTCGTGACAAAATTACAATACCCTTTGCAAGGGTATAAAAATAAGATTTATTCAATGATCACTCAATGCAATTGCAAAGAATGTACTTGAAAGCAATTATTGACTGAACACAGCCCGAATGCACAGTGGCGAACGCCCTTTTAAGTGCTTTGGTAGAAGTAGTAAGAAAATAAGAATATAAAATATAAAGGCTTCAGTCGGGTACTACAACCTGCGTTTGCTTAAACTGTTTGAGAATTATAAGTTAGAATCTAAGAAAACGTTAGCTCTTTGTGATTATTATTATGTTAGATTGTCATTTTTATACTCTTTTTTTTAACTTTTTTGAAAAAAAAAGGAAAAAAGAGTATATTGGGTTTGTGAAATGTCCGTCCGTCCGTCTGTCCGTCTGTCCGTCTGTCTGTCCGTCTGTATGAACGCAGGTTTTTTCCACAGTTTTGAAGCTAGAGCAACCAAACTTGGTATACATGTTGGTATATACCATAGGCAGACAAAGTGTCAGGATTTCCCCCCCACCCCCACTCCTTCCCCCACAAACCGCAAAAAGCTATATCTTCCACAGTTTTATAGCTAGAGTAACCAAATTTGGCACAAGGGCTACTTATCACATTCTTGATTGATCTGACAAAAAAAAATTCGGCCACGCCCACCCCCGCCCCCACAAATAAGCAAAGTCTGTATCTCCCCCACCCCTGTAGCTAGAGTCCCCAAATTTTGCAGGTTGAATTCTATTGTCCTATTAAATAGATTGGATAAAAATAATTTTGCCACGCCCACCCCCGCCCTTGCAATCGACCAAAATTTGTTTCTCCCAAACTTGTAGAACGGGTCCAAACAAACTTAAATTGATGGCAAAACTTGAAAGATTTGAGCAAAAATATAATTGCCACGCCCACTTCTGGCTCCGCAAAGAGGAGAAAAAAAGAGTATATCGCAGTTGGGTCCATCCGACTGCAACGTTCTTACTTGTTTTTGTTTGGATTATGATAGAGTGGCTAGAACTTTTGAAATAAAAAATGAAAAAGACAACAAACTAAATCTTCTTAGGACACATCTCATCTGCTGGAAAAAGCTAAAGAAAATGTACAAAATTGTTTTCATAGAAGCAATTTAAAGTGACAACTCCCAAGAAAGCTTCCCATCAGATGGTCAGATGGTATGTTGTGCCCTGCCAATTGAGCGAATCACAAACATGTCATTGGATGAAGTGCGTCAGCAGATCCAACGACTAAGCCCTAAGAGAGATATATCTCTGAACTTATCAAGATACGTTGGGCCTAACATAAGTTCGGTAAGTTAATAGCATACAATTTTACAAACATTTTTAAAATATTTTTATTTTATTAAGCAACACGGTTTATCTTTTCTACATAATCTTCCTTTTAGTTCTATGCATATTTGAAGTCTGTGGATCTTCTTTTCAAAAAACTCCTTAAAATTGCAGTTGAGTAAAAGTTCAAGTTCTAAATCAACCCCTTTATTGATCTCATTATTGCTACTGAAAACTTATCCACCAAATTTATTTTGAATTTTTGGTAAAACTGAATGAATTTCTTCAACTTAAAGCTTGATCGCTGCTCTCTCAGTATATCAGAAAAATGATTAAAAATTGCCTTATTGAGAATTTACATATAATCAATAAAAACCCATCAACTCATAAGTTAACTAGACAGCTTCATTTATTACTCAGCTTCCTTCTCAAGTTGTTCAAATCTTTTGGCGCCGTAAACACTTAAGGCGAAGTGGGTCATGTTATCTCGAATTCAAATCCATTTAGATGACAACGACAACGATGCTGCTTTGCCATTTCACGGACCATCAAGCAATGAATACATTAAGCTTATTTCTAATCAAAGAGATTGCATCTTGTTTTACATATGCAAAGGACTATCTAAAGTCGTAAATCAGCTTAAATTGCACAAAACACGAGCAGCATAAGCTCAAATATCAAATTTTACAACTGTTGGCCAAAACAAAATGGGTTACAATTACAAAGTTGCATTCAGCTGAAACCTTCCACAACACACATACAGTGCGCGTCACTTAAATAGGGTAAGCTGTATTCGATCACAATACAAATTGCAAAGTGCAAAAGAAATATTGGAAAAAATGTTCTTTGAAAACTATACAATAATAATGAATATCAAATAAAAACGATTTAATCAGGCGTGTTATCAGTTCCGAAATCTTTTCCTTTTTGATTTTGTATGCCTGTTTTCGAATAAGTTAGGTATCATTTTTGCTTTATAAAGATAAGTTCAAGTTCTGCTTAATCCAAACATTTCAGAGCAGAGTTTTCGATGAATATTCGGTTTAGAAATCAGCTTATAGTTCCGATTCACAATGGTTACAGCCCTGAATATATCATAAGTATAATTTAATTGTAGAAAAATTATTACCTTAAGTACGCTATATTATTCAAGTGACGCGCACTGTACATATACATATGCATATACAAATACAACCATTATGTGTATATGTGTATATTTTAAGATATCTCTTCGATGCCAGCAATTTGTGGGTATTTTGGGCATTTTTCTGTATGCTATGCAGCAGCTACAGCTGTGGCACGTTCATGGACCAGAGCATACCTACCTACCCCCCTGCCCAACTCCTCACACCCAACGGACACGCCGGACCACGACGTGCAGGAAGAGGAAGCGAAGTCATGGCCTCAATGGGAAGCCATTGGCAGGACCGGGGCGCGAGCTGAGTGCATAAATCATGACTTACCGTTCGTGGCATTTGATTACAATCCGGTCCATTGCGACCTCCTGGGCATTCGCAGCTAAAATCATTTCCATGATCAATACAACGATGTCCTTCGGGGCACGGCTTATTGGCGCAGAAATCAACCTAAAACAAGAACGAAAGCAATACCAAATACCAATAGTACAAAACCAAATCAAAGCATATTGAAAAAAGAAGAACTTCATTACATATTCAAAAATGATTTTGTTTTTTTCTGGCCTACACCATGCATATTTGAGACTAACTGATGTATGCATATATGGTATCATATGTGGCTAGGTAAATTCAATCAATATATAGCGATTTCATATGCCTTGACATTGATACTCTTTCCATAAACTATACAAATTTGAAAAAGGCAGAATGCACAGCAATTGATTTTGGTAAGCATATATTTTGTACTATAATTCGATTTTTTGAATATTATGGTAACGGTAGCTGAATCTTTTACTTTATGTATAGGTTCTTTTTTTTTGTTTTAATAAATTTCCATTTTTAATTTGAAGTCTTTAGAAACTTGTTGCTTGCATTTGAAAAGAACTCTTTATACTTGGTGAGAATATTGTTACAAAGGCCTGTTTCTGTTGCCACTTTTGGCAAAGGCATTTTTCGAAATTGAGATTCTTTGAATGTTGAAAATGTTGTTATTGTTTCTCAGCTAGTCAATTGTATCCTATTTGTATTGAATCTTTATTTAATCCTTGAAAAATTGCAATTGAATTCGTTACGTTAAATCTTGTTAAAAGTGAAAACATTTAAGAAAAATGCACTTGTACAATCGGTGTGGCTAAGTACGCATTCGTTAACTATCGTCCGAGTTGTTCTCCCTGGCTCTCACCTTTATTTGACAACGACTGCCTGAGAATCCTTTCGTGCAGCGGCACTCGTAGTTGCCAATGTGATCGATGCATTCGCCGCTGTTTTGACATGGATTCGATTCGCATTCATTATACTCAAAGTTGCACAGCTCGCCAGCGAATCCTGCAAGGATAGAAAATGGAATAGAGAATGTAGTCTATGGGGAGGACGTCGGTGTAGGGGAAGTAATGTAAATGTGCAAAATAAATGAAATGGAAATTTCAACGAACTGGCTGCCTGCGACACTCGTAGATGGCAACATGAAGGTCTTCTCGGTATTGCTTTTGGTATTGGTATTGGTATTGGTATTGGTATTGGTATTGGGCTTGTTGGGTTTCGCACAGCTTCCTTTTTATTTTTTACTTCAATGTGATTGAGTGCGATTTATGCAAATTGTGTTTGTGCCAATGAAATAATTTATGAGCTTAAATGTAGATTTTCATTGCTACATTTCGATTAAATTTTAGATGCGCAGTGAAATTGACATGGTTAACAGAAATTGATTTCTTTTCTTTATTCCATCTGCTGCCAATTCTTCACAAATACAAAATATCATTATTTGTTGCTTAAGCCTTTTCGTTTATAGTAGCTATTAAAATAGGCTAATCATTTATACTAGTATAATATATCAACAAAATAAATGTCAAATGCGTGTGCCTTGTTCACTTACCTGGCTGACAGAAACAGCGAAAACCATCCTCCTGATCCACACAAATTCCATGCACGCAGGGCGAGGACTCGCATTCATTCAGACTGTGCTGGCAAAGTGGTCCTGTGTAGCCTGGTGTACAATCACAGCTGCAATTCGAGTGATGTGATTGTATAAGTCATAAGCAAACAAAACAACATACAGCAAGTCAACATTTCTAAGTAAACACCGAGACAGACAGACATATGGACAGACAGCGAACGGCATGTTTCGTGGTGAAAAATAAGCCAGGGTATTTACACAGCATTGTTTGCAAAATATATGTAAGAAAGTCTGTTACTATTCTTTATGCTAGAAAAATCATAATTAATTTTATTGCAAATTTGCATTTATATTTGTATATGCATAACCAAGAATATTATAAAACTCATTTAATTCATAATAAATGCATTAATTAATATGAACAGAAGTTACGGAGTATACAATACATACTACTTATATAAATAAGTAAATAATTAAAATACAAACTTTAAATATGCTGTTTATACCCTTGCAGATAGTATTATAATGTAGACTCAAAATTGAAGGTGACAGAACTAGTCTCTCAATCTGAAAGCAGAACATATGTCAGAATCGGTCTGATATGATAAGATAACTGAACAAATTCACCAATTCTGAGTTTAAGCCTTATCTTCACATGTTTACAAAATTTCTTTACAATTTCCATATGAACAGTCGACTAAAAATGACATGTATCTTGACACTTTGTCTGCCTATGGTATATACCAACATGTATACCAAGTTTGGTTGCCCTAGCTTCAAAACTGTGGAAAAAACCTGCGTTCATACGGACAGACGGACAGACATACGGACGGACGGACGGACGGACATTTCACAAACCCAATATACTCTTTTTTTCCATTTTGGAAAACAGAGTATAAAAATGACAATCTAACATAATAATAATCACAAAGAGCTAACGTTTTCTTAGATTCTCACTTATAATTCTCAAACAGTTTTAGCAAACGCAGGTTGTAGTACCCGACTGAAGCCCTTATATTTTATATTCTTATTTTCTTACTACTTCTACCAAAGCACTTAAAAGGGCGTTCGCCACTGTGCATACGGGCTGTGTTCAGTCAATAATTGCTTTCAAGTACATTCTTTGCAGTTGCATTGAGTGATCATTGAATAAATCTTATTTTTATACCCTTGCAAAGGGTATTGTAATTTTGTCACGAAATGTGTAACGCAATGTGTTACGCATTGAACAGACGTCCCAGAAAACAAAGATTTTTATATACATCGTCAACATCAACAGCCGAGTCATGTCATGCTCAATTTTTCTGCCAGCAGGACATATGTCAGAATCAGCCAGATCGAACCACTATATCATATAGCTGCCATAGAACGATCGGTTAAAAAATAATTTTTTGTATGAAAAACTTTTTTGTTTGTCAAGTAATATTAACCATACTTACCCATTCTGTGTTTTAGTATGTTATTGACATGCTGACAAATTTCATAAAAATCGGAACACTATGTATTATAGCTGTCATAGGAGCAATTGGTTGGAAAATTACTCTTTGGATGAAAAACTTTTCTGTTTTCAAAGCTATCTCAACTGAATTTACCTAAACTGCGTTTAAGTATGTTTTTCGTATGAACAAATTTGATCAAAATCGGACGACAATATCATTTAGCTGTCAAAGGATCAATCGGTCGTAGCTTAAGTTTTCTTATGAACAGCTATTCTGCAAGGGTATATAGTATTTTCGGCAGGCTGTAAATAACTGGTCTTTCATGCTTTTATACAATGCTATAATAAATAATAAAAAAAATACTTGCGGCATATAAAATACGCATTGCAAATATTGCATTATGTGAACACATATCGAATTGATGATTATATATTTGACTTATTGGCTTAAATGTTTACAAAATTGTTAATGCCATAAATGATTTCATAGCCGATTGCTGGGTATATGTATTTTCGAATCCCAAATGATGACTGTTTGGACTTTAAAGTTGAGTTTTACTCACCGAAAGTGCGTTGAATTGCCAACGCAGCTGCCGCCATTCATGCACTCAGCAGGATTGCAAGGATCCGACTCATATTGGCAATTTTTGCCCGCATATCCTGTGACGGGGTGAAAAGAATGTGTGACATAAAGGGCATATTAACAAGACTTGCTTACACCGCTGCTGCTAATGAGCAGGCGGGTCGGATGAGGTCGAGGTTGGTGGTTGGGGGTTGGGGGTTGGAGTTTTGGCTTTTGGATGGCATCACTAATGACCTTACCGTATGGACACAGGCATTGATATGAGTTGCCCTCATGGCCCTGCGAGAGGTCCACGCAAATGCCATTATTGGTACAGGGACTGGGATTACAAGCATCGATCTCCTCGCAATGGGGACCCGCAAAACCGCTGCAACACTGACACTCATACTCCTCCATGGCCCCATTCGAGTAGCATACACCCTTTCCGGAGCAATCGGCGTTCTCACCACAATTGTCGGTTTTTGTGGTCACCTTCAGCCGCACACATTGTGCGCCCCACAGCTCGGACACGACTGCAAGTGTAAAAAAAAAAAATGGGTTGTGAAATTAATTAAAATCGACCGACGCAAAAAAATGACCCCTAAAGGCAATAGAAAACCTACAAAAAAATGAATATGAACTTTGCTAAGCCGTACAATTAATACGCTAACAAAATGAATGAATAGGTTTTATTTGATTTGCATAACTTCTGAAATTCGAACACTAGGTTTAGATATAGTTTTCTTTGTACCTTCTACCATGGAAAATAGATAAAGTTTTCGTTCCCATTTCCGTTTCAGATCAAAACTTTCGAAAACGGAGTTATAAGCTGTTCTGTATTCCGAATAGCGAATTAAAATTTGTTTTGAAAAGTAGTACTTGTGAGTTTGTGGAATGACGATAACTATAATTTCTGAAAACAGGATAAAAAAATTGAAAACAATTCGGAATGAAAAGTTCTCTGAAATGGGAACAGGTCTAAATATCATTATTTGCAATTTTCTGATATATTTCAGCTTGTTTCAGAAGCTTCTATATTTAGCTAGCTGTAGTACATATAATATCCTAAATTGAAGATATTTCAAACCAATATCAGTAGGAGTCTGATATTATCATTATTAAAATCGAATTCATTGAAGTAACGTTTCTGAAGTGCAAACAATGAAACAGTTAATCGGAATACATTTTTGACATAACTTACATATATCAATTATCAATTCTATTATCAGCTTAATTTCATTGATAATTATTAAAGTTTAAAGTCAAATGCTGCTTGGCTAACAACAAAATAGAGTATTCTGTGTTATATGTATAACCTGAGCAGGTTAGTTAGCATTTTGTGGTATAGTCTGCTTACCAATTAACAAGTTAACTCCCTCTGTGAGGTCCTTATCATATAACGTAACCAGTTTCCTGCCATCGACCACCAGGGGCGTAATATCCAGGAGCACGCCTTCGGTTACATCGCAGTGCTCGTGGCCGGAGCGTGTTACCTGGTACACCTGTGCGGCATGAGCGGCGCTTTGGCTGCAGATTGGTTGAGGTTGTGAAAAGAAACAAGAAACAAGAAATAGAAATAGAGTAAGAGTGTAAGAGTGGAAGGTAGTTCAGGTTCTTTAACTTATAAATATGACTGCGCAGTCGAGCGTTGCTTGTCGCTCATCGCACTGTGTACTTAATTAATTGAAATTCATTTATAAGGTAAGCACAGACGCCCACTTTGTGGGAGGAAATTAAATACGCGCAAAACGGAAATTAAATTAGCTGGCTCTGGCAACTACAATGAGCATCATGTTTTTGCTCTGGGCCTCGATACCCAGCTGAGGTAACCATGGCCTCATACTTATCTTATACCATGTATAGTACTACTCCATATAAACTCATTTGGAAATTTCATTAGATTGTTATTGGTCTTTTATGTGTGCAAAGTCTGATTTGTTGCTCATAAAATGTAAGCTTATGAATTTGTACATGGTATAAATTAAAGTACTGCTAAATATTTGCTACCATTTAAAGTCCAACACCGCAAAAAGTTAACAATTTGTGAAACTTTATCCACCTTTTTTGACACTCAGTTCTGACAACTTGACTATGGACACACACACACACACACACCCACTCATACACCCCCTAGCACAGTGTCGAACACCCGTCTAGCATACAAAAATAAAAACTTTGCCATTTTTTTTTAACAACACGTAGAGCAAGCTAAGTTTTGAGTAACAGTTGCTCAACTATGAGGATAACCTCTGCATGTTTCTCTTTAGCCACAATTATACTATTACTACATATATATAGAATATAATATTAAAAGTGCGGTGATAATTTGACTACAGCTCACTTTCTCCTCAACTCCAAATTAAAGTCAAAATTAAATAAAATAGTTTTAAAGTGTTTAGACCATGCAATTCTTGCGTGAAATAAACTTTCTACAATACTTCAATTTTAATTTATTCTAAATGCATTTTTTGCATGTTTTCAAATGCAAATTTAGCAAATGGAAATTGTTTTAAAGCCAAATACATGAAAAATTAAAACTGATATATTTTGTTTCTTTTAAGTTTCTATAAACAACTCACATACTTTAGAGTCCACTTTATTATAAATGTAAGGGTTAATATTTAAATCAAGTTGAAGAAAATTAAATCTTTTTACTGTAACATTGAAAACAAGAATGAAAAAAGCACACTGCTTTAAGTATTCAGAATGCGTCTATATTTTCAAAAGCCAATTTATGTAATACCAAAATAACAATAAAGTCCAGCCCATTTATCTAGCTATCTGCTGTTGCTGCGAATGCTAAAAAAAAAGGACTCACATGAAAGTTACAATTTTAGAGGGTATAAAGGACAGAAGAAGCTATCCAAAGTGGGACCTTAAAAACTTTTCACTTCCAGCGCTTTGTAATCTATTTGCTACCCAGTTCCTTTTCCCTTGCATTATTATTTGTTGCTGTATATTTGTTACCTCTGTGCTATGCTCCCTACGCCCTCTACGTCCCCTCTCCCCGCTTTAAGCAGTCTGTCTGGCAACATACACATATTAAATCGATAATAAAAACTTTTTTGACATCTCATTTTCATAGTTGGCAACTTTTCCTCTGCTGACGCTCAATTGTATGCTACGTTATTTTCGTGCTTTTCTACATTTTCTCACTTTCACTCGCTTTCAGCTTTCAGCTTTCAGCTCTTAGCTCTTAGCTCTCAGCTTGCACGTAAACTCAATTGTTTGTGGTCTTATTCAAAAGGCAACAACTTTTGCAGAAGCCGTCGTCATTTAGACCCCGGAGCCACACAAAATTGAACTTATGCGCCGCATTTTGGAGCCTTTAGGCTAATTAAAGCACATCTTTTGTAAGGAAGGAGCAGGAGAATAGTGGCTATCTTGTAGGCCTTTTGATGTTTGCCAATGGGGGCGACAGCAAATGAATTTTAATTCCTTAGCTGATAACTTGGCAGTGTAGAGCGCAGTTTAGACTTTTATTTATACAACATATATATATCTATATATATATATATATATGCATGTATATGTACGTTTGTGTGTCCTGTATATCCCTGTATTGTGGCAAAAGATAAGAACAGCAATAGACAGCAACCAAAAAAGAAAGCCAAAAATAAAAAAAAAAACAGGCTGAGAAACGTGATAATTGCCATCGCCTTTTAACAGGCAAAGGGTCAGCAACTGAGCCCATTTCTTTTTAGTTTTTGGTGGACTCTTGATACCCGTTGTCTGACCCGCAAAATGACTAATGGTCAGCGAAATGCAGAAAGAGAATCCCCAACTAGAAAAGCGACCAACTCGCATTAATATGCGCAGTTTGTAAAGGATTTGCCAGCGTTATAAAGTAAACAACAAAAAAAAATACAACAAAATAGGATATATAAAAATGAAAAGAAAGCAAACCAAAATATGCGTCAGATGTATACCAAAAACAGACAAATCAAGTAGGAACGTTCAACTGGAAAGCTACCGAAGGCCAAGTACTCTGTTTCTGGGTTAAAATTTTGGATTTTTATTGATTTTTGGCAATTTGATTTATTTGGTTTTAAAAGTTTAAGATTATGAAAATAAATTAAAAATTTAAAAATTAAAATTAAGTAATTTAAAGCTTAATAGATAGTTAAAAATAGAATTAAAAATAAAAAGAAATATTGGTCCAAGAATTGAAAAAAACCCAATTAGGTTAAAAAATGTTAAAGATTAGTTGAAATTACAATTGTAAATCAACCGAGAAAATTAAATGCAATTTTTTTTATTTATTTAAAGGCTAGTTCCGAATTCAGTACGTTTGTGAAAAGTAAAAACGAATGAATACTAAACGATTTACGAATTACTGTTCTGTTTTCCGAACGGAATGGTTTCGTTTTTTCTTTTTCGAAACCGAGTTTTCATAGAAAAAGTCTATTGAGTTGTTATCTAGTTGGTATTGCTGAATCGAGAACAGCTACGTTTTCTTGCACGTTTTCGCTTCTGTTGTACAGACAATTTTCAATTTAATATTATAAATGTTATTGAATTTTTATCCAATGATGATGTAGAATGTTCAAAAATTGAATTTAAGAATTTACTTTTTTTTAATTCCTTGTATTCCGCAAAACGTTTGCGTTTTGAGTACTTCAGAACCGAAAACAATTCTGTTTCCACAAATTCCGAACGAATTTCGAGTTTGGAACAGGCCTGAATGATTGCTTGTATTGTCGAAAGAAAGTATGTAAAATAATAAATATTAATACAAGTACTAACTAAGCTATAGATGAACAGACATACTGAAATTGCTATGGTAAACTTTAAAAGTGCCCCTTCTTTAAACTCTTTCTACTTGCTGAAATAGAGTATTAAAAGTGCGTGAAGAGACAAAAATACCCAAAAAAAAGAGAAAGAAAGCAAGAAAAACAATTTAATAAACTGTAAAAAGGGCATGATAATGGCGGAACGTGTCTGGGTCACATGAAATAGCGACCTGTAGGACTGGGAAGAGGTCAGTGGGTCGGGAGGCAGGCTCTAGAGTTCAGGAGGTCAGGACTGGGTGCAGCAGCAGCAGTGAACTAAACGTGTAGTGTGCTGCTGTGCAAGCGTGCTGAAGTAAAATCAATAAAAGCCCCTAATGGATGTTATTATATTATATAATAAGCTGTAGAACAAACACGTCTCAACGAGCATTAAAGCACATTAAATGAAAATAAAAATGAAATACATATATAAAAACAACTACACAAGACTCTAGAAAGATTTGGCCAAAGAGCTTTTTATAAAGTACAAGTACATTCTACATGCGTAGTCAAACAGACTGGCGCGAGTCCTGTGTCTGAGACAAGACCCAAGGACCTTTGCCAGGACACCTGTCAGCGTTTTTGTGCACTTCTGTGTATTATAACCTTCTACAGCTAAGCTCACATCCTTGAGCGCCTTGTTTGCGGAGTGGAGTGAGGATAATGATGATGATGATGATGATGATGATGATGATGATGATGATGATGATGCTGCTGATGCTGATAATGATACTGATGATAGATACATAATGACAGTTTGCTTCGCGGCTAAAGTCAGTTACTTTGATAAACTACTTATATCACATCTGTTGGCGTTGACTTTGCTTTAATATGTAATACGAGTATGCTTTGGGAATAGTAGCTCAAAGTTGATTTTCTCCTGCTGACTTGCACTATTTGAAACTGCTTTCAGTTACTTATAGCAACACTAAGTGCAGCAAATAGAAAAGCAAGCACTTAACAGATCCTTTGATGCATTTATAATACATCTAAATTGACATCGCTCAGTTGATAGTCGCTTCTCAAGTTCATTTTGCACGCTTTATCACAAATATCGTTCTTTTAGATGCCATGTCAAAATGTCACAATGTCAAAATGTCAAAGGTTGATGTGGTTTTTATTCAAAAATAAAAGCTGCTGGCTAGCTTATCACAGGTATTAATAAACTTTCATTTCAATTGACAATATTGCAGTTTTGTGATCAATTAATAGATTTTTAAGTGCATTTGTCATTTCATTGGCATTGAAAAAAGCAATACTTAAAGACAATTTTTTAACTGGCATTGAAAAAAGTAATTCTAAAAGAAAATATTTGTAATTAGCATGAAAAAATGTAATGCTAGTGCAAATTTTTTCAACTAGCATTGAAAAAAGTAGTATTTAATGGAAATATTTTGAATTGATTTTTCTGAAAAATCAAAATTAATTCCAGGAAATACCGAAGAATGAAATTTTTTCTTTTAAAATTGGTTCTAAAGTTCAAAAAAATACAGACATTTGGTATTTTTTCTGATATTTTTTTGGAATTTAATTGAAAACTAAACAAATATTGACTTGATATGACATATATAACTATTTAACTCTAGCTAACAAGTTTCAACTTGATTTTTACACCTTGTCTTAACAATTTTAAAAACTTTATATTGGATTTATGATACAAATTGCCAGTCCATTCGTTTGTCCGTCTGTCCGTCTGTCCGTCCGTCCGTATGAATGCGGATTTTAACACAGTTTTAAAGCTTGCATACATGGTAAGATTTCTAAGTTCTAATAAAATATATTAAAATTAACCAAAATAATGCTGTGTAAGTAAAACACTTTAACATGTTGATTTAAGTATGTAAAACATATTTTAACATAAATATATAAAATTATAATAAATTACCTGCTTGTGTGATTCTGTTTTTGAACTATATTCAGCATAGCATCATTGATTTCCACAATTAAAATATCGCCAGATTGAATTTCAGCCTCGCCTTCCCAGGTTAGCACATTGGGAGTACAATGCTCATCGGGTTTGCAGTGCTCCGTCGTCTGCAATAAGAAAAGTTTTGAAATTATTTTAAATATTTATTTACAGTAGCAACATAAATAAGTTAAGGTTTCAAGCAAAAGCCGCAAATGTTTTGTGCCCTCAAAGTTAGCAGTCGGAAGGGACTAAAAGGTTTGTTGTAGGTCCGCTCGACATTTGCTGTGGTTTGCTAACCACAAAAGCACATCCAAAACTCAATAATACGTGTACCAGTTGAAAGAGCTCGATTTTGAGATATGCTGTAGTCTGTTCTTAACCTTAACCCTCCTTATAAACTCAGCTCTTGAAAGTTTTCTCAGCTACATTTTGACAACATATTGTGTTTATACTTCGATTATTATGAAATTTTTAGTTTTTTATTTTCGATTGTGTGTCTTTAATGCATTGTGCTTTGTTTAGAAAGTTTAGCTTTGACTCGCCCATTTTGTTATACCCTTGCTTGCCCATTTCTAGGGTAAAGGGTATAAATAGAAAAACCGAAATACTAAACTGAATTATTAAACAACTTTTCTAATTTCAGTTTCATGTCGCCATCTAAAACCGTTTGTTCCCCCTTTTCTTGCAAAGCTAGCCTAACAAATTTACATACTAACCACACTCAACCTAATAGACTGCCTTTGCCCAAGGTTCATTTTGATTGTCAGCCTTGGCAAGGATACGTAGGAAATCCAGACCTAAAGCACAGGATATGAGGCAAGTTTATAACATTGCCCATATGCGTAGATCCACTGAATGTTGCTCCTTTTTTGTTTGTTATGTTTTTTTTTTTTTCATTTTTTATTAATTTGGGTTAAGCCACGCACAAGCTGCCTGCTACGCGCACCCAACAGCCGTTACAATAAAAATGGCGTTTTGTGGGCGTCTGTTTGGGGACTGGCCTGCAAATTTTAGCATATTTTGCTCAATTTGAAACGGTTTAGTTTTTGTGTACGTTTTTCGAGGATTTGTCTGTGCTGGAAATTTATGGCATTTTAATGGCTTGTGTCGCATACAAAAAAAAAAAAGAAGTACATTGTGTTTTATTTTTAGTGCCCAGGGTGCAAAATATACAAACAAACTGTCACATAAATTACCATGGATATTCGGGACTTTTAGGGTAAATGTCATTTCATGTGAGTATTTTATTTACAAACGCAAAATAGAATGCTCTGTCATAAAAATTTGTTCGACAAATACTTTAAAAGTCGTCTTTAGCGCTGCTTCAAACCAAATAACAGATGTTTGTATTGACAGTTTAACTATAAATAAGTATTAACAAGTGGTTATTGTATCTAAAAGAAGTTAAAACAACAATTCCATTCAAAAAAATCCTTTAGATTTAGAAAATTTCGAATAAATCCCGAACGATTTACGAATTACTGCTCCGATTTTCGTTGCGTTGTCGGGAAAGGATATAACTGACGTAACCCCATGAAGGACTCCAACAGTATTGGAGCTGTTATTAAAATAGGTCACTGTCTTTCACTGCGACTCACTAAGAAAAGCTGTAGAAAATGCAAGAAATCAGAAATGAAGGGGACTTTTGCAGCTGTCCCCTACGCGGCACATCTAGACCATAATAATTCAAGGAGCAGCTGGCTCATATCAATGCAAAAAGCGTCTAGACATACTTCGAATGCGCTTTTAACATCTTAAAGAACACCTTTAAAGACACCTAACTACCATTGAATACCGGAGAAAACTTGGGACCAACTGAATCTAGAAATTATTTGAAGGTAAACTTGTGTTGCTTTGAGTAAATAAGTAAAAATATAGGTACATAATAGCACAGTTCATTTACAAATAATTCTATATATGATACTCTTTTAAAAATTCAGGCTATATCAAGATTAAACGCCATACAACTTTCATTTGCCATAGCTTTTATGATAATTACTTAGCTAATTTGACAAGCCACATGTTACAAAACAACAATCAAATAAGAAAAAAAAACAAGAATAAATAAACACCAAAGCCATTTGACAAGGGGCCAAAACTGACATACAAAAAAAAAAAAGGACATTCAGCCAGTTAGACAGACAAGAAGCAAACATTTGACATTCTCAAATGAACCCACAAAATTTAATCCTTTGATAAGTTATCCAGTTAGAAAGCTGCTTTGCTTAGCAAGGGGGAGTTATTGATCGGCATTTTATTTGGCTATTTCCGTAACATGTGTGTATCTCTGTGTGTGTGTGTGTGTATTTGTGTATGTGTGTATGGGGAAGCAACCCTAACAAGTTGACAGGAAATGCTGAGGGTTGGCTGCCTTTGGAGCTTGTCCTTTCTGCCTTTCTACATATGTAAAAAGGACAAATAATGGAGCTTCATTTTATTTATTAAATCACATTTGTTGTTAAATCACAAAAACTATGAAGGCCTTACAATGCACAGCTCAGCCTCAGCTGTTTCGCTTACCAGCATTTTTGCTTGGCGTGTCCTGTTTATTTCAACATAAATCAAGCCTTTTAACATTGGCCAGGGCCAGGACGAAAGGGGCTCGTGAGCAAACTGAATAGCCATTTCACAAGTCCCTAGGCAAAAATTTAAATTCATTTTTGAATTCATCCGTTTTTGAATGGCGTTTGTCTTGGGTTTATCCTTGTTGCAGAACAGCCTTTAAATGGTAATTGTCTTGGTAGCTCTTTGCTTTACGTATTGCTCCCTCCCAACCCCCTCTCTCTCTCTTATTTATTCTCCATGCTGTTTAATTAACATCAGCTGTCTTCGGTCTCGGTTCGTTTCGTTTCAATTCTGTTCAGTTCAGTCATTTAGTTTGACGGCCTCTTTGGGCTTCATTTTCTTTACGTTTGATAATAAAAAGCGAAATTGATTTTCTGTTTACCTTTGATCAAGAAATGTTTTTGCTGCTCATGCATTTAATTAAAAGTGCCCTGCATTATGTTAACTTAAGCAAAAATACATTAAAAAAAAAACAAAAAAAGAAGACGTTTTTATGTTAACCTTACGCATATCATTATTGCTGACTTTTCCAGCTCTTTGAGTCCTTTTGGCCAAAAAGGTAAATGAATTACAAAATGCAAAACAATTAAAGAAAACAGGCTAGGCTTTACATCGCAATGACCAAAAGGTAAATGTATACAATTTCTCTAACATAAAATGAACTTTGGGTCCGAAACTTGCTTGGGTATTGTATATACTTATGGATAGTATACTATGTATCTGTGAGTTATATTCACCGAATTCCTTTGCAGCTCATTCTGATTGGACTAGACTGACCTTTTCTTCTTTGCAGAAGAAGCTGATTTTTCAACCGATTATTACAAAAATCCACATTGTGCCTCAAATTAGAAAATTAGATTTCTTGTCTAATACATAATATTTTGTTTGCATATTATAAAAAAGCTATAATAAATCCTTTAGCTCATCTCTTTCATATTATAATGTGTACCTAATGCAAATATAGTTTAAACATATACACAAAAATGAAACATTATGTAATCTCTACGGCTGCCTAATTAGTCAACTATCAAAATCATGAACATTGTGGCTTAGTTTTATCTCCACAAAATGCGAACCATGAGCTAAGCTCTCTACTCATACTAATTAGCAGTCATTAGGTATATTATGTAAATATCAAAATCCTTAGCAAACTAATTGCTTAGTCTGTTTAGCAAAACTAATACGAATACAAAGCGTATGTGGCGCACAGGTAAGCTTAGCTTAGTTAAATGCACAGAGAAACAAGTAAGAATGTTCTAGTGGGGCGTGGCCGACTACGAGACTCCCTGCTCCCAACACTTTACTTATGCAGTGCCTGTCAAACTGTAGTTTCAGCCTGCTGAGACGGGGGGGAATTAGATTCGCCGATAACTTTGATGTTTCTTATCCGATCGCAACGAAATTTACGCAACTGATAAAATGGGAAATAGGAAATAGTTTTCTAATTGGAAATATGGTGTTCTAAGGCGTGTGTGTGCCATTTCTTGCAAGGACACTTTAAACGCTGATATATTTGGAAGATTTTTCATATATTTAATAACTATTTATCAAGTTGAATCAATAAATTCAAAAACTATGCTGCTTCTGACCACATTTTCAGTTACCACCAAATAGTTTTCTCTGAGTGTATGCGCTGCTCTTGAGCTTTTGCTTTTGTGCTTGGTTTCTTTGCGTGGATGCTATTGATAAGAGCTTAATAGGGCTTCAATTGTTTTGACAACAACGAGCGATATACAAAGCTTTTAAGCACCGTTTATCACAAATGCACACCTCTCTGCTTCTCTTTCCCTCTCCCGCTGTTTCTCTATCTCTGGCTGTCGCGACTATTATCTTATTGTTATTGGACTTACCACAATTGGAAGCAGCAGCTCGTGGGTTTCGTTGCCCCGCCACAAATGCGAATCCTGCGGCACATTTTGCAGCTCACATTCAAGCGAATTGATTTTCTCCTGCAAGCGACTTAAAATCCGCGGTCGAGCAATTGGCTTCAAGGACGATTTAGCTAGATTAGCTATATGCCGTGGCCTTTCCATCTCCAATGGACTGCTGGTTGAGGCTGCTGCCGTTATTTTGACTTTAGCTGCCACCACTTTCAGCTTTTCCAACTGCTGCGGCTCGGCGGCAGCGGCATCTGCGGATGTTGTGACAGAGGCCGAGGCGGGTTTGGCTGGTGTCAGAGCCTTGAGCAATAATTTAGCGCGCTTCAGCTCCTTCTGATATTTCATGGGTTTTCCAGTAGTCCCAGCAGTACTTGCTGTTGTTGTTGGCATTGTTGTTGGTGCTCTTGCTGCCTTTGCTGCTGCTGCTGCTGCTGCTGCTGTGGCACCGTCAAAACTTTCCGCTGTGGGCATCAAAGTCACGCGTCTCGTCGACATTGGTGACCCCGACGCGCTGCTCGCCTCGAACTTTGTGGTTTCGCTAGCTCTAATGACTTGACGTTGCTGCTGTTGCTCAGTTGCTGAACTTTCAGCTGACGCTGGGGTCTGTGATGACTTTATAATGCTGCCAGTTGTGGGCGCAGTGCCAATTTCTTTCATTAACTTGCGTTTATTATGTAACAACATTTCGTTGTACAACTCTTTGCTGTTGTAGAATTTGGTGGTTGAGAATTCAGGGTGTGAGGCAGACACAGCCACCGATGCTGATGCTGATGCTGATGCTGCGGCTGCTGCAGCTGCCTCATGCCCATCCGTTGCATCCGTGTTGAATTTGGTATTGGCAAAGTCAATATGTGGCAACGCCATCACATCACTGGCCCGATGTTGCATGGGAAATTCAAAGCTCTTCTTTACACGCCGATCAATGTAACTGTCACCCGGTGCCAGTTTGGGCAGTTGTGGAATTGGATTTACTGTGGTTGTCATTGCCCTTGCCGTTGTCGTTTCATGCAACTGAAATTTGCGCTCGATTTCCGTTATCAAATCATCCTGTTCGGCCAACAGTTTGCCGGTAAAATCACTTGGCGTGGACAGCACGCTTGATGTAGTTATCAGAGGGGTCAGAGTTACAGTTGCAGTTGTTGCTGTTGTCGTCGCTTGATTGTAGATTAAACTGTGCATTTGTACCTCGTTGGGCATTAGATTCTGTCGATACTCTTCCGCATTATCGGGCTGTGTAAATACCGTATGCTCTTTAAGCAGCTCCTCATTATCATTGCGTATAAATGGCTGAAAGTCATCCAGCTTTATCGGATATAAATCGACAATATTCAGTTTGCTTGCAGATGGCTGCTGCGACAATATGGCACCATAGCGAGCACGTTCCTCCTCATTGAGATCGGCTAAGGTCTCAGCCACCTGATATGAGGCAGCTGCCTGCAATTGTATCTGCAATGGCGATGCTGAGGAAACGGCATCAAAATCAATATCTGAGTACTCCTGCTGCTGTTGCTGCTGCTGCTGCTGCTGCTGTTGCTGTTGCTCTTGGTCCTGTTCGAGCGCTAATCTTGGCTCGCTGATCTTAATGCGATAGAGCCTGTCAAAAACGTTGCCCAAGGATGCGAGTGGCGGCACGTTTGTCGTCATGAAGTTATCCGTTGTTGTGGCTGCGGTTTTTCCAGTTGATGTTGTTGTTATTGTTGGGGTTGCTGCTGCTGCTGCTGTTGCAGTTGCTACCTCGCCATTGCTGCTGTGTCTGCCGGCTGCATTTCCGCTTGCAATGGATGCTGTTGCTGTTGTTGTTGTCGTCGTGCTGGTCGTGGCTGTTGTGGTGGGCGTTGCTGTTGACGTCGAGGTTGAGCTGCTGCTGCTGTTGGGTGTGGGTGTGGCTGTGGGTGTTGGTGTGGGTGTGCTTACCCCGCCCACATTGTCTCCCTCAGTTGCTGACGTCACTGCAAAATCCGTTTGCTGCACTATTTCCGTTTTAGTTTTAGTTTTTGCTGCCGTTTCGTTTCGATTCATTTCGCTCCCGGCGGGGGAGTTGACCACCGAGTGGGCGTGGCTGTTATGCAAGTCATTTGTTATGGTTGGAATATCTGTTGTTGTTGTTGTTATTCTTGTCGCTGTTTTTGCCGTTGTGGCCCAAACTGCGGGCAACATTACAAATGTTAAAATGCAGATTTTAGCTATTTTCGTTAGCATTTTGGCAAAAATTATTCTGTTGCCTTTAATGTGAATAAGTTGTTGTTATTTAAGTTGTTATTACTGTTTGCTTGTTTCTTTCTTTTCTTTGTTATGTGGGTGTATTTTGCTCTTTAGCTTTCTGCCATCTGTTTGCTTCATCTGCTTAGTAGGCGCCTAACAGCTGCAATAACTACAAATATATATAGAATGAAAAACAAAAATTCAAAAAGTTATTATAACAATGCAATATTTATAATATGAAATAAATTGATTATAAATGCAAACAGTAGTGAGTTTATAACATTGTTGTCAAATTTGATTGTTAACAATTGTTGTTGATGTTGTTTACCTGTGCTATTTTAACAACTATAATATATTTGTTTGCTAATTCTTATCGGACTTGTGCATATATTTACATTTTTGGTTGCACAAAATTGCTTTTATGTTTCATCTGCGATTAAATTGAGTGAACAATACAAACAAAATTTAGAAACTACTCAAATTTGTGGCACACATTAATCGCAACTCACAACAATTGTTGACTGAATTGCAACAAATCCTGCAGATGAAACAGCAAAAATTCTGTTGAGTTAAATGGAAAATTTGACTCAAAGATAAAGCACCAAAATTCTTCAGAGCTAAATTAAAAGTTAAATTATGCAGTTGACAAGGCATACAAAATACAGCACAGTTCCAAACATAAATATGATTGAAATCAAAAAAAAAAAAACAAGAAGTTTTATTTTTGCAACAAAGTCAAGCTGAAACAACACAAATGCTGCCAGATTGAAATTCTTGCAAGCTCAAATTAAAGTTAAATAACAAGCAAAATAACACTGTAAAGCTGCAGCAGAGATTGAAATTGAAATAAGAAAAATATATATATGCATTTTTATTTCATGCACAAAGAAAATACTGTTTCTCAGCTTATTAAACGGCAATTTGGCAAATTGTAATTTGAATACTCTACAAGGCAATTGAGCAACAACTTAAGTTTCAATTTAAAACTTATATTACGCACAATTCATAAAGAATATTGCAAGTGCATAAGCATTGAAAAAAATGACAATTGAATTCCATTGCAAAATGAAATAATTGCCAAAGCAATTGGCAAAGGCATTAGCAAAGGCATTGGCTGTGGCATTGACATTGGCATTGGCATTGGCATTGGCATCTTAAGGACCACAAGCAGGACTTTAGATAAGGCAAGTCATTAAATCGCACTGATGTACTTGTAGTGCAAATTGATTTGCGGCAGCTTCACATTGCATTGTCTCCTTTGGATGGCAATGCCAGTTGACAGCGTGCAGTTCATTGCACAGCAGCCACTGGATACCCATTGTACAGTCATTGTAAGCCCATTTTACACCCATTGGACACCCATAGTACAGTCATTGGTTGCTCAATCCATCCATGCTTTCAGTCATTCATTCAGTCATCCAGGGCTTTAGTCATTCATTCATTTAGTCATCCATTCACTCATTCATTCATTCAGTCATTCAGTCATTGCAAGCCTCGTCCTTATCTATGGCACAATGTGTCGTTTGTCAGGCAAACCAAATTGATGTTCAACTCATGAATTTAACTCATGTGGGCGTGGCAGCAAAGGGGCGTACACCATGCAGCATGCAGCATGCTCTTCATGCTTTATGTGTATGTGCGGGTGTGACAGATTTACCAGCTGAGCCGTAATCCTGCCTGCCACAAGGACATTGATAGTGTGCCTATGGTTTGCTATGCCATAGTCCCTTTATTTATACATACATAGTTACATGTGTTCGAGTTCCATGGCCAATTGTGTACTCTAGTTAAGCTCCAACAGAGCTACTTAATATGCATTTGATTCACAGACAAGCATTTCGTACTTCTTAGCTACATTTTCCTTAAGTGTTTCTCTTAGCTAACACCCAGCGAAAAGCCAATTATTTATTGTGCTACGAACTATTTCAACTAAAGTTATATACATATATATTATATATATATTTACATTATAGAACAATGAAGCAAATATGATAGAAACTATCATGACTCATTTGATAAAGAAATAACATTTATGAAATATGTCAACTGTATTAAACACAAATATGATTTATTATTAATGTCGTTTACTCTACAGCCAACCATGAATAATACAATATATGTATATTATTAGAAGTGTTCATAATGCTGTTCATAAATTGTTCAAAATAAAATACACTCACAAACTAATTAAGTGGAAATAATGAATAAACACAGCTAAAGAAAACTTTGCAATTGGAAAGTATTTTAAGTGCATTCGAATAGCACAAACTAAACTGCAGTTCATTTATTTATGACTATTATTACTGCTAATAATAAATCAACTACAATTTCCAACTAATTTTATGATTTGAATATGTTGCAGTTGCGTCCTTTGGCTACCAATCAATTAATAGTTGCATTGACGATATTAATTAGAAATCATGCAATTTGACAACTGCGGTTAAAATACTAAAATGTTTATGTGTGTGTGTGTGTGTGTGTGTGTGTGTGTGTGTGTGTTACATTTTACATGTTTGTACTAATTTCAAGCAAAAGCATGAAAGCATTTGCCAGTTCAAAATAAATATAAATATAAATATGCCGTTGCTTTTGCTGTTGCTTTTGCTGTTGCTGAAAAGCTGGCTGCACAAAGCGAAAGCAAATTTCAAGCTCTGCTGATCTTGCATATTGAAAAGCCCCAAAAGCTAATAGCATAAGCATATTTGAAGGCAAACAACATAAGCGCCTTGAGGACCAGCTCAAGCAAAAACAAACCAAATCCTCTTAGTTTTATACCAGAAAAGCAGACACCGTAGCACCCAGCCACAGCCCAACAACTCCCAACTCACAACTCACAACTCTCAACTCACAACTCTCAACTGCCAACTTATTTTTAAAGTCGCAGCAAAGAAAGGCAAAGAGCAGCTTTTAAACACACAATTGCAAAACTCTTGATTGAATTCTCAAATTTAACTATTAGTTAGGAGTAGAGTACGAATAGATGTGCCGTACTTTATAATGATATTCCGTAAGTTGTGCAAAAAGATTCATTTTTAATTTTATTATTTAAAATATTTCTTATATCAATCAAAAAATACTTCGTCACAAAATTAGATATCAGTAGTTTTGTGGCTTTAATATGCATCGTCCCTCGTGTAGAGCTGTTTTTATTTGATATCAGACATTTTTCTAGAACAAAATAAAGAGTGAGAGAGAGAGAGGGACAAAGAGAGAGCAACAATTTTCCGAGTGTTGTTGGTATGCAAGTGAAGTTGATACGTTATCAGGGGCGGAGGTGGGCGTGGCAACACTTTCTGCTATTCAAAGTTGTATCCAATAGTTAATATTTGAGTGCTCAATTCAATTTTAACAAATTATTTCAAAGCATATAAAATGTAGAATACAAATCGATGACAATTACAAGCTTAAGCTGAGAGACTAACTGTCTCTCCACCTTGGAGCAATGATTTATCCAACATTGAGCTTTATTATTATGCTACGCTGGCAAATGCCCTTAAATAAATCTTGTTCACAAGCCCAAGTCACAAATAAAACGCAGAGCCCACTTAAGAATTGCTATTTAGCATAAGAAACATATGAAAATGGGGAAAATAAAAAGAGGAAAATGGAGAAACTGCCAAAATAATATAGGAAAATGCCAAATAAAAAGATAAATAAGACATTTCACTTTGCATTGCGCAAAAAAAAAAAAAAAAAACAAACAAAAATATTAAAAATAAAACAACAACAGTCGATTTTTATAAACAAAAATATTATAAAGATGTAGGAATAATAAAAGTGAAAATGAAAAACAAATAAACATTTTCCCACTGTTGGTAGGAGAGCACTTCGTCTGGGCGCGTATAAAAGAAGTTGTTTTTATATATTTATGTTTTGTTTTGTTTTCTTTCCTTCTTTTTTTTTTGTTTTTTTGTTGGTATGTGTGCAAACAGTTGCAGTAAAAAAGCAAAAAGTAAATAGAAATAAAAATGAAGCTTAATTTAAAATGCGACGAAGCGTGGCATTCACTCACACACTGAGCCATAAAAAAGCGCTAATATCAACACACACACATACACACATACACACATTTAATATATATATATATGTATATAGTATGTTGAGAAGTGGAGTATTTGCGGACTGGCTTGAAGCATACATAGAAAGGACCAGCGATAGGATGCCGTAGATAAACTTGCCTCAACGACGAAATCGTTTTCCTCTCTATATGCAAAGCTTCTCTTTTCATTTTTTAATTTTTTTTTTTTTTTTTTTTTATATGTTTATATGTTTATGTGTGTGCACGCCCGCATTTTTTGGTGCACGAGTAGCACACAAAAAAGTATCTAGAAATTTGAAGCTCGCAACCACAGCGCTCTTAAGGTGAGTACTATACTGCCCATAGCCCACCCCATATCCTTTCCAACCCGTGCCCCTCCATCTGCACGCAAATGGCAACCACTAGAACCACGAGAAGGGCGACAAGGACAACAGTGACGACGCTTTCCTATTCAGTTTTTTGAGTCAAAAAGAACTCCAAGCCAAGTTGCGGCTTCTGCTCCTGTTAGTTGTTAGCTGCTTGTGAAAACGATTCCCATTCGAGTCATGCCAAATACAAGGTGTGCTGCACCGTGGTCAAACAACTAGCTAAAATTGTATTTTCTAAAAATGTGGTTAAGTATTCAAATGAATAATAAAAAGTTATCAATGCTTTATTTGAGTAAAGTGAAAATTCTTTTAATTGTTTTAATTATTTCGACTTAATATTTAATTTATAAGTTTTTTATAAATTCAAAATAATTCATAAGTTGTTAATCGGACTATTCACAAGACTCGCTTATTCAATTTTTTTTAATATCTTGAGTTTATTTCAACTTTTGGAAGCTTCAAATTCAATCAGCACATTCAGAAAGTATGATTGAAAGGCATATTATAATATTCAAAATTATGTTAAGCAACATTTTTCAAATTTAAATAATTTTTCCAAGTTTTTAAAAATTTTAAATTTTAAAAATTTTGCACGTTTCTCACTTTTTTGAAACCGAGTTCGAACTTGAGTTTTGATAGCAATGTAGTAGACACACGTTACTGTTTTTCAGATAGATTTTTAATTTGAATTCAATCGAATGAATAAATACCTAATTAAGTTTTAGCTAAGATACAAAATATATGAAAAATATGAGCTTAAAATTTTGTTTGTTGATTTTCAGGTGCAAGCAAAACTTGAAAAAACGTAAACGTAAGTCATTTAGAAATGGCCTGAATGTTCGGAATAGTTTTTGATTTAAAGCATTCAAGCATTAATTGCTAACTTTCGCACCACGGTGCCAGAATGGCGGCATAGAGAGTGCTGCTTTGTAAAGAACTCGCATTTATCTTTATTTTTATGCCACAAACACGCTAAAAACACGGAGACTTGAGCGGAGAAGAGAAGAGCAGTGGAGTAAAGTGGCTGCGTTTCTAGTGTAAAACGTATGCTGCTAGGCAAAGAGAAAGAACCAAAGAAGCTGGCAACTGGGAACGGGGTGGATGTGGTGGTTGGGGAGGATGGGGACACCACACCCCAAAGCCAACATTAGCCGAAGCATGTTGATGGCGGCAACGCCAATGGTGGCAACGCATACAAATCACGTAAACTGAGAAAAGGTAAAGGGAAAGACAGAGCGAGAGCGAGAGAAAGAGAGGGTGCGGGTGAGGGTGAGAATTGAGGATGAGAATTGGAAAAAGTGTGAGACAGTGGGCTTAATCTCTAGCATCTTTTAGTTTTCGCTATGTAAAGCGTAGCGTTTAAGGTGGCTATCGCTGTCGCAGTCGACGTCGCAGTTGCTGTCGCAGTTGCTGTCGCAGTTGCTGTCGCAGTTGCCGACGCTGTCGCTGCCAGTGCCATGCGATTCTGCTGGCCGGATCAAAAACATAAACCAAGTCACCAACAAATGCCAATACGCCCCTTATCCATTTGGGCCGCCCCCAGACAAGGCCTTTTACATTTAGCTGGAATCGAAGCGCGCTTCAAGCGGCACTTGAAAGCAGCGATCTGTGGCATTGACTAAGTTTGTGCAGAGAAGGAGCATGGGGCATGTGGCATGGGGCATGGTGAGCTGTAATACGTATAAAAGAAGCTGCGTGAATGCGTGGTTTAGGGGTTAGGGGTTAGGGGTTAGAGGTTAGGTTACGGGGTCACAGTAGTCTGCTAGTAAATGTTATTTGATGTAGTTTTAAAAAGGAATAGCACGTACAATGTCAGCTTCTTGCTTGGCTTTGCTCTGCCTCCTCAACTATTGTATATTGTATGTTCTACTTGTTGTTGTTGTTGTCGCTGTGCGCTGTCTCTGTTTGTTGTTGGTTTTTTTTTTTTTTTAGAAAGCAACTGTCGAATTAATTTCAAGTTATTTGTTTGGGCCACTTTTTTCCAGGCTTGACTGTTTTTTTTTTTCCATTTATTTTGTATTCTGTTTGTACTCTTTTAATATTATAGCGGGTCTTGTTTGGTTTTCATACATTTTTACCAACTTTGCTTGAGTAGTAAAAAGCATGTCTTTTGTTAAGAAAAATGTTTCAGAATTTAGCAAATGTTCATTTTATAACTGAAGGGAAGCATAAGCAAAGAACTTGTACTTATAAATATTGGATTTTTGTATACTCTTGTTAATCGAAATGTTTAAGGCATTGACGAAGACATCTTTGGTCCTTTACAGTATATATATTCTTGATCAGCATCAACCGCTCAGTTAAACAAGCCATTTCCGTCTGTCTATTTATATGTCTGACTGTATACTTCATTTCATATTTCTTATTTTTAAACCTATCTAAATGAAACTTGACACAAATGTTTTTTTTTTGGCTTCAGACATCGGATCGAAACACTGTAGCATATAGCTGCCATAGAAACGATTAGTTGAAATTTTATTTTTCTGGATTATTCGAAAAAATGTATCAATTCTGAGTTTTAGCATTATCTGAATATGTTAACAAGCTTTCATCAAAATCGGACAATAATTTTTTATAGCTTCCAAACGGCTGCCAAATAAACTGTAGAAAAAACATATTTGTTTCTCAAGTTATCTAAGCCAAACACACTCATTCTTATTTGTATAATCTTTTCGTTATTCTAATAAAATGTTATTAAAATCAGAGCTTATGGCTGTTATAAGAACAAATTGTGCAAATATGAGTTGACGAATGAAAATCTAATTTGTTTACACAGATTTCTCAACAAAACTAACAAGTACTCAATCCCAACAGTGGAAATTAGAATGCCTGACTAAATCAGCGAGAAGTCCATACCTCATTTCTCAGAATTGCCTAGAATATTTTCAGACCGGATGCGAAACCGGAAGATATCCCTTAAGTTAGAAGCGAGAAGGTAATACCTACGAATGTAAACGTAGACCTTACGAAAGAAGGCATTCTGTAAGTAGGACATCCCAAACAAAAAGGAAAGCAAACCGTATTGTAAACGCTTAGGCCGGGACATTACATTTCAGGCCTGAAAGAATGTGTTGTTTCAGGCCTAAACCAACCACTGGGCTGTTATTTTGTTTACTTCATGTTGACCAAAGATATGTCTGTTAAAAAGATATGTCTGTTTATGTTAAAAATCTATTCTGCACGCCGAAAATAACTAGATTTCCTTGTTTTTAAATAATTTAAAATAATTTTGAAAATTCAATAAATTTACGATATTATTTTGAACCATATTAAATACAGAACAAATGTAATAATATTGCGCTTAAATTAAGTTCATGGTTTATTCATATTATAAAAATTCCATAGACAAATCTGCAGAGCGATGTCTTTTATTGACGCAAAAACCAAAAAATCTTGAAATTAAAACAATTTAAAATAGCATAGCATAAACACAACATAATATTATCAACTCGAACAACACTTGTTACTCAATAAATTTACTATAATAAATATAAAATATTGTTTTCTTAGTTAAGCTCAGAACATATTTTTCAGATATTAACGAAACTTAATAATCATTAGTTTCAAAAAAATGTTATTTATGTGTTTGAAAATAGGTTAGTTATTTTTGCAATTATTTTTGCAATTAATTATTATAATCAAATGACACTTTACAGTTTTAATGCTAAATGTTCACTTAGTCCTGCAACTCTTTTTGCATCACTTTACCAATTATAAAAAAAAATATTAAAAAATTGTACAATAGAAAACAACACAAGTTTCCTTAGTTCAGTTATTGAAATATCAAACTTAAGCCGGTCTTTAACAATCACAACTTTCGATGTTTGCTACAAGTCAACACACAATTATTATAAAGTTTGCCGTAGTTTCTCTGGGCATAACTTGCCTTTTCAGAGTATCCAATCTCGGGACTTGGCCCAACCGTTACGCCTGAAAGTTGCTCCGCTACTGAAGCGGCATCGCGAAGGATGCCTTGAATGTTGTAGATGTTGTAGATGTTGTACATATCGGAGATAAAAGCTTTATGTTGCTATAAAGTGAAGCCAGGCTGCTCTCAACATTCTCATTTATGCTCGACATGCGCACACAGCATCCAGTTTTCTGTTTTGGGTTTTATTTTGGACCATTTTACAAAAACATGCTAGCAATGTTTTCCAAATTTCCCAAAACATTGCATTACAGCTGTTCGGTATCAGCTGAGGCTAGGCTACATTACGTATGAAGGATGGCGAAGAGTGTTTGGGTTGCTGTCCTCTGACAAGCTCTTAGAACTCTTAGACCTGTGTGGCGGCCATTTTCATAATTTTGTCTGTGCACAGTGTGTCAAATGGACGATCTGGCAGACATAAAGAAAGAGACTCAACATTAAGCGAAACGAAAGCAAGAAAAGGTGTTGCCTTGTAGAAAAGTTGTTGCTCCTATGACAGCTATAAGATATTGATCAAATTTGATCATGAAAAACTTGATTCAGTTATCTACAAAAACAAAAAAAGTTGTTCATACATCTCATTTTAAAACCGATAGTTCCTTCGGCAGCTATTAGATATAGAGCTCCGATTTTAATGAAATTTTGTTAATATAGATAATGCTTAAACTCAGAATTGGTAAGTTTGGTCGAATCTTAAAAAATCAAATGCTCAACTGATCATTCCTATGGCAGCCATATAAACTAGAAGTTCCTTTATTATAATACCCTCTGTTTTTGTCATATTTTCAGCACATTGATTGAAAGATTTTTTCCATACGATTTGCAAAATTGAAAGTCGAACTAATCGATTATTTCTTACTGTTCAAACTAGATACTTATCAAAGTGATAATATTAATTTTTTTTTTGAATCGAAGTGAAATTTGAATAATAGGATAAAACTGATGGTGTTATTAGCAATCAATTCTCTATCGATCAAAAATTAAAAGACATTTTTAAAACTGAAATAAAACTGTACTAAAATGTGTCTGTGGCCCACTGTTCAATGCTGTTTTTATATTTTATTTGGCCGTGTTTTCATCTGTTTAATATTATGACTGTCTGCATTCGTCACTCTACTCTTCTGGCCTGCATCAGTACTCAGTACTCAGTGTTCAGTGTTCAGTGTTTAGTGTTCAGTGTTTAGTATTCAGTGTTCAGTACTCAGTACGGTTTGCTTTATGCAGAGGCTCTTGGCACCAAAGCTTTCCATTATGCGACCAAATGTCGCTGGCCTTTATGGGTAATGTGTGCTAAAGGGCTCTTGGCTCTTGGTTGTTGCCAAGGGTGAGGGTTGAAGGGTGATGGAGGATGGTTGATGGGTGATGGTGATGCGTGATGCGTGAGAGCATTGACGTCTGGGCCAGCTTTGGTTTTGGTTTGGGTTTGGGTTTGGGTTTTGTTGTTTGTTTTGTTGGCTTTGGAGTGTTTGCTTTACATGTCTGCACACACATAATGTGCATTTTTATTGTTGCTATCATTGTGTCATTTATGCATGTAATTTATTGTAATTATTTTGACATGGAGGAGGTACTCATATCATTAATGCATTGCGGCGTGTTTTTTCATCATTTTGCAGCTAATAGCGCACAATGCTGCGTATGCGTGATTTTGTGTATGAAACTTTTGCTGAAATATATATACATATATATTTGGAACACATATGCCATGGCGAACTAATGAACTCATTACTTTGAGCTGCTTGGCATTCCTGACAACTCATTAAATATCCAATCATAATGAAATATTCCAACAGCATTCTGCGTAATGAGCAAATTTCGTGAGTCTGCTCACAGAATATTATTGCGGTGCCACAATATGAAAACGTGCCAAAAACTTTCAGTTGCCACAGTTCCTTCCCAGTTGGCAGGCTGTGCATCAATTTGAGTTTCGAACCATTTAAGTTGAAGTTCTGTAGCATTTATAAGTATACTTATATAACAAAGAAAATAAAAGAAAATTCCATTCGCTTGAACTCTTGCGCCTTGCATTTCAAGCTTCATTAATTTTGACAGTATTCGTAATTATGCATCAATTTTGGAACTGCCAGCAGAAACTTTATAATTTATTTAGCGAACAAAGTACAATAAGACTGACTCTCAAACAGATGGATAAACGGACAGACGGACAGACGGATAGACGGACAGTCTGACTAACGAGCGCCAAATATTGATTTAATGCAATAACAAAGTCAGAGTCATGTTTAATAAATGAGTATTGCACATTGAAGTTGATTTTTGATATTATTATTTATTATTCAAGTTAGTTATGTAAAATCAATACACATTTTTTCAAGAAGAAATTAAAAAATGAGTTTTAAGTTGCGCTTGGCAATGTTAAGTCAAAAAATGTTGAGATATTTCAACTACTTTGCATGCTTAATACCGTAAATACTTTTGAAAATAAAAATGCACCCGATTGCAATTCGGTTACACACGTACAAAATATGTCAAGTATAAAATTTGGTTCAGTTGCAGGACATAACTTTGCCAACTTTCCATTTTAGTTTGGCATTGTTTCGCCTTTTTAAGAGAAATGGCACAACGACGGTTAGCGGGGTCTGTGAAGAACTTTCAAAAATTGGCACTGCGCTTTATTGACCCAGTTTCTTTCGATATGTTAAATTACACAAGTAAAAATGCAATAAATTGAGTGTGCTTGACTGCAAGATACCCTGTACGCAACTCAAAGATTCTTATAAAACAAGTAAGAACGTTGCAGTCGAGCTCACCCGACTGCGATATACTCTGTTTTCTGTACGTATATTAAATAATATTCTTTTAAAGACTACTTATATATATATGCTACAAGCTATAAAATTCTTTCTGCTAAGTGCAGAACGCTGCAAACGCCCAAAGCAGAGCGAGACGCGTACTTGTTAAAATGATCGCTCGTTTACTGGGGTGGAGGTGGGCGTGGCACAATTTTTTTCTCCAATCTATCGAAGAGTTCAAATGGAGTCATACTGCAAAATTTGGGGTTTCTAGCTATAAGGGTGTAGGAGATACAGGCTTAGCTCATTTGCGGGGGCGGTAGTGGGCGTGGCATTTTTTTTTTTGGCAGGTCGGTCAAGGATGTGGTCAGAAGTCCTTATGTCAAATTTGGTAACCCTAGCTGTAAAACTGTGGAAGATATAGATTTTTGCGGTTTGTGGGGGAAGGGGTGGGAGTGGGTGGAAAATCTTGACACTTTGTCTGCCTATGGTATATACCAACATGTATACCAAGTTTGGTTGCTCTAGCTTCAAAACTGTGGAAAAAAACTGCGTACATACGGACAGACGGACAGGCGGACATTTCCCAAACCCAATATACTCTTTTTTTCCATTTTGGAAAACAGAGTATAACAAGTATATAAAGCATTGTGAACTTTATTTTATATGAAAATGTAATATTTTAAGTAGTGACTAGTGCAGTAATATATAAGTAATATATAAGTGATTCGAAGTATAACCAAATGAATAAGATTCTCTACTTTTGAATGATTAAAAGTAGTTGGATGCATCAGATTTAATGTTAAGCAAGCCTTTGTTTAATTTAAACTTTGTTTAATCGAAATTCGAGTGCAAGTTCATATATTTGATATATAAAAGTACCGAAAAGTTGAACGATATCAAGCAAATTCCAAAATTGTTGTTTTATTTCAGGCAATAATCGTATTTGAAAAACGGTAGATTGACATCGTCGCTTCTGAAGATTGGAACACCACCATCCGCAAATCAGCAAAGCCTCTTTATTACCTACATATTTTCCAAACTTTTAACGCTAGACTCATCAGACTTTTATTTTATAAATCAAAACTAACTTTTAATCCAAACCTCGTATTTTAAAACTCGTAAATAACTCTTAATTGTTAACTTTTATTTAAACATTTTTTAAAACTCTCAGATTAGACCAATTTTTTGGTGCTTTACACAATTTTGTAGTAAATTTTCTTCAGTGTGATTTTTTACTCCCTGTTCCCATTAAAAATGGGAAAAAGGGAGTTATAAAGTACTGCAAATGTGTGTAACAGGCAGAAGGAGGCATTTTCGACTTTATAAACTATATATATTCTTGATCAGGATCAACAGCCGAGACGAACTAGCCATGTCCGTCTGTCTGTCCGTCTGTCCGTATGAACACACAGATCTCGGAGACTACAAGAGCTAGAGACACCAAACTTGGCATGTAGATTCCTGTATGCCATACGCAGATCAAGTTTATTTCAAAGTTCGGATGCATCCCCCCGCACCCCCGCAAATCGCAAAAGACTCCCACAGCCACAATTTTAAAGATAAAGCTTTAATTTTGGTACACATGTATGTTTAATCAATGTCTTTCGGATGTGTAAATTTCAACACGATCGGTTAAATAGCACCAAAGTTATAGAAGAATCTATTACGCCTGTCTCAGCAGGCAGCAACAACAGTTTGACAAGCAGTTTACGAGTTAAGTGCACTGCTTGCTTGTGTTGCCGCTGAACTGCTTGAAACGCAAGTTGGGAGCAGGGAGTCTCGTAGTCGGGCACACTCGACTTGAGTATTTTTAATTGTTTTGTTTTAAAATAATGAAGTAACTCTGGTTTTTTTTAGGTCTCTGGTAATAAGAATCTTAAACTCAATAAGTTGCCTTGACTTAAGTATGCTATTCAAATAGTTATAAGGTATCATAAATGAATACAAGAAGTCTTTCTTTCTTTGTACAAACATATATTCTTAGCTAACTGGCCAGTAATGATTAGTTGGGTTAGTTACAGGGTATACTCGTATCACATTCCGATGCTCTCAACTAAGGGAACTCTGCTTTTTTTTCGATTGTGGCACAGTTGGCAGCAGGCGGCAAAGTAACACCTTGACACTTGGGCAATTCGCGTTTGCATTTTACATTTAACATAGTTGTTGTTGGGGAAGCTGTTCAATTTGTAACTAGATTTGTTTTTTTTACTGTCTGATTTATGATAGTGCAGAATAATTTAATGTGCATGATGCCAAAAAATACTAGAAATTGGTTACAAATGGCGTAGGCAGTCGCGTTTTGTTGACTTTTTATTGTGGGTTGAATGTATAAATCAATAGTTTTTTTTTGTATTTTCGAAATGGTAATATGTTTTTTATAATGGGGGCAGCGGCAATATATGCTGAAATGTTGCATTCTTTTGGGTTGAATTCAAAGAATTGTGGTAAACAATAAAAAGGGATTTATGGCAACCTTGTGAGGGTATTATATATTTGCGTGTTTTGTAAATATTTTGATGAAACTTGGCACAGATTTTTATATTTGATCTTGTATTGGATCAATATATAAAAAAAGAACTTTGAACAAAATAAACCTAGTAAATCTGTCAAGCCTCAGATATTTACAGCGTGAAATTTAAGATATTTCAAGAACACTTAGATTATTTCTTAAATAAGAGCAATCATTTTAATGATGAGGTCAGCATTCAATAAGGATTTCAAATATTCCAAGTATGGTTAATGAGTTTGTTGACCAAGTTGTGTCTCTGCCAAATATCCTAAGCATATTGCTATCCTTTTGCTCCTTCATCTTGGTAGCATCAGCCATTAGCATAGCAAACTTTTTGGAACAAAGAACAATAAGTAAATCTGTTGGCATTTTAATCCTTTGAAATTTGCTTTAATTAACTCAAATATGTAATAAGCTACATTCCGAAACCAGGACCCGCTGTCTTTTATGTTTGTTTTTTTTTTGTTTTTTTTTGTTTTTGGTTTTGTTTTTGTTTTTGTGGGCTTATAAGCTTAGGTTCTGCGGTTTTCTGCACAGCCATCGTGAATGGCAGTCGGATTTCCGACATTTGGCAAAGAGAATTCCGCCAAACAAGGCTAATAGGAGGCCCCGAAAAATAATAAAAAGAGAGTGGAAGCAAAAGTTAATGTGAACAGCTGCCCCTGCTGTTTGTATGCAATTGAAAAGTTTATTAATAACAAACACAAGTTGGCGATGAGGCAACCAAAAGCGCTTTGCCGGCCACATTAAAAAAAAAAAAAAAAGTTTTATACACATATATATGTATGTATGTATAAGTATATTTTTTCATTTTAATTAAATGACGATCCAAGCCCACAGAGCGAGCGTAATTATATTTGAGCAGCATGCGAAATATGTTTTAATTTATTAAATTAAAATAAACCACAGCAGAACTCAGAGACCAAAAAGCCAGGCCCAGTCGCAGTCGCAGTCACAGTCCCAGACCCAAACCCAAACCCAAAACTCCAAGCAAGCCCAAAGCCATATGATCGTCGTCATACGCGTCGTATGTGTAATATGTGCTCACATGCATCCGTTTCATGGAGCTTACAACACAGCACAGCAGAGCAGAGCAGAGCACAGCAGAGCACAGAAAAATCAACGTTATGCAAATTTAAATGTGAGGCATAAGGCGGAATGGAATATGGAGCTACGTTGACTTTAAGCTTTGTAGAGAGTGTTCTCTTTGGCCAGCTTTGACTACCCTGCAGCTATATTTACATATGCATGTGTGCTCTCGTGGCGCAAAATTACATTTGTAACATACTCACATACATGCACACATACACACATACACACATACACCCGATGGCAACAGCAAAAAAATATTTGTAATGAGCTTATTAAGTCATATTAAAGTCCAAGTACAACCAATTTGATAAAACAGCAACTGACAAAGCCAGTGGCGTAGGCAGCAATATATAGAGGGGGGCTCAATTCATTCAATATTACTTTCCATCAACATACTTGAACATACAGTTTGTCTTAAGCCCAAAAATCCATCCCCCCCCTCCTGCTTACGCCCCTGCACATTAGCGCAACACACGCACATGAAAATGTTTTTAAGCCCTCGCGTATACTCGTACACAAGTATACACATTTGGCATTAAAGTTAATAGCAAATGGCTGCCAGAATGTGCATATTATAAATGAGGCTGACAGATGGCTTAACAGCAGCTGAACAGAGTTGAGCAGAGTAACAGAAGAGGAGAGAGGGGACGGGATGGGATGGGATAATAAGCCAGCTGCACTTGTTCTGCCAACATGCGACTTAACAAGCTTAAATTAGTCCTATGTTCCCGGAAGTTATTTATCTCGAATGCAATCTGGATTAAAGGAATGCCACTCAACAACTTGCTTTTAAAAGGTAGCCGTCCATGGCATTCATTATTACAAATGAATAAGAAAACGGTACTCGTTCATGACATTCATGACTGCAAATGAATAAAAACTATTTGCATTTGAATAGTTTAAAACTTTCGTTTCCACTTTCGGTAACAATTTGCAGAATTACAATTTTGTAAAATGTTGTTAATAAGCTATTGTTAATAAGCTAACGAATTGAATCACATCTTAACGGACATTTTATCTAATCCTTGATCAAAAGTGCGTATGAGAACATTTAACGGAAATTCAGTTTCGTAATACTTTACCGAAAGAGGAAACCGTAGCAGAACTGTAAAACTTTCTAAGAAAGACAGCAGTTTGTTAGCTAAAACTGAATTTGAAAACGCGCGAAGTATTTTGAGTAAATTCATTCTTGCTTAAAATCTAATATCAATGCAGAAATCAAATAATTTGAAATTATTTTTAAATTTTGTTGCCAACTTTAATACATTTCAACAAAAATGCTACATAAGCAAAGATATTTTCAAATTTCGAAATGAATCAATGCGAAATGACGTATGGAAAAACGTAGCAACAAAATAATACAGCACCAAAATTCACAAAATTCTATATGTGTCACAAAAACATTTCGAAGTATATGTGCTTTTAAATAAAACTGCTCAACAATATTTACAATACATAGTGCTTTAAAGATGCCGCTAATGAAACTAGTGCATGGCCCAATACTTTTTGCAAGTAAGTTCAGCTGATTTGATATCAGATCGAAATCTCAATTACAACTTTGCTCCTTTGCAGAGGAAAATCCCAACATATTGGCGGCCATAAGACTGCTGCGTCCTGTGATTAAGAATCCCTTTGCTCAAGTAATCTTTTCATTTTTGGTCGGCTACTATGCAACCACAAAGATTAGCCAAATCTATGAGCTAATTCAAAATGCCGGCAGTAACAATAGAAATCAAACCAAAAGTCAGCTGCCTCAAAAACGCGAGGCTCTGCGTCTGACAAGTCAACAATTATGCGAATACGATGGACTGCATGACAATCAACCAATTTATACGGCGCTCAATGGCAATATCTATGATCTGAGCACCTCTCGCGAGACATTCTCAAAACTAGGACCCTACTCTTTGTTGGCCGGCTGCAATGCCAATCAGGTACTGAATATTGCCTGCGGTTTCATGGGTATTTCAACCGATAATGTGGTAGAACGTTGGGAGCAGAGCCTTAATGCTGAGTTCCATATTATTGGTATTTTGATTGACAGCGATGGGTCTGAAAATGAGGCAGATGACGAAGCTGAATATGTTGATAAATCGACTTAAGTAGGTCAAAGCAGTCTGAATCTAGAGGATTCTTCAAATGAGCCATAAGTAGTCCAGTTATGAATCTTGATTTTAAATTGCTTTTTATTATAAACTTTTTTTTAAAGCGGCCAATTGACCATTAGTAACTATTATTATTATAAAAATGTACGATCTAATATTTCTGCGCAAAAAAAATTATAACTAAAAAAAAGTCAAACAAACATGATGTTGCTTAAGTAACTCCTTTCTTTCCAAGTGTATCAAAATTAATAAAAATAAAATAACTCAACAAAATAACTAAAGATTGCCAATGAAATTATGTTTTGCTTTCGGTTTAACATACAAACTTATTTATTTAATTTGCTTAAGGGTTCAATAATTTATAGTTAACTTTTAAAATAAACACAAAGTCTTATAGATTTCCATTTGAAATGTAATCAAGCACATTCAATGCAATGTATAGTTTAACGAAATCAAGTTAAAAGGGGATTCAAATGGCACATGCTTTTGAAAAATGCCGCTGAAGCGTTAAAGCCCTTCAACGATTGGACTCTACGATTGGCTGACTGCTTGGCATCTGGCCCAAAAGTTTTAGCCTTGACAAGAAAATATTGATGGTATCAAGGACGAAGACGAGGATGAGTAGCAGTAGGCGAACAAGAACGATAAGAACAAATTGTGAGTTGTTTTTTGTTGTTTTTTTGTTTTTTTCATTCTCTCTTTTGCACTTTGGGCTGTTAACTTTGTCGTGTTGTCGAAGAATGTGTGTTGGCAAAGTTTGCAGTTGTGCAAAATCCGCAATTGAAAGGAATTGAATTGAAGAAAGCACATAAAAGGTGGAGATGATAACAGTAGATTCTACCATCAGGTGCTACACAGCTAATAAAATCAAAATTACTTTTCGCCATAGCAGCAACAACAACTTGCTGCTACGTGCTTAAGGTATTTTAAAAAGTTGTCAAAAATTGCTAAGCACACACTTAAAAATCACCCAAATGTGCAAAAGTCAACGCACAAAGAACAACAAACAACAAACAACAACAAGCAACTTGGGGACCTGAACTAAGTAGCAAGATGTCTTTGACAAGCACCAAATGTTGGTATTTGATGTGTTAAATTCGATCAAGCTAAAACTCGCCAAAAGGTCCAATGGAGACCTCAAAACAAAAAGGGAAAAACAACAAATAGGACCAGTTGCAAAGGACCATGGCAAAAACAACTGAATCAATTTGAAATACATGTAAAAAAGGCAACAGAAGGCAACAATTTGAGCTTGTTTGGAGCATGGAGTTGTTAGTCCTTTTGTTGTTAAGAACAGCTGTTATCATAGCTCCCACTCATGGAAAAACAAAAAACCAAAAAGGTATATTGAAAAAATTCAAGTGCGCTCTGTTAATATTTTAATATTTGTTGTATTGCTACACAGAAAGAAAAAAAATGATAAGAAAAGTCTGAAAGCAATTTAATATGTTCAAAAATATCAATATGGCATTCGAATAAAGATATAAGTAATATTTTTCCATATCTTTCTGATACTAATTAATATCATTTTAATGACATTGATGTTGACATTAATAATTGATATATTTTTGAAATTAATAATGTAACACTTTTAGGTTTGATATTATACAAAATTTTGATATTTGAAAATATATAAATTGCTTTACTTTTGTCACGAAATGTCTAACGCATTGCAGGAGAAGTCTCAGAAATAAATTCTATATGCTTTTTTCAAGGCTTTGATCTAGGGCTATCTTGATGAAACTTTTCACAGATGCTTCTTCTTATTGCAGGTAGTACCTATAGTTAAGTTGGCAAGATCGGACCACTACAACATATAGCTGCCATAGGAACAATCGGTGTAAAATAAGTTTCTGTGATAAAACTTTCTACACATGTTGAGGAAATTTCATCAAAATCGGACGACTATATCTTATAGCTGCCATGGGAACAATCTGTTGAAAATTAAGTTTTCTTATGAAAAACTTTTCTGCAAGGGTATATTCTTCTTGTTCTGTATTGAATTGGGATTTAATATATCAATAAAACGAATTGAGCTTTTTAATCAGTTGTGTTTTTGTTGTTGCTTAAGCTTTCATTTCATAAATTGCCATATCATATTTCAGGCCTTAAGAAAGATTTATATGAAAATATCAGCGCCAGGCTCATAATTGAAACCAGAGCAACATAAAAATGTCACATCCAAGGCATTAATAAGGCTTTAAATATGACACAGGCAATGCCCACTTGCAATACAATTTCGCAGCAACAACAAAATGCCAAATTAGCAATGTTTCACATCAAAGTGCACATTAAATCCAAGACGATAATCACGCACGGCCAGGATGCCAGACGGCCAGGATTGCCGAGAACGATGACGAGGACGCTGGCGAGGACGCTGGCGAGGACGAGGACGAGGACGATGACGAGGTCTACGGCTTGTGGCATCCATCGAGGCATACAAAAAACATAATTAACCGCGACATGACGCGGCCGACGACCGGCCTACAAAAGGCGCAGCCCAGTCAAACCCCCTAGACGCCTTTTTCCAGCCCCTGCCCCTACCTCTACCTCTACCCCAGCCCCTGCCCCTGCCCCTGCCCCACCTTACTCGACGGCATCAGGTTAATGTGACAAACGCAGCTGTTGCCATCGTTGCCGTCGCTGCTGTTAGCTCGACTTTTGCAAATTACACAGTTTTGAATATAAATTACACACTCATATAACATACTCAAACATTCTCATATACATTCAGTCGAGCCTTTTAATGACTCCTTTGTGTGCTCGCCTGTTCCGCACAAAAGTTTGTTTAAACTCATTTCGAGACTTGAAAGAGGCCTGGCCTAATAGCCCAGAGAGCCAGTTAACACAGTTAACAGTTAACAGTTAGCGTCTCGGCCACAACCTCAATTGCAACTATTTAACACATGCATAAATGCAAATTTCTGCAAGCCATTTTAAGCTTCAAATATGCAAACTTAAACACATTTTGACTTAACTTATTTAAACAGTGTGGTTCGACCCCATTAATTGTATCTTAAACAGCTTGATGAGCTGAGTTTATATAGAATGTCTGTTTGCCTGCTTTTAAGTATGTAAACAATTCTTTCAGTTTCAAATCACAATTTTTATCCTGTAAGTTGAATGACTGTTGAATAGATAAGTTGCTCAGCATTCAACAAACTGATCAACTTCAAATAGTAATTTGCTTCAATTCAGATGCAAAAAGGCCGTTTTTGTTGGGAGGAGCTGCAAAAAGAAAGCTAAAATATTAAAAAACTATATATTTATGATTGTAAAAACTTGTGGTTCTTAAACAAGTGAAAACGTTGCATATTAATTTCAGTATTCTTAACAGCTTTGACTAAAACTATTATTGCCATTATAATAAAGAGTATATCGCAGCCAGGGCCATTCAAATGTTTGTTCTTAAATAGACAACTAATTACTAAAAACCCACATGAAAGCCTGAACAAAACAGGCATTACAAGCCCTTACCCCAACAGCTCCTACAAAACCATCTACCATCTAACTCTATCTCCGGCGAGCTGTTAGTTAAACCAACAAACCAATCTCCTCTCAAATGCTCAACTATGAACCTACTCGGCACATCCGTTTTATGGTTTTGCACTTAGCAATTAACGAGTTTACTTCTTTTTTTTTTTTGTTTTGTTGTGCTGCTGGCATGCACTAACCCTCGACTAACCCCTGTCCTTTTAACCCGTCAATCCTCTAACCCTGTTTCCACTTTTGGTCAGGACAACATTTCCCAGTTGGCTCGTTGCTCTCAATTAGAGTGTCACTTCCGTTTGAAATTTAGTGTGCTGCACACTAAATTTACCTATATATGTGTTGTTGTTGGATGGCAGGTGGAACCAGAACCAGCCAGTTTCCATTTCCCAGTTTCCTGCCTCCACTCCCTTCCTTCCCTCTGGCCATTGGCAGCTGCCATAAAACTCAACTTGGACACGAACTGAACAAGTTGCGGATTAACAGCGGCTTCGACAAGCACTCTTTGCATTTTGTCCGGAAATTATTGCACTGCCAATGTGGGCAATGTGTTTAATCACATTGACAATGGGCAGGTGTAAGATTTGTGAATTTATGCAGTACATTTTGTCTAGTTCAAGGTTTCCACATTAAAAAACCAGAACATTTGTCATTTCTCAAAAGACTACACACATAACTAGCTTTAATGTTTAACTTCTTGACTCTTGAGGCTTTTACCGTTTCTCAGTCGGCAACATTAATTAATGGAAGATTGCCTGACAAAGCACATCATTAATAAGTATTTATGGAACTGTGAGTGTAACGAGGGTTCTAATGTCGACAATGAAAAGGATTCAAATACAAATGAAATGAATTAAATGTTTATGTCTGTGTTATGAAAAGCTAAAGTCATTGAAATGCTAACAAAGACCCAAAATTAGAAAATTGTCTGGATTTCGTTTTGTCATGGCAAAAAGCTACCGGACAGGTAAAATTATTATAATAGACAACCAATTTGTAAAAACTTTAAAAATGCTGTCAAAATGCAAAGCAATTTTGTCCACGAACTTTTGAATTCAACTCGACAAGCTTTGTATAGAAGTATCTGTATAGGGTAAGTAGTTTAATTACTTGGCTAAAGTGAAAATATACCAGTTTAAATGAAATTCATTGGCTGTTTCTAGCTCTTAAAGTATTTAAGATCAGGGAACGGAAATAACTCACAAAGTAACTAAATTAAAGTTATGATATTATACTTAACAAGTAAGAATACTCTAGTGGAGTGTGCCCGACTACGAGACTCCTTGCTTCCAACTTGCATTTCAAGCAGTTCAGCGGCAACACAAGCAAGCAGCGCACTTAACTTGTCCAGTGCATGTCAAACTGTTTTTTCTGCCTGCTGATATGGGGGTAATAGATTCTTTCATAACTTTGGTGCTATTTATCTGATCGTGTTGAAATTTAATCAACTGATCAACATTGAATAAACATATATGTGTACCAAAAATCAAAGCTTTATCGTTAAAATTGTGACTGTCGGAGTGCGGGGGGGGGTGCATCCGAAATTTGAAATAAACTTGATCTGCGTATGGTATATAGGAACCTGCATGCCAAATTTGGTATCTCTAGCTTTTATAGTCTACGAGATCTGTGTACAGACGGACAGACAGACGGACAATGCTAGTTCGTCTTGGCTGTTGATCCTGATCAAGAATATATATAGTTTATATAGTCGGAAATGCCTCCTTCTGCCTGTTACACACATTTGCAGTACTTTATAAGTCCCTTTTCCCATTTTTAATTGATTAACAGGGAGTAAAAATGAAATATTTCACATTTCTGCAATTATATTATACAGCTGACATTCGAAACAAAAACCTATCTATTTTAATAAGTAAATAAAGTGCATCATGTCTCCAATATACTTATATACTTATTGGCAAATGTAAGCTATACATTTTAATGTAGCGTTAAAAAGTGCGTTGTAAACATAAATGTAAATGTAACCAACAAACGAGAAATTTTACAATTCATCTTAATGGAAATTAGCAGAACAACAAAGCGTACAATAGAAAACAAACAAAGCTGAGTTTTCCCCATGTTGGCTGCCTTGTTTGAGCTTGTCGCCCCATACCCCGTTCCCTGTCCTAACCCTCCTCCCACTCTATCCCTTTGGCCCAGTCCAAACAATCCTTGGAGAATGAAAATTGCTGCTTCCGAGGTCTGTTTTGTTGGACGATACACAGAAAGCAGAAACTCGTCCATTTGTTCGCTAACATTGTGCATTTTTCTTTCATTTTCATTTCTCCTTTTTGGTTTTCATTGTAGCCTCATTTCTGAGTTGTCCTTTATTGCTGCAACTTATTTCCTATGCTTTTTGGAGCCAAGCGTTTTTCCTCTCATTGCAGGCCAAGCTGCGTGTGGCATGGCGTGTTGTGTCCTACGGCAATGTGCCCATTCCTATTTAAAGACCCCGACTTCTACTTCAAGCTGTACTCTGAACTGTCGTGAAAAGTCAACAACCTATTCACTTATGCACGGATCTGCACACCCTCGTGTGTTTGCACATCCATCAGCTCATGCATTCCCAGGCTATGTTAAAAGAAAAGTCTTTATTTCTACTACTACTCCTACTTCTACTTCTACTTCTACTACTACTTCATCTAGTCAAGTCAACTTCTGAATAATGAAAGCTTTACAAATGTCAGACAACCTACGCAGTCACTTCTTAACAGCTTAGTCTTTTAAGAAATGTTCAACTTACAGCAATTTCAAAGTAATCAATCAACAGTAACTTTTCAAACAAACTGTAGATATTTATAAATTCATATAATCAAACTGTACCAAATACACCAAGTACAACAAACTAGTAATAACCATACGAAATCCCATTGCATTATGCACATGAAATAAGCCACAATGATTGAATCTGAGTCGTCGATGACTGCAAAATAGCGCAAAATCGTTGAGCTGCAAGAGAAAAGCAACAATTTAGTATTATAAGAAGAACCTTAACAAAATCAGCTATTACATACACTACGATCTGCATCAACATCCAGCTTGTGTATATCGTTATATAGTTTCAGAATCGTTGAAGTTGCATGACCAGCACGCTCTGCGAGTTCACACACGGCAATAGTTAACCAAAAGTCTATGAAGTTGATACTTAGAGCCTGTATAAAGTTAATTACCATCAGGAAGGGTACAGTATTTTGTAGACTAATGCTGTAAACAATAAAGTAGAATACAGCTACAATATTTACACAAAGCATGGCTATCATGAATAAAGTCATTTGATAATCGTATATAGCAGCCAAATCAGTATTAAGTTCCAATAGGCGACTAAATAGTACATGTAGCTGATGTACTCGACTGGCTTTCACAGCATGACGATTAACCAGTCGGAGCAGCTCACGATTAACCATCCATATAGATCGATAGATATATAAGACAGCCAGATGAAAATGCATGCCAACTAGAAGTACGCCCAGCTGTAGCATAATAGTGCTAACTAAGGTCAATGTCCTTTCAAGGCTGTATTGGGTTGAAAAGCCAAATTCCATAGCTACCAATGAAACGATTTCCAGCATAATGGATAAGCTCTTGTATGTGACATAATTGTCAAACTTGAAGCACTCTGTTGAATCATGTTTACGAAAATGACGATAATTTAGCTGCAGCAGCACATTGAGTATCCTGGCCAAGTCCTTGCTTAACCAAAAGTTTCGAAAGTGCGTTACAAAAAGTAATATTAACATTAAACAAATATGTAGTTGGTTTAATTGTTCTACCAAAGCATTACGTTCAAACAATTGCATTACTGCATCATCGCTATCCATATAATTGGTTAGCACCATCCAAACCAGACTCGCATTCAACATGATGCCATATCCAACAAGCCATCTGGAGCGTCGTAATGTTCTCGTCTTTGAGTTGTATATGAATGGAAATAGACCCAGTGCCCAGGAGCCGTAAAGTGTTGCCCATAGATTGAACTGGACAAATTTCTGGAGCCAACTGCGTTGAGGTTGCCACATGATGACTTAATGAATGAATTCGTTGAAAGCTATTTCCACATTGAAACCAATAAATGTGATGAGTAATAGCTACATGTATATGCTTTGGAGTGAATCAATAACAAAATTGTGTTTTATTATTCTAAGGTGGGTTGACCAGCAACTGCCCTGTATACAAGTCTGAGTTACTTAATAAAGTTGTTATGAAATATATATTTTTAATAATGTATAAGATATTTATTTTGATCAGCTACTTACCTGCAAATAAAGCCTCTAACTTAAATAAAATGTTATTTAATTGATATAAAACATATATGTATTGAATATATTGAATATATTCAAGTTACAGTTTGCTTTATATTTTACTGAAAATACTGTAGAACTTCGTTTTTTTGTTAATGTGATAAAATCAGCTTTAAAAAAGCCTTTAGAAATTCTAATATAGGGTATTTTAAAGCTAGTGACATCCATTCATAACTGAATATTCTGATATCTATCCAATAACTAGCCTTTAATTTACTGCCATATCGAAGAACAATAGAAATAATTAACGGAAGTGAAGAGTGCATAGTAAGCAAATAAAAGTCCATAATTATAATTTAATGTGTATGTGTAGAACACATACATATAAGCATATGTTTCAAAGCAATTAAAGTCCAAGTTCCTGTAATGAAATACAAGAAATAAATATACTTTTTTTAATTATATCACATACGACTAACAGTTGTTTAAGGCAAAAATGTCTTTCGAAAACAATATCAAGAAATGTTTCTAAAACAAAAGTATCCACCCAGCATTTGAAGGATTATGTTAACGTATCTTTTTCGATTCATTTTGATGTTTAAATAAAGAAAGCGTTTACTGATGAGAATGTTTTCGAAACATTCGAAATAGCAGTATCTGGCCAGCCTTAGAATGTTTATGGTAAGTTGACACTGCTTAAATAAAATTATTATGGTATATATATATATAATATATCTACTAAGCAAACTTCAGCCACCTAATAATATTATTTAACTAAATACTAAGCTAAATTCTACTTTTATTTTTAAACAATTAAAAATGCGACTCGAAAAAGAATCGTTAATGATTGGAAATATGTCTCGAAAACGAGTCGAAAACGAGTCATAAATGACTTGGCTAGGTCTTGGCTAGGGTACATTTTTCTCCCTTGAGATCTTGACACTTTGTCTGCCTATGGTCTATACCAACATGTATACCAAGTTTGGTTGCTCTAGTTTCAAAACTGTGGAAAAAACCTGCGTTCATACAGACGGACAGACACACAGACACACATTTCACAAACCCAATATACTCTTTTTTCTTTTTTTTTTCAAAAAAATTAAAAAAAAAGAGTATTAAAAGACTCTGTGTTTAGAAATTTCAAAAAATACCAGCTGGGTAAGATCTGATTGGAGCCCTATAACATACCCTTGTACTTATAATCAACAGCATTTATATTCAAATCTTTGCTTTCAATTTTATTTTGTTTTGAACATATTTAGCTTATTTACAAACCCTTCATCCAACAATCTCGGTTCTTATGTGTATACATTTGCATTTCAAAGCAAAATAAACAGTCACGCCCAATCAAAGCCAAATGAATCGGGAAAACGTTACACAAAAAACATTGCCACACAGCAAGGCAAAGAAAACAAACAGAAATGTTTTCAACAACTGCAGAAAATCGCATAAAAAAAAGGATACAAAAAATGCACACTTTCATTTCTCGAATGCAAGTTATACAAAATGTTGCAGTGCAAAAAAAAAAAAACCATGGATGAGAAAAATTTGTTTACCAAAAATATTTATGAAACGTTTTTATTTGTGGAAATGTCGACCCGAAAAAAAATATAATTTTGCCGTTTCGCGTGAGTGAAAAATATTCTCAGAATTTGGCATGATTTATCATTAGGATGGAAGTCAAAGTTTGTTTCATAGTTATACTCTTTTTTTAATTTTTTCCGTCCGTCCGTACGTCCTTCTGTCCGTCTGTCCGTCCGTCTGTAAGATAGCAGTTTTTTCTACAAATTTGAAGCTAGAGCAACCAAACTTGGTGTACGTTTTGATATACACCATAGTCAGACAAAGTGTCAAGATCTCCCCCCCCCCCCACCGCCACACCTTCCCCCACAAACCGCAAAAACCTATATCTTCCACAGTTCTACAGCTAGAGTAACCAAATTTGATACCAGGTCTACTAAACACTTCGTTGATTGATCTGACTAAAAAAAATTTGGCCATGCCCACCCCCGCCTCAACAAATAAGCAAAGTCTGTATCTCCCACACCCCTTTAGCTAGACACACCAAATTTTGCAGGTTGAATTCTATTTCCCTATTAAATAGATTGGATAAAAATATTTTTGCCACGCCCACCCCCGCCTTTGCAATCGAGAAAAGTTTGTTTCTGTCAAACCTGTAAAACGAGACCTACAAAATTTTAATCAACAATATAATTGACTGCGCAAAAAGGCTAAAAAAGAGTAGAACAAGTCTCTCAGTTTTCAAGCTATCCTAATAAAACTTAACAGCTTTTTACTTTAAGCGAAACTTAAGAAAACGAACGTCAGTTTAACGTCGTAAAAAATATATCGTTAGGATTGTTAATGGAAACATTAAAGCGATGTTGAAAAAATGGCCTTGAAAGTTCTTTACCAAAATCTTTGTACAGAAAAAACATTTAAAAATGGAAAATTTAAAATTAAAAACTTAAATAAAAATAAAAATAAATATTGTACTCAAAATGAAAACTTGTAGACAGTGTAATATTTGTAAGTATATTAGTGCAACTCCCAAATTCTTGCTGTCTGTAGTCGCCGTTTGAGAATTTGTAATATGACGAGTCAGCTTCGCTCGACTTGACAAGAGACAAACTACGAACAATTTACATTGCAGGGGGAGAAAAGAGGGGTAAAACGTTATTTGGCATCTCAGTTTTTGCTCTGCTCGGCAGCTGCTTAAAAATTAGTTTACCTGCATAGCTCTCGTTGCATTTGCAATGTATTCTGGTCCATTTACCATAACCAAAAACCCCCACTCTGGTCACCACGTTTTATCATGTTGCACGCTGAACGACTGAACGACTGAAGGACTGAAGGACTGAAGGACTGAAGGACGTGAAGTATGCAACACATGTGGCTGAAAGTTGCAACAGTAAAAGTTTTTCTTTGGCTGGGGCACAAGCTGCAGAAAGCATTGCCATAATAAGTTGCGACTAGATTTTGCCACACCCCAGTTCTATCAAGGTGAGTGCATTTTTCACCTTTTATCACAACTTTCTCACACATATTCCATTTGTGCATGAAAGTTCTTAAAGTAGCTGTAGAATTTCTTAGTTATTCAATGAGCGTTATCTTTTTTTGTTACTTTTCAAAAACTATATTAGTATATTATCTACGAACTACAATTAAATATTATCAATTAGATAGAGAAGTTACTAAAATTACATTTTATCTGATGACAGTTGCCTGTCGTCTTTTTATTAAGCACTTTTCAAGTTAGAGACTTCTGTCTAGATATGAAAAGAAGAAAATAGAACAAATACCCTAGAAACATATAGCTAAAGCTGCTACTCATTTTGTAGATCTTTTTATTTGCACTTTGTTGCAGTTGGTCTGCCCTTGTTTATCTCATTTCATTGCTTTTTTTTTTTTTGTCTCAATTTCAATTTTACTTTGTTTCTGCAACAAATAGCTGCAGCTTTACATTCATTTTATTTCTGTTTTTATACTTATTCTTTAGCCAACAAATAAATGTGGCAAAGACAGTGAAATGGTTTTAGTTTTTGTGTCTGGAACCACAAAATATTTCAACACACAAATACCGATTGTTTCTGTTTGTGATCAAATATTTCGTTGATAAAGAAAAGAAACAAAAATTTTGCAGTTTCTGTGTTTGTTTTCATATAAATTGTTATCTCAAACATGGCAAAATAAATTTAGGCTTTGAGGTTGCACGCAGTACAAAAATTGAATGAATAAATTATAAAATAAATTTTTATAAATTGTTGAGCCCAATGTTAACATAAACTATTGTTTAGCCAATATTAAGAATAGCAAATATTTTGTTGACAAATATTTTGGACAAGCAGCGATATCGAGTTGCCTCGTTTTGAAAAGTTTGAAATGTTTCTCTAGTGTTCTCTTTTCTTATGTTGCAAACATTTTGATGTCATTTATGGCTTCTTAATATGCTTTATGCATTTCTTAAAATCACTTTCAACATATTGCTTTATACTATGCAGCAAACCTTGTTGCCAAATTAAGTTTAATATCATGAGATTGATTATTTAAATGTACTCTACTGAACTCAATTTCATTGAGTTCAATTAGTGCTGGCTTCAATGACCATTACTATTTGCATTATTTGCTTGAAGAAGCTTTTAAACATTAATTGCATTTCTAATTAAACCTCATAATTATTCAGAATCAATTACCTAATGACAAATGCCAAATAAATTGAACAACTTCTCTTAAGCACTCCTACTTCTACTGCCAAACTATTTACACATGCTGTTGGCATATCCTTGGTCCTTTCCGGCCATAGTCTGTTATCAGAGCATCCGTTTGCACCATACAACCATACATACCATACTCCTTGCCTTATGCCTTATTCCCATAGGCCAACGAGTGTCCTTCTCTGAAGTGTTTATCATTAGTTCACATGACTTGCCAGGCAACTAAATAACCAAGGATTCCAACTTGATTCATTTGCGTAGTCATAGAAAATTGTTTAACGTCCTCTCACGCACATCCAAACTAAATGTGAATCTTTGCCTGACTCGACAAATTTAACAGAACTTTGCTTGCGAATTACCTAGCCAAGTTCTTAGATTACTCATACGCCACCGGCTCTCGTGTTACTGGATGAAGCGTTAGCGGAAACATGGCTTTAAAGGTGTTTTTATTAAAAGAAATGCGACTCAATGTATTGTATTCTTGATTAACATCAAATCTAAACTTGTTTGTCCTGATTTCAACTTTATACAGATCAAGTGCATTGAAGCCTTTTAACCTGTTACAAAGGACAACAATTGTGCGGAAAATAAACACAGAAGCTTAAGAGTCTTCAGCTTTAACGAGTTTATTGAAGTAAATGTGTGGAGGCTGTGTGTATTGAAAAAATAGCAAACATCGGTTAATGGTGTCTTGCAACATATTTTATGCATGCCTCACTGAGCACTCGCTGAACAATATGCAGAAATAAAGCGAATAATCTATCTGAAGAGAAGTGGGAGAGGGGCAAAAGGAATATGTATCTGTGCCGCATTTGCATGGCATTTCACTCAGGTGAAAGTCGCGACATGCGATCCACATTAATGTAAGAGCAACATATGCAAATATTGAAGGCTCTGTACGTAGCGTACTGTACTTAAGCTGCCTTTGAGAGTGGCCTTATCAAGAATGCAACACAGCTGGATTAACAACAACTTCTGTTGCAAGTGCATACCAGTTTGCCCATAAATCAGACACAACACACCCTCAACACATTCTCATGTTTATCCACAATGCACAATTGAGCACTTGATGATGGTGTGAGTGTGTGTGTGTGTGTGTGTGTGTGTGTTTGGTAATGTAGCCACATGACCTCCAACAGCGATCTGTTTGTTGTGTTTGTGTATGTTGCATGCCACCTGACAATAGCAGCAACTCAAGCAACTCAAAACATTCAGATTGCTGCGATGCGTCGTTTCTAAGACAACGAGCCAACGAAAAGGGAAGGTGAAATGGTGGCAACAACATGTAGTTGGTTAGAACTATAACTGAGCATACAACTGTATCAATCGAGAGTAGATTATAAGATGGAAAGCCAAGTCATGGGCAAGATTTGAATCGAAATAAGGCATGAAAATCAAAAATAATATCTCTTTTATAAACTGAAACGATTTAAAGTAGCTAAGTGCTTTTCGATCTTTATCTGTTTAAGGCACAAATACAGCTCAACTCATGTCAATGCCTACTTTTAAATCATTTGCCTAAATTGTCAGGAAAATGGATTTTTCAGCTGCAGTTTTAGAAACTCATTTCGGCGCTTCTACTATGTGGAAAAATGTTCCAATCAAGTGTTCCGTCACGCCTCGCACCAAAATGCGAACAATAATGAAAGTGCTGACAAAGTGCTTTGTGCACCGTGTCGGGGCAGTGCTAGCAATCCCCTAAACCGTGTCACCCCCTGCTCACCACAGCTAGCTGCAGTTTAGTGCAGTCGGAGGCACGTGCATGGAATTTTAAATGTGCACCAAAATCAGGGTACTGCATCTATAATGGAACTATAGCAGTTAAACGGTAGAGGCAAAATGAGAGTTCAGGGATTTACGACAGGAATTACGACACGCATTTGCTCATTAACTTTTAGCTATGGTCAGAAATATTCGTGCAATATTTACAATAACAATTTAGTGGGCCCTGATTGAATATATGGCCTTTTTGAACTGCCTGTGTTCAAAGCAGCGCTAAGGCCTTTAATTGAACTAAGCCGCAAGATGAGAGAGTTGCTACAAATTTGATATGGACGGTAATAACAAACATTAAAGAAGAATGTTCTTCGAAAAGTATTTCTTATAAAAATTTAATTTTTCAACGATTGTTTCTAACCAGAAATTAGTCATATGTGTGGAACATAATAAGATTGAGTATAAGCGAGTTTGGTTAAAATATCCGTATAAACAAACAAGTTTTTCATGCAACAGCTCATAGTTTACACAAATTTTGCTATTCCTGCAATAAGATATATTGGAAAGGCAGGCCAAGACTTAGAATTGGTGAGTTTGGTTGACATGACTTAAAAAACAAAAAAGTTTTCATACAACTTATTTTTACACCCTGTTCCCATTAAAAATGGGAAAAAGTGCTGCAAATGTATGTAACAGGCAGAAGGAGGCATTTCCGACTATATAAATTCTTGATCAGCATCAATAGCCGAGTCGAACTAGCTATGCCCCTCTGTCAATCCGTCCGTCTGTCCGTCTGTATGTACGCGTCGATCTCAAAGACTAAAAGAGCTAGAGACACCAAACTTGGCATGTAGGTTTCTGTATACCATACGCAGATCAAGTTTATTTCAAATTTTGGGAACACACCCTCGCACTCCGCATTTCCCAAAAACTCCCACAGCCACAATTTTAAAGATTTAGCTTTGATTTTTGGTATCCTCTGCAAAGGTATACAAAGTTATATTTCAAACTTGATTAGTATAGCTTAAGACAGAGAGATTTTGACTATAAAAACTCGGCTCATCATTGAAATAAAATATATTTAAACCCCATGTGCAAGCGAGTATGACAAAATTATACAATATTTCTGCTGTATTGATATAAAAAGTGTTAAAAGTCATTGGCAATGCTTGACCAAGAAATAATGCCCCACCTAACCAATTTCCCAGTGCAAAAAACAAAAAAATAAAATAAAATAAAATAAAAAGAAAATAAGGAAATCAATAACAACATAATTTGTTTGGGCACGTTGCGATGACATCAACAGCTGGCAATGTTGCCAGACGTTAGCAGCATGTTGCTTTAGTCGCTCAACATTTGCTGCACGCTTTTCGCTCAGATAAATGTTTTAAAAAGCTTCTTTTCTGATGCTCAGTGTTTGTCAGAGTTGCCATAAATTTGTGTTTGATTCTTTTAAAAGCCCGACAGTCGCACTCACTAAAGATTTGAGGGAGGTCATCTAGTCTGCTTAGCTTCTTAATATTCATGACGTTTAGTGAATCAGTGGGAAAGACTTGGAACTTTGAAGGGATATGCTCTTGATTTCGCTGCCATCCATTAGACGCAAGACCAATGTAAATATTACGTTATAGCTTAATGAATATCGTTCCTAGGTATTTTGTTTATTTGCTTTGGCAATCCATTAGATACCAAAATTGCCAATCAAGTCGAAAATGGCAATCAAATCACATGTTTATGTATAAACAATTTGAAGAGTGCTGCATCTAATGGTAATCAATCACTGTTCAATATTTAATTACATTTCTCTCTGCATTCTTTTTCTCAATTACTACTACTTAAGCAATTTTCAAGAATATTGTATAAGCTTCAAAGATTCTATTATTTCAAATACTTAAAGCTAAACACTATAATTCAAAGTGCTGTAAACTATAAATATGTATATAGTTTTAAGCATTTTACAGGAGCGTAGTATGTGAAAAATAATTGGAATTTTGTTTACCCTGAAGAAAATAAATCTATTGGAGTAAATTTTAATAAAATACTTGCAGCAATACGTACCTGAGATACAATAAGAGAGTATTTTCCATTCTTGCATGCGCTTTATGTTCATGATTTACAAGTTGCAGCTTCTAAGGATTAAACTTTGTCGCTCCATTGTGTTATATATGTATGTATGTCAGACAAATGATCGCCAATTGTTCCCTGCTAAAATTTCTATTACATTTCCTTTGTCTTAATATCAGGACAATGGACATGGAATCAATAAAGCTATGCAGCATGATTTTTGCAAAAAGTTAAAATATGATATGCAGTACATTTTTGCTTGTTCCTCATGACTTTTGCGCATTGTGTGTTCGAATGCTTTTCATTTAACACAGATATATTTTTGAGGTCATGAGAAGAGACTTTTACTTGTATCTAGTGCATTGTGTGTGTGTGTGTTTTTCCTGGAGAACTGTGTACTTGTAATTATGAAATGTAAGCAAAGTGAATGAAAATGTTCACTCTGACTGAATTAAATCGGTTGTAATTAACTTTTTTTTTTACTTTTTGCTGTATAAGCGAATGTTCATTGAGGTCTGAAAGCTGCGGCATACTGTAGAACGCAGCTGAAAAAACGTAGCATACTTTTGTGGGTCTGTTCAGAGGTATTAAGCAGGTATTAAGCAGCTATTGTCTACCAATCCTTTTGACTTCATGTCTTGCGGATCTTAAATTTTGCGCTGAGAATATCGAATTTTCAGTATGGTTAAAGAACAGACAGATGCAGACATGTAGGAGCTTTTCAGACAGTTTCGCTCCGTTTCAAAGGACGTCAGATGACATCTAAGGACGCGAAGTAATTGCTCTGCTATGCTTAGAGGTTGGATTACAGGACGAGCAGACAAAGGCGCTGTCTGAGTGGCTTTGTCTCTGTTATTGTGGAATCATTTTGTGGGTATGTCTCAAACACGAACTAAGCAATGTTGGGTGGGGGGGGGGGGCAAGCAATGGCGGGTTGAAGTAGGGCGAGGAGTAGGTTTTACGTGTCTTGAGCGCTAAAATGAATTCAGTGAGAGAAAAGCAACAAAAAGAAGCCCAAAATTACCAAGTTCGCAGCACACACATAGCTAACACACACACGCATACAAATAAATACACACACACACACACACACACACACACTCTTCACACAAAGGACACGAAAAAAGTTGAATTAAGTTATGAGGCTGCGGTGAAATAAATTTTGAAAGAATAAAAATTTAAATAATGCGCAACGCATTCGCCATAAACCACATTTGTGTGAGATGAATGAATACTTATATACATACCTACCAGAGTGTATTTGTGTGTGCGTGTGTGTGTGTGTGTGTGCGTGTGATCTTATTGTTGTACTTTTTGTGACCATTTACATGCCACTTGAACAGCAGAAGAGGCGCCACTCCAATTCAGTTCTCACTCTCTCTCTCTCTCTCTGGCCTGCAATATGTAGAAAATGTTCCTTATTTAATATCATAAAACTGTAAAATGTTAAATGTGTCCCAAGCAAAAAACTTTTCTCATCAGTTCGCGTAATTGTGCGGTGAAAAGTTTGAAATTTGTCTGTGGTTTCTGCCGCCGGAATTACGCTGCCCAACCTATCCATGAATACCATCCAACTACTTATAGAATATGCTGCTGGCCAAAAGAAAAAAAAAAAAAGAACTTAATACGTTGACAATCTGGAAAGGTGAGCTGCAAGAATTTGAAGGCTCTATAGTTAGGGGTTGGTGTTCTTAATCACCTGCAGCTATCTTTTGAATTACAAATTATAATTTTAGTTTTTAATAAGCTTAAGTGCTTCAGTTTCAGTTTCAGTTTCAGTTTCATTTAGTTGTGCAGAAAGTTTTCAAATTAACTGAGGTAGATTTGATGGCTATTTTGACAATGACCAGTGCCAAGAAAATGCGCTCAACTTGTACTTTTATGCATAGTTAGGCAAGTGTAATGAATTGATATTTCGCTTCGTTAAGCTTTTAAGTCGCCTCAAAAATAGCGTCTTCTTTCATATGATTTTAATTATAGTTTTTGTGTAATATTTTTTAGCCAAGGGTATTTAGTTTACGACATGCCAACAAAATGTGCTCTTTTGCTCTTGTTTTGTAATTTTGTAAATATATTATTTTGGCCACAGGCCAATAAATCGAGTTTTGCATTGCAAATCCAAAATGAAATTAAATTGGCAAGCTACCATAACAATTCCCTCTCTCTCTCTCTCTGTCTCTCTCTCTCTCTCTCTCCCTTATCTCAACATATAGCAATTTTTTTAATTTCGCTGAAATGTCATGTGTTGAACTCAATTCAACTAAAATGCGCTACAAATTTTAGAACCATACCATTCCCAACTTTCATCTTTGGCAATGCCAATAACAATTTCATTCAACGTTCTTTTTTTTTTCATCATCTTCTTCTTCTTCCCAAGCCCATGCCCATGGCCTCCTTGGGGGGCTGCCTACAGGCATCTTTTATGCAAAATTTGTAGTTTCTGTTTGGCGCTCGTTGCTGGCAAAAATGTTTTACGGACCATCGGCATAGAGCGACTGCTACGTGAACAACTTGAAACAGCTCAAAATAAAAAAAAAAACAAACAAAATTTATATACATATAACGAATTTTGAATACTCTAAAAAATGCATTTATAAAATTGAGTTTACAAGTTAAAATTAATGAAATTCCAATAAGATTGATAACACTTAAAGCGACGTTTGTTTTTTTCTTATTTTGTTATCAAGTATCATCATCATGAAGATTGAAAGAAGCAAGGGACTCTTTTCTAAGGGTATAACAACAGAAACGTATTCGCAGCATCCAATATATTTATACACATATACATATACATGTGTGTGTGCTTTTTTGTATGTGTGTGTGTGTGTGTGTATGTGTATGCTGTAAGCATATTGACAGTGGCATTCGGAAATACGCATGTAGTATACAAAGCGAAACAAGATATTCACTTGCTGAATTGACTGCCGAATTGGACACAATCCCCTTCAGACTCCTCTTTGTCTTCCCCCTACCGCTACCTTACCGCTCCCTCATTGTCAGCGGGGCTTTTGGTTAGGAACAGACACATTGGATCACGTTCGCCCATTTCATGATGAGGTCGTCCATGGCATGCTTGAAATGTGTGGATGAGTCTTTAGTATTTTTATGGCACAGCAAAATGTTTGATTGCAATTATTAATACTTTAAAGTTGCATTTTTTAATCAATTTTCAGACAATGTCACAATATATAGCTTTTATTTAAATGTGAGTAAAACTGTTTGTTGCATTACAACTTTAATTTAAGCCCAGTTTGTAATGTTAATGTCATGTGGTTTGTCAAATTGTTTAAAATTTCATTGCACCCTTGACGACCAATTTATCTGTTTACATTGCTAAATTAATTGTTGAGAAATGTGTAAATAAAACCAGACAAACAATGCGTACAAAGAGCGACATCATTTACATTTGGCAAACGCTGCAGTAGCTTTTAATTATTTATATTAGACCACAAATAGAATATTGATAACATTGTAACTCCCATGGCAAGTTTGAATAAAAATGAACTGCCTGCTCGAATCATGCACTCAGAAACTGAATATAGTTTTCCATTTTATAGCATAACTTATTAAGATTTATGGTTAAATAATTCAGTTTTTACTTATAGTTAATCTTTTCTCAAAAGTTTGCTGTTTACTTCTAATCAAGCAAACTCGCATAGATCATTTTATTAGAATTTCATTGATACAAAAGTTGATTGTTTGTTATCACAGCTGAGGTATACCGTTTAGTACTTTTCTGAATCCTTCGTTTCCTGTTGTATCACCTTTTTGTATCTCTCTCTCTTTCTCTGTCGCCCTCTCTGACCAACAATGCCGTTGGTTCCATGAATTGAATTAAGAGACTCTGGACAAATTTCCTGGATTGTTAACTGTTTTGTATGGGCCACAAATTGTGGGGCCATTGTCATAGTTCTGCTTGATGTACCACCTGGTTTTACAATGTACTCAGCAGCTTTTTGTTTATGACAATAATAATTTGCGACATTTGCGCAATTTTCTGAATTTATCAGCGTGTTAAATACTTGACTTTTCATTAAGCAGACATAAACATTTAATTAATTTCATTTCAATTGTAAACGTTTCATAAAGTTCCATAAAAACTTATTTATTATGTGCAATTGGTTTTTGTTTCAGCAACTTTTTCTTTAATTAATGTTTGTGCTTTAAAGCCACAAAACTTACAAAGTTAAAAAGTACAAAGTTCACAATGAAATGTGGCTTTAGACTGAAGCAAACGAGAAAATAAGTAGCTTACGGCTTACTCCATATATGGGTTGCTGTTAGTCTCCTATTGTGAAAATTTTCAGATTGTTAATACAGACAGAAATGGCCAACAGAGATAGAATCATTTGCCTAGAACCTTGAACTAGACAAAGTCCTCATGGCCCACATTCCCAGTGTGATAATTTCTGGACAAAATGCAAAGAGTGCTTATCCGTGGTTCAACTCGCTCTTAGTTCACATCTTGTCCAGTTCAGTTTTATGGCGACTGCCTATGGGGGAGAAAGAAGCAGGGAGCAGGCAGCAGGCAGCATGCAGCAAGGAGAAACTGGGAAATGGGAAATGGGAAATGAAAACTGGTCGGTTCCAGCCGCCTTCCAACAACATAAATACATAGGTAAATTTGTCCAGCACACTAAATTTCAAACGGAAGTGACACTCTAATTGAGAGCAACGAGCCAACTGGGAAATGTTGTACTGACCAAGAGTGGAAACATGGCTAAAGGTACAGGGGTTAGTTGAGGGTTAGTGCATGCCAGCAGCACTAAAAAAATAAACTCGTTAATTGCTAAGTGCAAAGCCATAAAACGGATGTGCCGAGTAGGTTCATAGCTGAGCATTTGAGAGGAGTTTGGTTTGTTGGGTGAGCAAACAGCCTGAAAGAGATAGAAAAATGCTTTTGCAGAGGATTAGAGCTGGCAATGCGAAACTTGTTTAGGCTTTAATGTTGGCCATAAATGAATATAGTTTATTCACAATACCCTGTATGATTACACTGTTTATCCATTTATAGAAATACCTTAATTATACTATACCAATACTGTCAATAACTGTCAGATTTGCTTGGCTGTCCATCTGAATATTTTGAAATAATGTTTCAATTATGTTCAGCATGTGTTCATTTGCCAAACAGGGTATCTTAACATCGTTCATTCTTAACTTTCGAGTTCTTATAGCACTCTTTTACGATTGACATTTGCGAGTTTATTGCCCATTTTTAGCTTTTCTGTGCTGAACTTACTTTAAAATTTATGACAAGCTGTAAAGCAAAAATTACTCTCAAGGTTATCAATGACAGGCTTCCCTCAATAACATCCCTCGGGTAGAACTTTCAACTTTACGTATAGGTACGGTTCGTTATTATAGAGTTGGTTAAGACTTCATCTGCTGAAAGTCTTTTGATTGATTTGATAGCTCAGTTGTTGGGCATTTTAAAGACTTCTTGAAGAACTTTCGACCAAAATGCAATCAATCTAAAAAATAGTCTTTGCCAAAGTGTATAATTCAAAATTGATCAAAAATGAATTGAGCAGATCCACATATGCAAAGTATTTAAAACAAATTGATAATAATAAAATGATAACACTGTGAAAATGGATTTTGATAAATACAAATTGATATTCGAACGGCAAACCTTTATATCTAATATTTAAAAAAATAAATTGTTTAAATTTACTTGAAAACAAAAGCATTTTCCTTTTGATGCTTCAACGTTTTCAACTCAAAATACAGCAAAACTATTTTCAAGCTTATAAATAAGTTAAAGACGAGTTTTTGATGTTGATTTTATTGTACCTTATACAAGGTAACTTTTATTTTCAGCACTTGTTTACGAGTAGACAGCTAATAGGCTTAGAACTATAAAGGCAGGGGTAAAGCAGAGCTTGCTAACAGCATAATTTCCTATTACCAATAATTTCGAAATTTGTTGTAAATTATTCAATTAAGCTTAGTTGCACTTGCCTAACACACCTAAAGCTTAGTATGTATATTTATTACACTCGTTGTTACTGTTACATATTACATATAACATATTACATATTGCATACAAAAGGACCTCAATTCGAGTCGTTGGCAACTCGACATGTTTGCCAATTTGGTCAACATTATCCTTCTGGCTGTAATGATGCTATGGCTTAGCACTTGAATCCCCCTACCACCCCCTAAATGCTCACACCAAAACTGGTCTCTTCCAACACACAATTTGCTGCTAATTCCCAATGCTGTGATTTGCAAACACTTTAAATATGCGAATGCTGCTCTTGACAGGCAGGCTGCAGAATCCATCCACATATGACCAGATGCGGTTCATGTGGTTTGTAGGCAAATTATTCAGGCCGAGTCCAGTCAAGGATGAAATGCAGGCAGGCAGGATTATAACAACCAGAACGAGGCCACACTGCAGCTGCAAACACATTCATATTCACAATCACAATCACATGAACATTCACATTCACATTCACACGGATAGCCATTTCACATTCATAACCATTTCAATATATGCATTTCTGCACTGTTTTTGAAGGTGCGGATTGTGAATTTCCTGCCCAAAACTCACTGAACAGAATTACGTATATCAATATTTTATATTCATAGTAACATATACATATGTATGTATGTATATTTAGGAGAAATGCAAAATGATACAGCAGGATAAGCAGGCTAATCTTACAGCAACTATTTTGAATGCCAGTTGCCGTTATTTCCTTCCTTCCTTTAAGCAGCTCAGTCGGAAGTTAACTTCGAGATGTCTATGATAAATTGAAGTGTTTGTGTTCAGAAGGTGTTCGAACAGCTGGAAAATGTTGTTTTAATTGTTCAACGTGTTGCAGCTTTCAGTCAATCAATCAATGTGTTCAACTAAGTTACTCTTTTCTGATTTCCCTTCGGAATTGCTTCGTTTTCTCGTTTTTGAAACCGAGTTCGAAACCGAGTTCGAAACCGAGTTCGAAACCTAGTTCGAAACCTAGTTTTCACAGTTAAAAGTCCATTTAGTTGTCATCTAGTATGGTATATATCAACATATTTACCAAGTTTTGTTGCTTTAGCTTCAAAACTGTGGAAAAACCTGCGTTCATACGGACGAACAGACGGAGAGACGGACAGGAACAAGGACATTTCACAAACCCAAAATACTCCTTTTTCTTCTTTTTTTCAAAAAAATAAAAAAAAAGAGTAAAATGATATTAATGTTTTGTAAGTGAAATTATTTAAACCTTTAGTTTTACAGGTCTGTTCCAGTTTTCACTTTTGGTAAAAAGGGATTTAGCATTAAAAGTTTAGATTTTCACATTTATTAAAATCTTAATGATAAAATACACTTTTATATGATTAAGGATTGAATGAGTTGACAATTGAGTGTGGATTCAAATCACTGTATCAACAACAATTAGGAAATTCTTGAACCTTAAAGAAAATTTCAGTTCCGCAACAGGTCGAGAAATTTGGAACAGACTTGCACAGGATTTTATAATTCTGTTACTCATGAAAGGAGACTTCTCCGAACCCCGATATCCTCCGGATCAATGGGTATCTAACTTCGGCATGCCCAATTTAGCTATTTGTACTTGATTTCTTTAATTTTTTCTGCTTTCATTTTTTCAATCGGGTCAAGTGAAATGCCTTGCGACTTTGCCTTCTCGAACAAGCTCAAAAAAGAACACAAATGCAAGAAGCTCACAAAGAAACTCACAAAGAAACTCACAAAGGACACTCCTGCAACATGAGTGAAAACAGAAATTGTGACCTGATTTGCTTCTAGCTTTTTTTGCTTTACTTGCAAACATGACCACAGCTGAGGATTTAGAGCTAAAAAATTTGTAGCAAAATGCTCACAGAATTTGTATTCAATTTACCAAAGGTGACAATGATATTTTGACAAATGTTGACTATTAATTTAGAACACAGTTGGAAGCCAAAGTAAACCTTGGGCCAGTTGTCGTCCTTCACAATGGATTTAACAGCAGGTATTCCATGTGCCATATTGATTTGGAATTCTGGACACGGGGAATTCGACTTAAATGCATCTCATTTATTTTAACGAGCTCTGAGTCGAGCCAAGTCACAATGGAATACAAAGCGGACAGTCAGGACAACAATAACAACAACAGGCTCAGTTAGAGGTCCCTTTTGATACTTTGTCGACTTCTGTGCAAAAATAAGACTCCTCGCATTACAAATACAATAAGAAAACCAATAAAGGAAAGTAACGAAAATTGCGCATTTGGCGGGGAAATTGCTCTGCTCAGCTCCTCAGCTCCCTTTGGAATAGAGAGGCAAGGTTAAACATTTGGTGGCAAGTGGCAGCCTATTGTTCGTAATAGTTGCCATTGTAACTGTTGCAACATCTACAATTTATTATTTATATATTTATGAAAACTGTGTATGTAGCATCTGTGGCTTTTAAGGTTCTTCTGTATGCCAAATGATTTAACTTGTTTTCAAATTATTTGACTTTTCAACCTGTTTGAGTAAACTCAATATCTCTGATCTGCTTATTTGCTAAATTGCCAACTTAATCTTTGTCCTAAGTGGCCCGTCATCGTCATCTTCAATGTTGGCTGTCAGGATTCAAGTGTCTGCTGTGGTTATTCTAGCCACGTTTCTGTATCTGACAGTCCCAACTCCCTTTTCACCCCACATTCCACTTCCCACATCCCACATCCCACATCCCACGCCCAACTCTATTAAGGTTTCCCGTTAATTGTTCCTGCTCTCTATTGACCGCCCTTGGCTGTCGTTGTTCTTGTACCTACTACGAGTATTCTATAAGTATATTGATGTTGTATTCTTGGAGGCTATAATGCTTTATTGTTCGCCAGTTTGCTAATAACTATTTGCTGAAAATTAATCAGGTGCTGGCTTTGTATGGTTGCTTTGAAATTTAATTAATTTTCTCAGTTAGTTTGTCAATGCTCTTGTAGACCACTTAGCCAAACAATATTATGCCCAAAGATATTTCAATGCATTTTCAATAAGCTCTGACTGCTTTTCACACATAATATACTAATTAGATGTTTGAGAAACTTTATCAGACCTAGGTTATATATTATAAATACCTAAAATAGCTCTTTAGTTGTTAAGGATATGAGTATTGAATGTTCTAGGCCACATTCAATGCTCCTATCGCTATCAATTAAATTCTGCAATTTCCTTCCAAAGTCTACTCAGACCTTAATCCTTTCATGTGTATATTTTATACACTCTTAATGCGAACATTAAACTGCATCATTTACTTATAATCTCCCATCAGCAACAATTTCCAAGTAAATGCTCAAAATAAATAGCGATTTTTGTACCCCTCCTTTATCCCCCTTGGCCAATAAATAACATAATCCATAAGTTGGCAAAAAAAAAAACAATTTTTAACACTCAGTACCCTGCAAAAATGTGTAAAATGGGGTTGTATGGCACTGCAAGAGTATGTAACAGGCATAAGAAGGCATCTCCGACTTTATAAAGTATGTTTATTTATGATCAGCATTAACAGCATAGTTGATTTGGACATGTCCAGCTGTCTGTCTGACTGTCTGTCTGTCTGTATGTGAGATCGCGTCGATTTTGGAGATCATAAGAGCTAGAAATACCAAATTTGTCATGTGTTCCGTATGCAACATCAAGTTTATTTAAAATTTCAGAATCGAAAAAACTTTCACAGCCAAATTTGTTAAAGACACAGTCTTGATATTTGACACACGTAGTTCTGGTATCATTATTTATAATTTGTGTAACTTTCAATCCGATTGGATAATAAACACTGAACATATTTAAGAAACTAATTTCGATTTTAAGAACTAAGTCCAAGCAGAGGATTGCAGCAGCGTGTTCTGCATGCCTGCGCTGCCGCTGAATTGCTTGAATGTATGTGTGTGTGTTTGAATATGAGTAAAGATGAAGATTTAGATTTCAGAGCTGTTGCAGGGTGTTTCGTAGTCGTTCAAACGCGACTACAGCATTATTACTTGTTTTTTTTTTTTTGTTGTAATAATCCGCACGTATTTTGTTTGGAAATTCGTTGGCAAGTGCATTTTGTGCTCTACTTGGCAGTATTTCCGTTCGGATTTGCATTTCCATTTCGATTATTCTTTTCGCATATTCGCACAAATAAACGCAATGTGTCTGTTTGTCTCTCATTGCTCTTATTTTTGCAGTCTGTTTGTCAGTTTGACATTTTTATTTCCCACATTTTATATTCAAATTCATTGAGGAGCAATAAATATAAGCGTTGCATAAATCATTTTAGCACAAACTTTTATCCTCAAAAATACCATACATATATCCAGCCAGAGTATTATTTGTTGCTGCTATCTTCTGGCTTACAGCTTCCAATTCAGTTCTCCACTCAACACTTTGCTCCTTGCCAAAGCTCGTAAAAAACATCAGCTAAATACACCTAGGGGAGAAATAAAGACAATTGTCGTTTCAAACCAAGCAAATGGGTTGACTAAAGACTTTTACAATTCAAAAAACAAAAACAAAAACAAAAAGCAAAGCTCTGCTAATTGTCCTGATACACATTTCGAACAAGTAGAAAAATCAATCGAAAGGCTGTCGCTTAAAGCATTCGGATTCGCCTAAGGCTGAATAAATATTTGTGGGTCCATTTATAAATGCATGCAACGTTTGCTCTATGTGCTCAAAGGATTTAACCAACAGGACAGTGCAAATATTGAAACTAGCAGCGTACTGAGCTTTTTTCACTCTGCACCATCAAAGCTGCTTTAATCCTAAAAAACGTTTCTGTCGAGTGGGTTAAAAGTAAGAGCAAACTACACGCTACATAAGCAGCTTATGCCATTAGTTTTGAATAGGTTGGGAGACTCGAGAGAGTTGAGATCTGAGAGTTGGCAGTTTCCAACTGCGAGTGGGAAGTCAGAAGTGTGGATTTGGAATTCAGTAACGGCAACGGATTGTGGACTGAGCTATTTTTTGTGGTATCTACTTCAGCTTCAGGTACATAATTGGCGAGCAGTTTGGCATATGTTAATATATTGCTCTGTACTTACACACACACACACACACACACACACTTAAATCCATTTCAAACTAGCTGGGAGTTTGCAAAAAGGCAAAAGGGTTTTGAGCTGGCTTATTAAAAAAAAAAAGATGTTAGCTTAAATAGCATGCGCTGAGCTTATCTTCAGGAATATTCTACAGAATATTTATGTAAGGTTTGCCAAACAGAAATAACTAATTATTAATATATATACTAAGCATGACAGAATCGTTTTAAGACATTACAGCATACATTTAAAAATTTAAGATGAATGCACATTTACACAATTTACTTTTTAATTCACATCCAAATCTATAAAACTAACTTTAGTAAAATACAGATGCTATTTTAAAAATTATACATTATTTTTGAATATTGTTTGTATTGTTTACTAATTGTTTTTACAAGTAAATAATGAATGTCATAATCTTTTCTTCATAGGAATCATCATTTAAAAAAACTTTAAAAAAATTGAAGTGTTTGTGAATAAATATCTTCATTGAACCGAACTTTTTCTGTTGAAAAAGTGTTCCTGTTCGGGTTCAGGATCAGGGACACAAAACTTTGTAGGGTTCGGTTCATTATTCGGTTCTAAGGACCCTAAAAACCAATCCTGCGGGGTTCGGTTCGTAACCGGTTTGCAACCTTGGTTGTTAAGTTGTTAAAGATTAGTTATTTTACGAATATGTTCGATTTCAATGATTGTCTGCGTAAAACTTATGCCTTAAATGCAGGAATTCAGTATAATTTACAAAATTTGTAATTTCTAAAACAATTTATTTGATATTTTTTCATTTTTATATTCTTTTCTTAAAAATGTATATATTGCGTTTGTCAAATGTACATCTGTCTGTTCGTCAGCCGGTCTGTCTGTCTGCATGTCTGTTCATCTGTCTGTCTTTCCGTCAGTATAAACCCAATTTTTTCCATAGTTTTAAAGCTAAGGCAACCACACTTAATATATATAAATTAATATGTTATAGGCAGACAAAGAGTTAAGATGTACATATTATATATACCTCCCTCCAACTCAAGTAGCTAGATTATGTTTCGCTCGGAGTTCACATTTTGACTGCAGCTGCTGAGAATAAAAACCAAAAGAAATATTTTTACAGTGTGCTTCACGCTCATTATACTCTGTTTTCCAAAATGGAAAAAAAAAAGTATATTGGGTTTGTGAAGTGTCCGTCCGTCTGTATGAACGCAGGTTTTTTTCACAGTTTTGAAGCTGGAGCAACCAAACTTGGTATATATGTTGATATATACCATAGGCAGACAAAGTGTTAGAATCGGCCAGATCGACCACTTTAACATATAGGTGCCATAGCAACGATCGGTTGAAAATAAGTTTTATATGAACAACTTTTTTGTTTTTTAAAATAACTCAACCAAACTCACTTTAGCTACGTTTAAGGGGACAGCTTATAAGTTTAAAATGTAATTTATTAAACGTACAGAAAACAGAGTATATCGCAGTCGGGAGAATCCGACTGCAGCGTTCTTACTTGTTTTTACTCACTGTTCCCATTAAAAATGGGAAAAAGGGAGTTATAAAGTACTGCAACTGTGTGTAACAGACAGAAGGAGGCATTTCCGACTATATAAACTATATATATTCTTGATCAGGATGAACAGCCGAGACGAACTAGCCATGTCCGTCTGTCTGTCCGTCTGTCCTTCTGTCCGTATGAACACACAGATCTCAGAGACTATAAGAGCTAGAGACACCAAACTTGGCATGCAGGTCCCTGTATACCATACGCAGATCAAGTTTATTTCAAAGTTCGGATGCACCCCCCCGCACCCCTGCAAAATCGCAAAGGACTCCCACAGCCACAATTTTAAAGATAAAGCTTTAATTTCTAGTACACATGTATGTTTAATCAATGTCTTTCGGATGTGTAAATTTCAACACGATCGGATAAATAGCACCAAAGTTATGGAAGAACTTATTTTCCCTGTTTCAGCAGACAGAAACAACAGTTTGACAGGCACTTTACGAGTTAAGTGCACTGCTTGCTTGTGTTACACCCTTATCAGATGGCAGCAACAACAGTTTGACAAGCAGTGCACGAGTTTAGTGCACTGCTTGCTTGTGTTGTCGCTGAACTGCTTGAAATGCAAGTTGGGAGCAGGGAGTCTCGTAGTCAGGCACACTCGACTAGAATATTCTTACTTGTTTTTTACTATATTATATATAAATTATATTGCCAGACAAAAATAGCGTCGCGGAAAATGACAAAAATATGATGCAAGGCTATCATAAAGGATACAGGCGCCGACAGGCAAATCTCCAAGCGACATTGCCTTGATAACTTCCAGCAGTTGCATTATTCTTTTAAATTGTACTTTATTGAAAAGAGCTGGGTGACTGTTGTTGATGGCAAACTTTATTTGAGGACATCTTCACGTTGAAATTGTCGAAGAAATAGAAGGTAGCTTTTTTCACTTACTTCAGTTGAGTAAAGTAACTATATTTTAATAGCTAATCATATTTTATGCAGGGATGTATGATTTATTGCTTTTCGTTCTGAATACTACAAATAAAATAGAAAACTAGTTGAAATAGCGATTTATTTAAATCTGAAGACAACATTTAAACAGGATAGGATTGAAGATGCTAACTTTTGCAGTGTTAACATGACTTGTATTTTTGTTGTATATTGCACGATTAAAAAATGTGCAAAAGATATTAAATTGGAATTTTTTGGATGATTGAGCATCAGAAAAAGCTGCAAAGTTCAATTACAGCTGGCAGTATCAAGTGAGGCCAAGTTACATTCAAATTCATCTTGCAAGTCATGCAATGCTCGACACGTGTTTATTGCGTATCTCACTCATGTCGACTATTTGTATAAATTGATTTATGGCATCGCATGGGGCTCGCTTTTCACTTTTGCTGTACATGACAGCATGGTGCACAAGGCTGGCAAAACTAAGCTAAAACAAATGTTGGACATAAATCCATCATCAGCTTCAGCAAGAAGCAACCAAGCCTAACAAAATGTGCGAACATATTTTGTATACATATATTGCTCATACGCAATGTTGTACTTTGCCTTTGCTCTACACGTTTCGCAGTATCGCACTTAATTTAAATAAATTGACTGACAGCTTTAAGCTCTCTCTCCCCACAAACTGTACTCAAGGGGTGGGGGGAGGGTTTCATTTCAAATTCCGTCAATTTTAATCATGTTAATTAAGAGCTTTGCGCAAATTTCAACATTTGATATTGCAACAAGTTATTAAGTAGTTTCTCCCAGCTACCTAATAGAAGCTTAGCTAAATTGAATTAGCTGCCTGAGTATGTACATGTGTTGCACAGTGAGCCGGAAAAGTTATGCTACACCCTTTTGTTTTATAAAGTTGATGAGTGTCTAACTGTTTAACAAAATACTGACTTGCTGAAATTAAATAAGGTATAAAAGAATATGCTGTAATACAATAATATAGTTTTACTATTATAATAGTTTAAAGTTGAAATTCCAGCGTGTATGTCTAATTTTGTGTGCTACTGTATATGCTTACATTACAAAAACGAAACTTTCATAACACAGTCGCCGCAGGCACAAAAGACAAAACGCCAACCTACACAATATGTTGTTGACCAAGTCCTTTGTCATTCAAGCATTTGGTTTTAGGCCGCAACATGATGGGGTTGCCTTTATGCCCAGACTTGTGTAGGATGAACTTATGATAAATTAATTTCAGCTCAAAGTTTATATGCTTAACTGTCTGTCTCAGTCCCAGTCTCAGTCTCAGTCGCAGTCGCAGTCGCAGTCTATGTCTGCGTCTGACTGGACGCTTGGCAACTTTGCCGCTATCGTTCATAATTAGTTTCTTTTAGTATAATGAACTTAACATAGGATGCTAAAGGAAAAGTAAACAGATGTTTGACTTGTTCTCTGTATGTTCATTTTGGGGTCAAAGTGGTTTGCCGCACTCAAAAGAACAAACAATACAAACAAAAGTTAAAGCAACGTTAAGAGCACAAACAAACAATTATATAATCTGATGTCTACACGTCAGTTAAACATCAAGAACTCATCACAAGTCTTATTTGTCTGCCAAAACAATCACACAAAGGGAATTAATATTTTGGCTTAATTAAAATACACTCATTTGAATTAGAAAACCTTATACATACCTTATACATGCAGTTGCATTGAATGATTATCAAATAAATATCAATATATATATCAAATGGCTGTTTTAGAGCTATCGCACAGAAGATTATTCTTTCTGCAAGCAGTACATATGCCAAATTCGGCCAGATCAGACCACTATAACATATAGCTGCCATAGGAACGATTGAAACGAACGTTTGAAACATAAGTTTTTTATGAGAAAAACTTCTTTGTTTCTCAATATAAGTCAACCAAACTCCCTTTGCCTAATTTTAAGGATAGTATATATATGCTGACAACATTTTATAAAAAACGGACGACTATATGTTATAGTTGCCATAGGAGCTATCGGTTGCAAAATTAGTTTTTGTCTGAAAAACTTTCTCAAGCTATCTCAACCAAATTTAAGAATTCTCCATTTTAGTATGTCTTTGTTATGCTAACTAATTTTGGAAAACTTGGGGCGACTGTATCTTAAAGCTTTCATAGGAACAATCGGTATAGCTAACTTTTCTTACATATTTGAACATAATAAATTGTTAATTTTAAAATTGTGCAGCATAATTTGAGCACTTGTTGGCAAACAATCTAAAACTATCTGGATAAGTACTTAAGTATATAAAAGACTATTCACATCCATTTAAATTTTATCGATTGTTTAATTCGAATTTATGAGCGTCTGCTTGTCATGTGGCAATGATGCCATTTATTTTAATGTATTACGTGATGCATATGGGGCAAATTGAAGCAAATGACTCATTAAATGCAGAGCAAATAACTATAAATGCTTACGTGGGTGAACGTGCTTAATTGCCTAACCCGAAGCACAAATATTATAGCCTGGTCTGGTCTGGTTTGGTTTGGTTTTGGTTTGGTGCGGTCTTGTCTGGGATTGTACTCGTATTTAGTTAGCCAAATGTGTTTGCGCTTCATGTGTCGCAAACAATTAGTTTTCCAATTTCAACTAAAATGTTGGTAAATAAATTAAATTCGGTTTTTGTTTTGTTGGCTCTTCTCGACTATCCCAATTGAGGAGGCAGCCAAGGCAAAAGCTGAGCTAAATGCAATTCTATCTTTTTGCAAACTTGGCTCTCAAGTTTGCGCTGCTCTTTGCCGCTCACCAAACTTAATTTAATTGGTTTTCATTTATCCAAAGTACACGCTTCATTACATAATTTAACAATTCATTGCACTGCGACAATCCAAAAACGCAATTTCTCTCGAGTAATTGAAAAGCGCGGCACGTCGACAAAATCGTTATCCTTTAACTAACTTATGTATGTACCCATCCCCCCCCCCTTGGCCAGTTTCTCTTATTCTCTTTGTTATTATTGCCGCCAGACAATTGCTAATGGTCACTGTAATTACCATTAAATGTTTGAATTAAGCTTTCAATTGGTTATCTTTATCAAAAAAAGAGTCTGGCCAATAGCTGCCAGCAATTTAAATGTGCATATTAAACGCCACTTGAGTTCTCAGTTCTCTGGATATGGATCTGGATCTGGACGTAAAAAACAGATAAGTTTTATGATTATGCTATTAAATGTTGACTAGCCTGTGTTTTTAAATATCCTTGCAGGGGGCTGCTATATCAGTTTGTCCTCTTTCTTGGCGATTAAGTCTCTCAAATCGGCTAGATCGCATCACTATACATATACACACATATAGCTATCATAGGAATATTCGCTCTAAAAATAAGTTTAAATTATCAAACAATTTGTAGGTAACATAAATTGTGGTATTAAGTTCACAAGCTGATATATAAATAAACTTCGCCCGCTTGTTCGATGGGTCCATAAAAATGCACTTGCTGTTAACTAGGAGGATAAAGGGGAGGCCATTGATGAGTCGAGCCTTCGACAAGGAGTCAGGTCAAACAAGCAAATACTTTGTGCGCTTCATTAAAAACATTCTAAAACTGTGTAACTTTTTTTGCCGGAAACCACGATAGCAGAATCTGTTGAGGGTATGCCGAGGTTGACGGGAGGTGAAAGCAGAATTCCTTGTGGCATTAAAACAGGTGTTTGCACTATGGAAAGGATTATTCGCTGAGACAGATATTAATACAAGTGTTAAAAGTGCGAATATAACTTAAGATTTCTTTTATTTCAAAGTTAGCCAAAATCTAAAGTATCCTTTAAGTATCTTTAAGTATCCAAATATCTTGAAGTACAGAATATATTTATTCGTTGTTTTTCAACTGAGGTTGTTGAGTTTAAGTTGAGGCAAACTTAAATTTAAGCTCATCTAAAGCATTTTTATGATGTAAATAAAGCAAGGACCAATTTGCTAATGTTTTTCCGAACCATACGAGAACCTATTTCCAAGGCAATAAATCAAAAGCATATATTGGTGTTCGCTTTATTGTCTGACGTGAAGGAAGAGAAGGAAATTGGCCAAAACTTTGGCTAGTAAGCAAACAGAGCAGTGCACGGCAGGGGGATATGAGCGGAGCGGACCAAATTTTTATTCACAGGATAATAAAAATCAATTTACGCACTTGTGCCAAGAGCTTCGCATTGTTGTTGTTGTTGTCGATTTGGCATTGTCTTCCCAATAATCGAACATAATGGGGCCCCCTTCAGGGTAGCCCTGGGAACGGAACTTGCCTGTCATTGACAGCGGTTTACTCTAAGCATATAGAGCACAAAGGATCCAGGATGCTTGTCTGTAAATATACGATTTTTATTGTCGGAATTAAGTTTTTTTTTGTTTTTCTTTATTAGTTTCGCTTTAATTTATTTGACTTAGATATTTATCTGAATCTGGCAAGTTTTTCAATCATTTTTTTTTAATGAGATCCAATTTGTTTTGCCAATTCAATTTCATTCACAATTAAGACAACTAATAATGCTATAACTTGAATGTGCTCGACTAAAACATACTCTGTAGCAAATTCTGGGAATGCCATAAATGAAGTTTTCATTTAAACTACTTTGCTGCAGAGTATATATTTTCAGTACGACAAAGATTGCTTTTCTTTTTTGTTTTCAACATGTTTCAGGACAAATTGAGAATACACTAAGCATAGGATAATTACATGTTATTTGTTTCGCATGATAGCTGCTTTCTTTGTACTTTGCTTTTCCTCTTGTCCTTTTTTCGATCTATTATCCTTGTTAGTTCTACTCCATCGCTCCATTTGAAGCAGTTAGTTCTGTAGAATATCATTAGGCCAACAAAAAAATGTTGTACAATTGTCCGCTTTCATTACGCATTACTTCTACTCTTTGACTTTTTGCATAGCCTCATTTGGAGAAGACTCCTTCTATTATTGCTGCAATTTACTTTCCATTCATTTGAGAGTAAGTATGCGTTTGCAAGTTGTGTCCTGCGGCAGTTGGGCGACATATTTCTATTTAAAAATCCCCTACTTGAAAGTTGTTGGAATGCGTGAAGAGAGTCAATAAGCCATTCATTGCACTGCTCTACTCTTAAGTTTCGCCCTCCATTCATTTTCAGATTTCATCGCACTTGTACCTTAGAAGGCGTCAACGCAGCTAAACACTTAGTTTTCTCATGAATACATCAACTTAAGTCTTAAGTTATGTTTGGCTCTTAACACGTCTGTCAACATTTCACTTTCTTTAGTTGCTTTCAAACCTGCTGTCATTTAAAATAAACTATTGAATGTTAATAATAACGTGTTCATTAATAACCTGAATACTATTCTTAAATTTATTGGCATCAAGTTGTTAGTGTTGCGGTCAGTTGAGTTGAGCTTTTCCTAATTGCATTTTGGCAGGCATCTTCAATCATTCCCTTTCTTCATTCAATATCCCATTAAAAATGGGAAAAAGGGAGTTATAAAGTACTGCAAATGTGTGTAACAGACAGAAGTAGGCATTTCCGACTTTTTCCGACTATATAAACAATATATATTCTTGATCAGGATCAACAGCCGAGACGAACTAGCCATGTCCGTCTGTCTGTCCGTCTGTCCGCCTGTCCGTATGAACACACAGATCTCGGAGACTATAAGAGCTAGAGACACCAAAATTGGCATGCAGGTTCCTGTATACCATACGCAGATCAAGTTTATTTCAAATTACGGATGCACCCCCCCGCAACCCCGCAAATCGCAAAAGACTCCCACAGCCACAATTTTAAAGATAAAGCTTTAATTTCTAGTACACATGTATGTTTAATCAATGTCTTTCGGATGTGCAAATTTCAACACGATCGGATAAATAGCACAAAAGTTATGGAAGAATCTATTACGCCCGTATCAGCTGGCAGCAACAACAGTTTGACAAGCAGTTTACGGAGGGAGTCTCGTAGTCGGGCACACTCGACTAGAGTATTCTTACTTGTTTTTAGCTGTGTAGCAATAAATTTCAATTTTACCAATTGGTTAAGAACTTTAAGCAGCTGCCAACTGAATTTTCTCATTTAGTTTATTTCATTTAAACATATTCCAAAACAAAAGTTTCGAATTGCATATTAAGCTTATTATTCAGTAAACATTTAAGTGACTAACTATTTGAAAATATATCTTAAGTAGTTTATTAGGTGCCATAATTCCATTAAGTTTAAACTTTAAAGACAAATTGAGTTTAATTTGTGTAGCACAAAGTGCTTTCAAGTTCAAGTTATGCACAACTTTAAGTTTGTGCTAGTTGGAAACTATAACAAGCAAACCTCAAACAATAAAAATAACAATAATTATAATGATATAAAGTTTTTTACTAATTTCCAACAATATATTTATGTAAGGGTTATGTGCAGTGTAATATCGGGTTTAGTTTTCTGCTTTCTCCGTTTTGCAAGCACTTTCATTATAAAACCGCATTCACATAACGATTGAGAAGAGCCCAAAGGGCCATCCTTGAATATCCTAGAATGTCCTTGGTGGCCATTTGCCACACTTGTTGTTTGGCCATTCAGGTTTTAATTTTTAATTACAGGCCACAACAAACGATGCTTGAAAAGCTTTTGTAACTTCCTTCTGCCAGCAAGCCGGCAATCTAATTTGCATTTCTGAATACATGTAGTATAACAGTAAAGGACTAGCATTAATTTGAAACAAGAATTCCTTGCTAAAGAGTACTCGACTAGAATACTCTTATACTTTGTAGTCTGAAAGTCTAAATTCTCTTTTTATAGCTCTTAATGATATAGCTTTATAGCTTTAGAATGATAAGTCAAACTTTGATGATTCAACTTTGTACAGATACTTTTCTTTTCAGCAGGCAATGTATATGTTGAAATCGATCAAATTGAATTACTATATCATACAGCCGCCATAAGTCTATTAAAATTTATTTTGATGGACAAATTGTCTACTTTCCTATCTATACTAGCAGAAAGAGTATTTCAAATTTAACACCCCATCAAAACAACCGTTTTTCTTGTTTACCCATCAAAATAAACAATATCCCTCCTTTAAGCTTAACCTGCATCATCATCACTACCCATCTTCCAAGTATTCCAAGTGCTGATTAAAGACGTTGTTCAAGCATCAAGGGCACAATCTTATTCGTCTATTTCAAGTTCCTGTCCCATTTACCCGCTTTGATAATGCAAACAATTAGACTTAGTGTCTGCTGTGTTTACTTTTGTACTTTCTGTTTAATTTAATTTTTATACTCTATCTTCGATCAAATATCCAAAAAAAGGAAACAAGACTTTTGCACTCGTAATATTTAAACATTCATAATATTTTAAGTGAAGTTACAAATAGAATAGCTCTTATAACAAGAAAATACAGAAAAGTCAAATAGTCTGTCTGTATTATAATTGAAAACGGAAATTTTGAGAAAGTTTTGGCAACTTCTGATAACTTTTCGATTGAATATTTAAAACGAAATTTTCCGAAAAAAGAGTATGCCGCTGTCGTGACTATCCGACTGCAACGTTCTTACTTATTTTTGCTTAGCAGGGTTCTAAAATTTGTTTTCAAGGGGGAAATTTGTCAGCATCATTGAGAAGAGAAGTGCGCATTCGCCGTGTGAACCGCTTCAAATGATTTGCTCTAATTAAGAGTGTTTAAGATTCCACAAAATTCACAGGATGTTGCCCAGTTGAAAGGACATGCAAGTATCACTTGAGCCCAATTATCGTCTTATTCGAATTCATCACTGGAATGTGCAATATAATAAGTAAGGGCTTAGAGAATTTACCAACTCAACATCTCAACAGATATGTCAACTAAACTTAGCAAGGGTTTAACAAATGATTTTCTTTATTATTCTTGAAAGTAGATGTTTTGTCTTTTCACTTTTTCGCTACTTCGGTGTCTCAATAAAGTCTTTTAACTTGGCTAAAAATACAAATTAAATGTTTTAAACTTACAAACACATCAATTGAGCTTTGCTGAAAGTCTGATTTTCTATTCGAAATAGTCAAATGAACATACGGGTTTCCAAACCAGTCTAAACTAAGTAAGAATCTAAGCTTACGTTTTCAAAAGAATATAAAATCTGGCAAACTAATTTCAAAAGGCACTCGTTGCACTCATTTGCATTTCAAAGAAAACAAACATTCAGAACCACAATGTAGAGTCCTCTATACATTTTATCAAAACTAATTGAATAGTGCAACATTTTTGCACAACAAACATAAATCACAACAAGGTAGAAACAATAATAAATAAAATATTTTTCCAGCTAGAGAAAATATCAGAAAATTCAAACTTTTCTTTATTTACAGTTGTGCTTTGTATCACTTTGTGAAAAATGATTTTTGGCCATATTTTGCTTCTTTGCGAATGAGTTTTCTCACTGGACTGGAATAGTCCTTGCAAATACTAAACTCCTTACATCAGAAATGTTTAAAGTTATGTGTGGTAGCTTGTAAAATAATCATGAATTAAATACAGTCTTGTTCTGAATTCCACTTTCGAATCTATTCCAAAGAAGTATGAAAAAAACATGCTTTTAGAAGCAAAACTAACTAAGCTTCTCAATTTGAACGTCCTTCAAAAAGTATGCTACAATATTGATTTGAAAGTGAAATTCAGAACAGCACTGATAGTTGTTAACTGAGAGATATGTGAAATGTGAGAGCGTGGTGTGGAGGAGAATGAATGTCAAATGAATGTCAAATGTAGTACTCTTTTGTATGCTCTAGTCGAGTGTGCCCGACTACGAGACTCCCTGTTCCCAACTTGCATTTCAAGCAGTCCAGCGGCAACACAAGCAAGCAGCGCTCTTAGCTTGTCCAGTGCATGTCAAACTGTTGTTTCTGCCTGCTGATATGGGGGTAATAGATTCATGCAGTACTTTTTAACACCCTTTTTCCCATTTTTAATGGAAACAGGGAGTAAAAAGCTTGCTATGGGAGAAATGCATTTACAATTTTTTGCAACCATTCAATTTTAATAGAATTTTCACTAAAAAGATTACAGTCACTTTATAATAGAAAAGATTGGTTTACGTATCTTTTGTGAATTTGAATTGTAAGTATTTAGCATTTCTTAATCCAATAACGAATTACTTACTTCGATTTAACTCAGAAATTAAATTTAACAACATTTGTTTTGCTTCTGATAAGCTCTCAGTCGTTTCTTGATTTTGTTGTGTAAAAGAAAGGTGCTGAGGAAAAGTTTGAGAATGTTTAAAATTGAATAACAAAACAGGCAGCCAAGGGGACAGGGGACAGGATGCAACAAAGTAAATGGCAAATTTGGTACGAAAATTGAAAATTTATTGGCCAAAGAAAAGTCGTTAGGACTTTTGCTCCATTATGGCCTGCACTTGGCAGCTGTTTGTATACTGCCTGTATATGATTTTGTGGAAAGACGACAACCAGGTTGTGCTTCAATTCACATAAGACAAGGGGAGAATGGCAAGGGAAAACAGCTTCCACACTCAATTCACAATTTTTTTATTTTTTTTTTTTTGACTTTCATGCCACCTCTTGAAGACATTAAAAATTAGTTTGCTTGTTTACTTGTCGATGCAATTTCAGTATATTTTCTTTTCCATTTACCTGTAGCCATATCCCCTGTACCGTATCTCATCTCAGGTTACCAAGTTAAGCGCCGTGAAGTATGCAACACATGCAGCTGAAAGTTGCCACAAAAAGTTTTCTTTGGCTGGGTGCACAAGCTGCACAGAAACCATTGCAACCATAATAAGTTGTGTCTAGCTTAAGTCCTTTTCCCATACCAAGGAGTGCACATTTTCCTTTTATCATTATTTGCTCACCCATTTTCCCATTTATGCAGCACAACTTTCACGCAGGTGGAACAAAATCTTCACTTTATACAAAATAGTATGTGCTGCTGCTGCTGCTGCTGCTGCTGCTGCTGCTGCTGCTTCTGCTGCTACTTCTGAGTGACTCAATTTGATTTTCTTTTCACCCTCGGATCCACTAAATTGTATATCTGTGTTAGCCCGCATGTGACTAAAATGCGTCTCGAATATTTTGCAGCTAATAACAAAAATTGGCAATGGCAAGAAAATTTATGCGCTGTGAAGCTCGTAAATTTTCAATGTCGCCATGATAAGAATCAGATATGAAAACGCACAGACAAAACACAAATATATACCTATACTTTTATACAAAAGTTTTCCAACGTCGCTGATCTGGCATTAAGTGAAGGGAGCTCTTGCAAATATATTAAATATTTGCACCCTGAACTGGCAACATCTGAAACAATAAACAGGCTCTAAATATTTATGGGCTTTGTTGAACAATTTGTTAATTGCTAAATTTGCTGCGTCACATTTTCGTGTCCTTTTAAGAGCCAATTGAAGAATTCCACTTAAGCTTTTTGTATTATATTAGTATTTAACGATTTGAGCAATAAGGATTTATTAACAAGTATTTGTTAAGTCTAATATAAACCACTAGTTAAGTGTTCCCCACTAAAAAAAACACCCAACACACATTCTTTTTCTTACTTTCACATACAAATTCAAGCAAATGCATTCGGCAGTCCATTGCAACAACTTCAAGCAGTTCAAGCAGTTCATTTGCAAGCAAGCAGCGCACTTGGTGGCTGAAAAACTCCTGCTTCTGCCTACTTAAACTGGTTAGAATAGTTTCTTAAATTACTTCGTTGTTTATTATCTGTTCTGAATCAAATTTTCAAAGTTGATTAAAGGTGAGAATAGAAACATGCAGGCCAAAAGTCAAGGGATTCTTTTTCAAAACTTGATATGCGTATGTTAAGCAGAAATTTGCATATGTACCTAGTTTCTGCCATATACCTTTTTATAATGGCAACAACATTTAGATTTCTAAAGTACTAAAATACTTAATTTAAATAACGAGAGTATTATTATAATTGTTAAAAATATAATTTCCAAAAATATAAAGCATAATAACTGCGTATACCAAATTTAAGATAATTGCAATAATTCAAATTATGTATCAATTTCAAATTAAACTATAAAATTATACAAATCAATTATCTTAAGTAGTCAGCAAAATGAAAGAAATTTTCTTTGATTTTCAATCACATGTGTGTCAAAAAGCAAATTGAAAAACTCAAGCAGCATCTGCTGAAAATTCATTTGCACGCAATTAGCAATCAAGGGGAAATGTGAAATGTGAAAGGAAGAGCAATCAATAAAAACAGTAGCAAAAAGTGATAAATCCAAAGTTTCTTCATAAAATCAACATCAAGGCATAAAAAAAAAAACATAAATAAATGAAATTAAAATACCCCAAGCCAGTTCAAATAGGCAAAGAAAAATAAAAGAAAACAAAACCGAACCGAACCGAACCGAATGGGAAAGTCACTTCAAGTCGACAGTAAAAATTCCAATAAACGTGGAGAAATGTTTGTTGAATTTCATTTCATTTACAATATAAACTGTAAAACATCAATTATCAACTTATTTTAAAGCTGAAAACTTTGTAATATGGTTAAGCAGCTTTCCAAACCTGCATAAAGATACATATACAAAATTCTCCCAAGCTGGACATTTTATGTTTTCTTCTTTTTTTTTTCGACTACACCCAGAGTTATTAGAGCTGTTTGCATTCACCACAAAGAGAAGCCCCCATAACAAAAACACACTCTTTCACACTCACCTCAATTGTTGTTGTTGTTGTAGTCGGGAAGCAAGGAACCCCCCCTGGGCAAAGGGGTGTTAGCCATGTGTGTGTCCTGAAAATATTTGAACAATTAACTTTTGCTTTTTGTGTTGGCGGCCGCAGCCGGAAATTTGTGAGGTTTTTGTTTTGGGCACCATTTAATTTAAAATGGAATTCATTATGCAGGTCTTCACAAAAGTCTGTGTAACAACAAAAAAAAATGAAGGAACTGCGAGGAAATTACTCATTATGTTTTTGCAAATAAAGCAACCACTTTACTTACCAGCTGCAGATAAACTATGTTATGTATACGCCGCGTATGCACACATATGTATATCTAAAGCGTTGAATATAACTAAAAAAAACCTCTACTATACTCGTATATATCTATATAGCTGTACAGCTTCCAAATTGTCCATAGCTTAACATTTTCTTATATTTATTTTAATTACACTTTTGTTTGGTTGCAGAGACGCATTGAAGGAAACGTCTTCGACCACATAAAGTATATATACTCCTGATCATACAAGTCAAACTAGCAATGTCCCTCATTCTGCTTGTCTGTGTCAGTTTGAAAACTATCTTGTTTTTACTGGTGGAACTGGTTGGATCGGATTACTATTAGATCCTCTAACAATGTCGAAGAAACTTTTTCTTTTCTGTTTCCAAATAACATGGCAAAAATTGTTTCAATCGGTAATCGATAGCAATAGTATTCAATTATCCTATGGAATCAGTTGATAAACCTCATTATAAAGGCACTGTAGTGTAAATAAAAAGAACTTTAAAAGCTATCGATGTAGCTCTCAAAAATCGTTAAAGAACTTTAAAATAAACGATAAAGTTTCAAAGCTATCGATACAGCTATCGAAATTCGTTTAAAAACTTCAAGAAGCACAATTTCAGATATTTTGCAGAGTAGATATTATCAGTCCTGTTCCAAATTCCACAGAAACCAATGCTGAATAGTTTTTGAGAGGACCATAAGTGCCTAAAATGCTATGGATACTATCGTTAGAACAACCGATTACTATCTAGCTCTTTCTTTTTCGTATCTATAGAGCAACATGGCATGTGGACAGAATAAAAGAGAACTTAAATTTGAAATTTCATTGTCGCCTTTTGTACTCAGTTGTGCAGTGAGTGCTCAAGTTAGAGCGCCGCTTCGTAGACAAATACAAACACAAACTATGTGGAAGCGCATTTATGTCCTGTCTGCCATTAAGGACACTTTCTATATGTATTTGACTATTCGTGTGTGTTGACATCAAGTTCATAAAGATATCTGCCATAATTGCAGCTAAGTCAGCAAATGTTGACTACTTTTCTCTTCATGCCAGTCTGCTCCAAAAGAACACCCAAACACCATTCTCCCAATTGCTTCTCGCTTCGCTACTTGCTACTTGCTACTTGCTACTTGCTACTTGCCACTTGGCTTCTTCTTGCTGACGTTATTTTTGTTCTGTTGCAGAGCCGTACTTGGTTTCTGGTTGCTTGCTTTGGGTTAAATATGAAATGAAAGGATTCATAAAAGCATCGTGGGATGTAAACTTTTATGTGTTGCCTGTGTGCCAAGAAAATAAAAGGATAAAGGAGTATATCTCTGTGTGGCACAGCGACTGTATTAGGTGGAACACTAAGTTTTATGAGCTCACATTCTTCCGATGCTGTTCAATCTACCAAATACCGCATTAAGTCGAAAGCAACTATTTTGATTTGACTACAAAAGCTGCGTAACCTTCGAATTGTTGGTGCAAATAAGATTAAGAAACTTTGCTTAAAACAAGAATTAAGAAACAACTAAACTGTCAAACAAATTTCAACTCTTTTACTAGTTGAGTTGCATTCAAAGTCTGTCCCAATATGTAAATATAAATGGGATGCAATTTTCATATTCTTTGCTTTCCTTTACTTTTCTTTTCGTTTCTTCTTCAACGCAACAGCAGAAATTTGATAGTGAAGAAAATGATGTTGCAAAGCAAAAGGCAACAGCAAAAAAAAAAAAAAGTAAAAGGAATGAAAGTTCTGCCTTAGTTCGCTGGCCAAGGATAAAAACTTGTCCTTTGCTGACTCTTGACATCGCTGCCTTTTTATTAACCGCCATCAAAGTGGTGGCTGATTGCACTTGGTTATGCATAGAATGAAAGGCTGAAAGGACCGCAACGAATAAGAGAAATATGCTTAAACATCTCTCAAGCAGCGCCATGTTTCGTCTTCCTGTTTTTGGCACTTTGTTTCTCAGTTTCTCAGTTTTCAGTTTCTCAGTTTTCAGTTTTCAGTTGCAATGTCTTTTTGCTTCTACTATCTGGCACTTTTGGGACTGCAAAACTATGCTTTTGTTTTTGCAACAAATTGCGGCATCTTAACATTTATTTTATTTTAACTCTCTTTATACTTATTTGCCTCATTGCGAAAGTTCCAAATGTTTTTCTTGGCAAAGTTTGTGATTCCTTTTGTGGCTTTTCTATCTATTTGATGCATTCTTCAACACAGCCACTGTGTGTGAAGCAAGGACATTTGTGAAACTCAGAGCTATCGTCACTTAATACGTACATACATGCATATATGTATTTACTTGATGGTTTATAGCTGCGAGGGTCACTTTCAGCATGATTTTGTATCTATTTAAATGATTTATATAGCTTCAAAATACACCCTTATCATTCAAAAAACTATTTTGCTCAACTTTCAGACTTTTCATAATAGTTTCCTCTTTGAAAATGCTACACCCTTCACCCTTTGTACATCCTGTTTGGCACATCTTTCCTTCTTTTTGGAACTAGACTTAAGTATCATATTTTCAAGTCTCTCAGATTAGTTATTGGTCAAATTAAAGCCAACTGAAGGACTTAAAGGTGTCTTTCGACATCTTGTCTATTTTGTGCTAGAAAACAAAAAGCATTCAAAGCTCCTCTTTCTTTCCTTCTAAACAACACAACATTGCAGTTACGCTTCCTGGCTTTAAATTTCCCACATTCGACAAAGGGAACAAGGAACACAGTTTGCACATTTATTGAACTTGGAAGTTATGTTAGAAAAAAGAGCAAATAAAGGACATTGTTCGATTATGATGCCTTGTAACATATTTTATGCACGCCTCGGTGTGCGTTCACTGAACAATTTAGTAAAAAGAAAAAAAAAGGGAGAAAAAGACAATAAATCGTATTGAAATCGGATTTGCTGACATTTTTGCTATAATAAAAGTTGCAACATTCGATTCACTTTGATGTAGAAGCAAGCAGCCTATGTAAATGATAGAGCCATCAAAGAGGGTTCATTCTACTGGAAGAAGAACATTAGCTACAAGTGCATCTCAGACTGTCATTAATCATGCAACATCTTCGACACATTCTGAATTTCGTTCATGCGCCACAACATTGAGCAGCAGGCGACGTGACTTTGAAGCTGTTGCAACGTGACTTTCCAGCTCAGCTCGGATATTCCTCTGACCTAGTCCAGAATGTTAAGCAGTACATTTTGTCTACAACATGAAACATTAGCATTTCAAACAACGTAAAACATTCAAATTGATGCGACCACATAACAACAAGAAGGAGCGAGGCAGACAAACATGTTTAAACTAGTCGTGCATTTGGATCACGCCCAGGACAACAGAATACCTGAGCATGTAAAATATTAACCAAGGTGAGGACCAAAGAAAGGTGAAGGTCCTCGTAAGAGTTTGCATAATGCGTGCAAAGTTGTCACCCAACAGTCTACGTACCTTCACCTTTTATATGTGCTATCATTTGCATAATTCTAGTCTAAGGATATATTCAGAACAGCACAGAGTGTTTGCTAAAAGTATTGTGAAATTGTTTTTCCTTTTGCCTCAAAACATAACGAAAATTAAAGCAAAAAAATTAAACTGCATGCATTCTTGATGAATGTTTCTTGTGGTTTTTCCTTCCCAAGTACATAATCCTAGCAATCTGTGCTTTTAATCAATATATGCTTTAAAAGGGATGTGCCATTTCACAGGACGAAGTTCCATGACAAATGAGTAGTGTTTAATCCAGTAGCTAAAGTGTTTTATGTATAATAAATCATTACTTATTAATGATAGATCAATTTTAAATACAATCATATTTGAAGTCACATTTTGAAGTTGTAGAGGAATCAAAAAAATTTTATATTATTATATTATAAAAAAGTATAAAAAAACGTAAAAACTTTTTACTTTTAAGTCAGAATTAAATTCAATTATTTTTTTTTTACGAAAGAATAAAGTCAATATTTGTCAATTTTTTTAAACTAAAACCGAAATCTAATCTAAATGAATTCAAATTTCAATTCAAATCGTTTTTTTAGTTTAAATGAAATCTTAATTCAAAACAGGTTTTAACTAAAACCAAAGTCTAATCTAAATAAAATCAAATTTCAATTCAAATCGTTTTTTCAGTTTAAATGAAATCTTAATTCAAACACACATTTTCAACAAATGAATAAATTCAATTTGTGGTAATTCAATGCATGAAAATTCGCTGATTCAATCCAAAATTGTGAAATTGTTGAACGCATTTAACACAAACATTTTCATCAAATTGTTCAAGAAGTTCTTTAGTGTACAAAAGTGCAGCTTTTGGCCAAATTGTTCAGTTTATATGTGAAAAAATACGCCAATCAACTACTGTTCCACGCCCTCGCCCTCGCCCCAAAAATGCGGGCAATAATGAAAGTGCTGACAATGTGGACAGAGCCGAGGCCCCAAAATGTTCTCTGTGCAGCATGTCGGGTACAGAGAATGGCAACCTGCAACCCATGTTCCGCATTTCACAGCATCCAAAATCCCTCTGCACCTCCTCACAAGCCGCAACTCGTTGCAGTTTCAGTGCCAGGACGAGCTAAGCTGAGGGCTGCGTGCATGGAATTTAAAATGGCTGACAATAGCAGGTAACTGCATCAATCATGTAACTAACAGCTGCGGGAGAAGCAAACGGGATTTGGTAATCGCCTTTAGCCATTTTGACCCGCATCTGCTCATTATATTTTAGCTATGCCAGCAATATTTCGTGCAATATTTGCACAAACATTCGCTTAGGAAAACAAAAGGAACATGGCCTAAAACTGAATATTTGCAGCATAAAAACTATGTTTAGTATAACAAAGCACTGCAATAACAAAACTTTCATAATTTTTTGTCAACTAATTATATTTTAAGATTTAACTACTTGCAGAAAAGTTGTTCACATGACAACTTCATTTTCGAACGGTTGTTCCTATGACAGCCATTAGATATAGTCATCCGATTTCGAAAGAGTTTGAATAGAAAGATTTGGTTAAGATAGCTTGAGAAACAAGAAGTTTTTCATACCATTTTTAAAGAAAAAACAAAAATAAAGAAAAAGAAAAAGAAAAAGGACGCTTTTACTTGCTTCAAGTAAATATTCAAGATTCTTCAACAAAAAGGTTTTTAGGTTACTTTAACTATTCCTAGAATCAAAACATACCGTAAAATGTGAACAATCTGACAAAGCAAATAGAAGAACCTTAGGGTATAAATAGAGTATGACAATGTCTGCAGTCCAATCACCAAAGCTTGACCCACAAATCATCATTCACTTCACCAAAGTCCCAGTCCCAAAATATAAATTCCGGCCACGTGGCAAATGTTGCGGCAACTTTGCTGCTGCTTCACGTTGGCAATATGCTGCTTGCAGCTGTCAACATTTGTTTGTCAACATGCTCTCTCAGATAAAATTGAGAGGAGCTTTTTCAATTATTAGTAGCATACTTATACGGGCTTCTCTCAACGGTTTCAGTTGCTATAAATTCGTATTAGGTCTTTGAAAAGCCCAGCAGTCGCATTCGCAACAGATATGAGAGAGGTCAGGATAACTCAGTTATTTTATTATTATGCATGACAAGTTGTGAACTAAGGTCTCGAAAGTAAAAGGGGATATTTTTGTAAATGTTGCAGATTAGACTCTTGATTTAGAGGAATATAAATATTAAATTACATTCAATCTTGTTACAAATCATTCCTTTTCCTTACTATCCTAAACATCTATGGCGCTCTTTAAGAACTTAAATAGCAATTGAAAGATGGGTAAACAGCAGCAATCCTGGTCTTTGTCCTTGATATGTTTCAACATGTAATAAATGCAATCTACAACATTTCCTTAAACTATTTTATTTGTATTATAGATATTGATTTTATTAGATTTAATTGAAATAATGTATTTAATTGGCAAAGATAAATAACTTGAAAGAAGTTGTGCCTGCCTTGATAAAAGTTTCAATTGATTTCTGCCAAGTTTCCGTAGGTATTGAACATTTCCATTAATATGTTTGCATTTTTTTGCCATTGATGTATATACAAATTCAACAGCCGAACAAAAAAAAACTGTGGTTAAGAAATTAAAGAAGTTTGTATTTTGCGAATATATTTCTCATTGAAATATTTTTGGTAAACAAACTAAACAACAGCAAATAGCGCAAACAAATCGCAATTCGCGGTGATTCAATAGAAAGAACTCTGTGCACACAGATAAATAAATAACAAACAAAACACTTGAAAAAAGCAATTTATTTTCGGAGCAGAATGCACTTCACATCGTCTAACTTGAATGATTTTTATGGGGTGTATAGTGTTTATGTCTCATGTGTTTTTCAAAGTATTTAATTAGCAATGGCTAAGCACTAATAAAAATTGATATTTGTTAGGCAAACATTCTTAGACATGTTTTTAATTGCACTTTTGGCTTTGTTGTGTGTGAGAACATTTAATTTTGTAAATTAATAATTCCATCTTGTGGCTTATTCTTTAGAAACTTTGCAAGCGCCTTCTCCAAAAAAGTTTTGCAAGTCATTTTCCAGTTTTGTCGACAAGTTTGGAATCAAAGTGCTGCTAAGCTCGTTCTTTAAATAAATATTTTCATTCACTCATAAAACATTTGCCAAAAACTTACTTTGCCACTAGAAGCATAAAGAGTTGGAATAAAAGTTGAAACATAATTGGGTTTTGCTTTAATAATTGTATACCCAGAACATTTTGTTCTCTATTTTAAGTTTGTTCCATGTAAATACGGCAATAAAAGTTTCTTTTTAATATAACAACAGTTCAATAAATATATTTAATTGTTGTCAGGTTTTTCAAAATGGTTTCTTATTCGCTTTTTTTCTAGTTTTTATCTTGAAAGTCAGCAGTTCATTTCACTTTTCTTTGCTTTAAAAAGAGAAAACTGATAATAAAGAAATCATTTTAGCTTTCAGCAAAAGTACAAGTATATTTAAATGTTTTTTTATTCAAGCAAATATTGGAGATCCTTTAACAGTTTAAATATATTTTCGATGTTAACTGAACAGATAAAGCCTGAAATCTAAAACACATTTATGAAAGTCAACACATACTTATTTTAAGTATCTCTGCTACTCTCTTAAAACAATTAAATAACAACAGAACATATGGGTTTTATTAATAAACCCCAGATTATATCTTTCGCGAATCTGTAACAAATTGTAATTATGCTGCTATTATAAGAATAGTTAGTATATTGACTTCAATGGAATAGGAAACAACATCAAGTCAGACTTTCGCAGTTTCCAAAGGCAAACAACTGACGACCCATCGTAATTGCTTTTGTATGCTAAGCAGTTGGCTTACAGGACAGACGAGCAGGACGAGCAGGACGAAAACGCGAAGACAAAAGCCACCATCTGAGTGGCATTGTTGATGGTATTATTGTGGATACGTTCTGTGGCTATGCTGCAAAAATGGGGAATGGTAAAGTAGATTTTATGTGTGTTGAGCGCAAAAATAAACTCAGAGAGAAAAACAAATAAGAATACTCTAGTAAAGGGTGCTTGACTAGAAGATTCCCTGTAACTAACTATATATCTCAGCTTCAAGTGAATTCAATCGTAGATCAAAGTCAAGTGAAGACAATCCACAAAAACTTATCAAAAGGGAAAATAATAAAACTTTAAATGAAATTTCACTACAGCAGGGTTCGAACTCTGAGAATGAACCAGAATTTATGGTCACGTTGTTGTGTTCTTCTGCCTGTTATCCATTTCATGAGCACAGGGTATAAAACTCAACAAAAGGAAGCCCAAAATTACCAGCAAAAGGAAGCTCTGTGCACACACATATTACACACACGCTGAACACACAAAGGACAATGCAAAAAGATGAATTAAGAAATGAGAAAAACAATAAATTTAAAAAAAATATAAAAAATTAAAATAATGAGCGGCGCATTTGGAAAAAGATTAAGTAGGGGGACATAACATACGTGTGTGAGAAATGAAATCCATGTCCTTAATTTGATGTCATTAACATGTTGCCTGAACAGCAAAAACTGAAACAGGATATTTTTAGCAAACTGAATAAAAGATAGATAAATGAACAACGTCTATTAGATAAGAATATGCAAAATCAAGTTTTCTTTGAAATATGCCTCAGCCGTTTATTTTGTGATAGTTCTTTTAATGGCATCTATATGCTATAGTTTTCCGATCTAAAACGAATTGTGTTAACATATAACAAGTATAATAAAACTTATAATTGCTGACTTTGGTTCAGATATGTTTGGAAGCAATCGACTCGACTCTAAATGATTCAAAACGCCGCTATCAATGCACTACAAATTGAATTAAAGAGAAATATTAAAACTATATTCCATGCTAATCCTTAACTCGAGCCTTTTAACAATTCTACTGTTGAAAGCATATCCCATTTGCAGCTCTCATCTCTTGTGTAAAATTTGTAGTTATAGTTTGTCGTTTATCGCTGGAAAAAAATGTTTTACAGGCTATCAATAAGTAGAAACTTCTACGTGAGCAACATAAGCAAAACTCAAAAGCAATTCAAATATGAATTCTGTGTGTATGATGTGTGTGTCTGTAGCTATGTGATGTGTGTGTGTGTGTCTGTGTTTGGTGTGTGCATATTGACAGTGGCATTTTAATGTACGCTTGGAAAATATAAAGCGAAACAAGATATTCACTTGCTGAATTGACTGGCAAATGAACCAAATTTCACTCAGATTCTTATTCAGTATGCTTCTTTCTTTATCAAAAGAAAACATGGCCAGAAGGATAAGATAGTCAATCGAATATTCAATGTGCAATCAAATGTTTGATTGCAAGCATAGAATCCTTAAAGTTGATTTACAATTGGTGGCCATTGTGCGTGTTAAGAGTTGAAATAGTTTTCTAAGTAGCTTCTGTGCTTATTATAAAATTATTTTACAATCTTATGTAAATATAATAGAGCTGCAAATTGTAGAAATATAATACATCAACATATTTATACTCTGTTTTCCAAAATGGAAAAAAAGAGTATATTGGGTTTGTGAAATGTCCGTCTGTCCGTCTGTCCGTCTGTCTGTATGAACGCAGGTTTTTTCCACAATTTTAAAGCTAGAGCATCCAAACTTGGTATACATGTTGGTATATACCATAGGCAGACAAAGTGTCAAGATCTCCCCCCACCCCCACCCCTTCCCCAACAAACCGCAAAAACCTATATCTTCCACAGTTTTACAGCTAGAGTAACCAAATTTGACATAAAGACTAGTGACCACACCCTTGACCGACCTGCCAAAAAAAAATATGCCACGCCCACTACCACCCCCGCAAATGAGCTAAACCTGTATCTCCTACACCCTTATAGCTAGAAACCCCAAATTTTGCAGTATGACTCCATTTGAACTCTTCGATAGATTGGAGAAAAAAATTTTTACAGAAAACAGAGTATATCGCAGTCGGGTGAGCCCGACTGCAACGTTCTTACTTGTTTGATTAGCTTTTATGCTGATTTATTCACAATTAACACAAGCGAAAATTGACAAATTGGCGGCCCACAACTGGATAATGGCCCAGGATAATGCCAGTTAACTGCCTCTACTATAAAGCTTGCAACTGTTAAAAAATTAATTTTAAAACAAGTAAGAACGTTGCAGACAGGCTCACCTGACTGCGATATACTCTGTTTTCTGTTTACTGGGGCGGGGGTGGGCGTGTCAAAACTATCGATGAGATCAAAAGTATTCATACTGCAAAATTTGGGGTTTCTAGCTATAAGGGTGTAGGAGATACAGATTTTGCTCATTTGCAGGGGCGGTAGTGGGCGTGGCATTTTTCTTTTTTTACAGATTGGTCGAGAATGTCATCAGTAGTCTTCATGCCAAATTTGGTGACTCTAGCTGTAAAACTGCAGAAGATATAGATTTATGCGGTTTGTGGGGGAAGGGGTGGAGGTGGGGGGAAAATCTTGACACTTTGTCTGCCTATGGTATATACCAACATGTATACCAAGTTTGGTTGCTCTAGCTTCAAAACTGTGGAAAAAAACTGCGTTCATACGGACAGACGGACAGACGGACAGACGGACGGACAGATGGACATTTCACAAACCCAATATACTCTTTTTTTCCATTTTGGAAAACAGAGCATAAAAATGTGTTTTTTGCATAAAACCTAATGCTTATTTCCAAACACTTTTGCATTTTCAATTTTCTCATTACAATTGAAAGTGAAATACTATTTCATGAACGAAACCATTTTAGAGAAACATAAAATTCCAAATTCTCTTGTTGCTTAAGGGCAATGTCGACAAGCTAATAAATTGACAATGTTTTTAAAAAGACCACAATTCTAAATCACATTTAAAATGCTATGTGCTGTGGTCGCTTGTGCCTTTTAGATAGTTATTTAGCAAATTTCTCGTTGTCCACACGTTTAATTTGCCAATTAAAAAGTTAAAAACTGTTTAAGCAAAATTTGTATGAAAGTGTTGAAAATCAGGCGAGAGGAAAACAAAAAACAAAAAACAATTTCAAATAGCGGTCACTGCAGTAGCTCTAAATTATTTACAGAATACCGCAAATGAAATGTGCAATAACATCAAATCGTGGCAAATTGTAAAACACAATGAACTGGTTTCCAGCTCTAATATATAGTTTTTGATAGCCATGTACTATGCGAATAATTGTTTTTTGGGGTTCATTATATTGGTGTTTCGTTTTGTTTGTTGTTTGTTTATTGTATATTGCATTTTGTTTCTATTAAATGCATGACTTTATTGGTCAATGCATGTCGTTTGTTTCCCATATACTAACTGAGTAGTTAAGTTAAAACAATAGTTAGTACTTTTGAAGTAACATAATAAATCTATTTTGTCTCTTGTCATAACATATTCATAGACAGCAAAAAAAAATGGCAAAATTTGACAATTTTCAAGCAGCTGTCACATTGGCTTTTATGAAACACTTGTCAGGACCTTTCCGAACTGTTCCTTCTGCTGTAGCTATGAATATGTTTACCAGTTGAACCAGCCGCCCACTGACAAAATGTCTCGCTTCTTAAATATATATAGTATATTTTTAAACGCAAATTGACAGAGCATTATGCAAATGTTGTTAGGTAGCCGTAGTTAAAGTTTATAGCGGCCTCAACTCATGACAATCAGCATTGCAGAGCATTCCAGTTTCAAAATTAGCCTTCGTTTCAAAGCATTTATATTTAAATTCATAATTCAGCTAGAACCTGCTTATTTTTATAAACAAAAATCGTTCGTTCGTTTGGTATACCACAAATGGAAACCATAAAACACAATATACTTGTCGTAACAAAGGCATAAACAAGTCAAGAAAACTATTAGCTTTCTTTTCCACCCAAGTTGTTGCAAACTTTCACCTCAGTCAGTTCGAACAAAGTTTTTGTCCCTTTCTTTTTTCAATTACCTGGTGCAAATTCAATCAGAAAACCAATACAATATTTACCACCTGACTTCTTCTCCACTTCCTTGCTGCACAAAATCTTAGCTTTGACATTTTTCATTTGTCTCTCCATTTGCAGTCTCGACTATTAAGAAATAATTTCCGTTGCATTTCAAATGGCATCCTACCTTCCTTCTAACTTTGCAAAAGCACAAAGAATGGCAAAATTAATGACCCTGAGACTGCAAGTACACCTAGGAGACCTCAAATTAATGTTCATTCATTTAAAGTAAAAAACGTTGTGCAAGCTTTTACCATTGCAGAAATGTGCCATGAAATGTGTAATGCATTAAAGAAGAGACGTCTCGGAGACCATAAAGTATATACCTACATACTTATATTCTTGATCAGCAGTTCTGCGTTTGTATGTTTGTCTATATTTGGAGTCATTTTTTTGCTGCCATAGGAACAGTCGGTTGCAAAATAGGTATTTGTATGAAAATCCTTCTTGTTTTGCGAGATAGCTCAACCAAAGTCACCTTACCTATGTTTAAGGACAGTTTATACATGATTACAAAATTGCATCGAAATCTCACTTCTATAACTTATAGCTGCCATAGGAACAATCAGTTGGAAAATAAGTTTTCTTATGCAAATCTTTTCTGCAAGATAACATTTCTTTCGTGTTTTTTAATTCATATTATATTTCAAAGCTTCTAGTCATTCTATCAAGCACAGCAAAAAGACAATCTAACATAATAGAAATCACAAAGAGTTCACGTTTTTTTAGATTGTCACTTATAATTCTCAAACAGTTTTAGCAAACACAGGTTGTAGTACCTGACTGAAGCCCTTATATTTTATATTCTTATTTTCTCATTACTTTTACCAAAGCATTTGAATGGCCGTTCACCATTGTGTATACGGGGCTGTGTTCAGTCAATAATTACTTTCAAGTAAATTCTTTGCAGTTGCATTGAATGATCATTATATAAATCTTATTTTTATACCCTTTCAGAGGGTATAACGAAATTTGTAACGCATTTACGAGACGTCTCAGATGAGACGGGACAGACTGGTCGCTCAATTTTAGAGCTATCGTGATGAAACTTGGCACAGATGCTTATTCTTTCTGCAAGCAGTACATATGTGAGAATCGGCCAGATCGGGCCCTCTATAACATATAGCTGCCATAGAAACAATATGATGAAAAATAGGTTTTTGTATGAACAACTTTTTGGTTCCTCAAGATAATTTAGATAATTAAATTAACTTTGTTTTATGTTTAAATACGTTTTATACACATTGATTAAAATGCATTAAAATCGGAACATTATGTCTGATGGATGTCATAGGAACGGTCGCAAGTTAAGTGTTCATATGAACAACTTTTCTGCTGGGTATGTAAGATATCGTAGAGCAATGCCTAGTGTGTAATTTTCATATGTGGCATTACTCTGCAGCTCATTATGTTGCAAAAGGCAGGACTATTTTGAAATGTAGCTTGACTCTGCTTTCACATGCCAACCTTAATTTGCTGCTAATTGAGATCAACGAGACAACAGGGAAACGTAATGGCAGCAGTACCAACAAAAAAACCTTGTTAATTACAAAGTGCATAAACTACGAAAATAAATACCGAGTAAAGCATGCTTGTTAGTTGAGGTGTTCAAAAATTGACATGTGTTGCGGAATGTATGTATATTGTGTGGGAAGTTAGCTCATGGAATTTGGGAAATACTGATTGATTTGACAAGTATAAGCAAATTATTAGCGTGTAGTAGAAAGGGCAAAAGATACCTTAGATAGAAACCCATCAAATGGAATCACAGCATTTGCATATTGAGAAATGTGTCCTTTAAGGAAGCACCAGCTATGAACTTGTCATGACAGAATTCCCATTGCTTGGGTTTGAGTTTGGGAATGTATGCAGACAACCATCAAAATACGTTGCACATTTATGAATAATTCAGTAGCGTAGACACATTTTTTTGACAGCACTTTTCTCCCGCCACAGTATTTTCAGATTTGTTTTCCACAAATTTGCAAAAAAAAAAAAACAGACAAAAAAAAAGGAAAGAAAATTGTCAGAATGACAAGCAGCGCTTGTGGGACCTCTGACTACATGTGAAATAAAATTAGCCATTCGAATATACATATATTTACGAGTATATTCATTGATCGGGTTACGTGAAATGCGTCAAGGAAACATTTTGCAAATCGGAAAAATGCACAGCTGTTCCGGTTGCAGTTTCTTTAATATGAAGCTTTAAGTTCTTTTTTTTTTTTTCGTATTAAAGTTTGTTGGCTGCCATTCAGCTGGGAAACTTGGCCAAGTGACAGCTGAAAAAATTACTCAAATTTACAATTATCGTTAGCGTGCACGCAGGTCCTTATAGTCCATGCTCAGTCCGCTGCTCAGCTGTGACATTTTTATTAAATTTCTTGCACGCCTCAGACGCCCCCTGTGGCCAACAATTTATTTCTGACATCAGTTTGCGTTTGCGTTTGCGTTTTAATTAAAAATACAAAAAAACTCCAGTTGAATTTTCTTCATATTTTATTCCATTTTGGTGCTTTTAATGAGACTCCATGTGACGGACAGCATTGTGGTTTAGCTGCAAATGATTTAATTAACATTAGTTGAAATCTTTCATAATATTCTTTTTATGTTTATAGTTATTAAAAGATGTTACAAATTATTAAATGGGCATCGTATGATATTGAGTTCTAATCTAATTTTATAATAATGTGCAAGGCATTAATCGCAATGAGTAAAGTTTACGTTTCGGCCACAGTGAGAACTACGAAATGTTAAGGGAAAGCAAAAAACTTCGCTAGCATTTCCTTACTTTGAGAACTTTTCCGAAAATCGAACCATACATTTGGTTTTGGGCTCAAAAAATTCTAAGAAATGTAAGAAACAATTTTCAACAGTTTATTCACAATAACTCAAATAAAATTCACCATTTCTGAGTTTTAATATGCATATGTCATGTCTTACAGCTATCGTAGCAATGATCAGTCGCAAATTGAGTTTTTTGCTTGTTTTGTTAAACTCGAAGACAGCTTTAAATTGTTTTGCTATATACAACGTTTTTGCTACTTCTACTTGCCATTATTTGATGACATGATTTCGACGTAGAGAACGTCAGAAATGTCTAAATGCATCAAAGTTTCTAAGCTAATGACAATGTGCACCCTCTAATATAGTTTGAAGCCTGGTTAATCAGTAAATATATGCATTGAGCTTGCATCGATTTCAGCCTTTATGTCACTTCCACTCTCAAGTTTGCCTTGGCACATAATGCAAATGTTTGTTCTCGATTCGCCAGGCTTTGGTCGTACTTTGACTGCTTCCATTTTGGCAACCAGGTCAAGTGAAATGCTCCACAACTTTGCCGGCACACATACAACATTACAAAGCACACACACACATATGCAGTAGAAGCAACTCACAAAGAACACTCCAGAAACATTGGAGAGTGTAGAAAAAAACTGTGACCCGATTCCTTTGCAGCAGCTTAGAAAGCAACAGCACCTCTCGGACACGTTTTGGTGTTACGATAGTCAAGATTTATGCCATTTCCGAGCAGTCCACAGTCCGCAGTCCACAGTCCGCAGTCCGCAGCCAACAAGCCGCAGCTTATGTTTTTCGGAACCACCATCACCCACAAAGCATCGTCGAAATATATAGTAGGTATGTATGTATGTTTGCAGTATTATTTATTTAATTTGCCATCGTTGCAATGATATTTTGACAAATGCTGGCAATTAATTTGCACACATTTGGGCAGCTGAACCTTGACCGGAAGTCATATGTCACTATGGATTTTCACAGAAGGTGCTCACAATAACTGCCCAGAAGCCATATTGATATGGTTCCTTAGCCACGGGCATTTCCACATAAACGCTTCTCATTTATTTGAACGCCTCAAGTGGAGCAGCTCAGGACACACAAATGTAATAATACAACAAAATATATATACGCTTTTGCCTATTTTCTATAATATCTGATAGGGGCTTTAGCCACGTTCACTCTAACCACACACCAACTAGCAAACTAGTCAACAATGGCATATAAAGGCAAAGAAAAATGATGAAAATAATCCTAGTGCCTTTAGGCCAGCCAAGCAGGCAACTTGGTCCCTTTAGGACTGAGAGCTGAGAGCTGAGAGCTGAGAGCTAAGAACTGAGCCAAAAAAAAAAAGAAGGCAACAAAAAAGGCAAACATTCGGCAGTAAATTGCAACTTATTGTTGGAAATGCTTTTCATTGATTCCGATAAGGCACAACATTTTCTTTGGTTGTGTCATTTTGTTTTGTATCTTTGCTTAAATCAATTCAATTTTGGGCATAAATGTTGCAAATATGGCACAGTTGTTATAAGTCCTGTGGCTTTTGGCTTGAATACGCTATTACAAATGGAAAAAACAGTTTGAATATATCTCATTTAGAGTACTAGACTAATTTCATTATTTGCTTAAAGTTATCTAACCGACTCGTTGCCTTATCGATATCCTCTGCTCAACTGCATTTGAAAATGAAGTTTCTGAACTGCCACTTGAACCATTTCTCAAGTGGCCCATCATCTTTGGGGCTGTTGGCTGAATTGAAGTATTTACTGTGGTCATTTGAGCCACGTTTCTGATTTTGACAGGAGAACCACTTTTATTTTAATACAACATTCAGCCGAGTTGCCTCAATGCTAAGATTGCTTTATCTTTTCTTTATGTGAAAAGTTTAATGTTTTTCTCTTTATTTAATATTAAATTTAAATATAAAATTTCTAATGTATCCTTTGTACGCTCCCCTCATTGGCTCTTTAGCTGTAGCTGGCTGAAAATTAGCTAATGATATCTTGTGAAAAATGAAGACAGTCGTCAATGTTCTCGGCATCTCAAGCACAAGCAGCACAATTGCCAGAGAATTTCACTGTTTTTCTCTTATATCCAAGACGTCTCCAATTTAATTTGATATTTTATATTTGCTTGCTGCTAATTGGCACAGCTAAAATTAGTCGCCCAGAAGCAAGTATTAAATCAGAAGGAAAGCAAATTTAAAGTTATAAGAACTTAAAGCGTTTAACATTTCAACTGCGGGCATATTATTTATTGAAATACTCAAATGAAAATTATTGGACTATTGTGGACTTAAGTACTTAGTAGGAATGCATTTATTATTATTAAATGATAAAGATTCAATTGAAATGCATTTGTAGTCTCCATTTCGGTTGACAGCACAAAAATATTAATAAATAAGCTTGCACTAAAAAAAAAAGAAGGTAAGTAGTATCGAATTTCCTTTCGCATTAACAGCTCTACTTCATTCTGAAAGATTTATCTTAAGAAATCCTTACGGTTTGAGAAAACCAACCCCAAGGGTGGCAAAAATGCCTGATCAAAGCGGCTAGTAACTAATTAAAGTTCATCTAACCTTCAATTAAAGCTATAAATGTTATTATAACTAATAAGAAAACTTTATATTTCGGTGAACCATTTCTAAGCAATCTCCGAGAACAAACACCAAAGCTGCCTCCTTTTTAGAGACAGTTGCTGCCGCAGAATAAATACTTTGTGAAAGTTATGTCAAACAGATTAGGAGTGAAATAAGTAGATGGTTTTAAGCAACTCGTTGAACTAATAGCATCCCTTCAGATACAGAACAGATACAGATACCATACAGAAACAGAATTTAACTAATCCAATAACCTGCACATCCTAATGAGCCATTTTATTTGGCTGGCGGCGACGGCTGCTGCAGTTGCTCATTGTACGTCCTGGAAGTGCATTGGGGATCAAGGATCAAGACAAACTTTTTGGGCTGCTGCTTCCGGGTGGCAAAAGTTGCAATTAATGAAGCGTTTAAGCCACACGAAACTAGCAGACGACATCCTGTTGAGAGTTTTTGAGAGCTTGTTAGCTGAAAATTGAGCATGTCGCGCAATTAGGCGAAAGTTAAATTGCCTGTTATAAATATAAAATTCACAGCACAAATTGACTCAACTGAGAGTCGAGCTGAAAAAAAAAAAAAAAAAGAAAAGTATTTTAAAGCCGCTTTGAATTTAAATTGCACATTTAAACGTCGAGGTGTCGCAACTCCTTGAGCTGTAAAAACGCTGAGCCATAAAGATTATGAAAACTCGTTAAAAGCAAAGTCGGGAATATGATAGTCGGCTCGGCAAACTGCAGACTTATGCGAAATGCGAAATGCGGCGGAAAAGTCACCGACGGCATTTTGTGACATTTTCTTTTTTGGTAGCAACATGCCTCTACCCGAAACATCCTTGAACCTTGACCAGGACAGAGGCTCAACAAAATATGCGTTGCTAGCGCAACATTTTGTCATATTTTGCAGCTAAGCCGCAACAGCAAAAGAGTCGGAGAGTTCATTATAGAGCAGTTTTCCAGCTCACAAAACCTAACCTAACCTTACCATTTCCCCCCCCCCCCCCCCCCCATCTCCAGGCAGTTGCATAAAATATGAAATTAAAAACCTAACCAAAAATGGCAACCGGAAAAAGTTTAAGGGGCTTCTCTGTAACTGACAAAAGTTGACTTGTTGGTCTCCTGAGGCCAGAGTGATGTGTAGGTGGTTGGGGGGGGGGCTAAGTGTGTGAGGGGTAGAATTTGCGGTTTGAGATGGTAGATGGTAGATGTTAGCTGGTTAGATATAGGAGCGAGATTGAAGCTTAAGTCACACCTGCTTGTGTGTTGTGTTCAAGTTAAAACTTAATTTGAGCAACATGTCCTGCCATTTTCAACATAAAGTCATGGCTACATAAACTTTTCTTGCCAGCTTACAATGGGTGAAAATTGAAATAGCTGCTTGGAATCTTAATACTTGGGAATAAAGCTTCAAATTAGAAACTTCATTAAAAGTTGAGCATTATAAAGATGTACAATTGGCATCAACGACTATATAAATGATTGATAAGATCTAGTTAACATAAGAAATGTTGTTTTCTACATAATCCTGGAGACTATCAGGCCTGTTCTGATTTACACTTTCGACAACATTTTGCTAAATTACAATTTTCTTATTGCTCTTTATGTTGTGAATTGTATCCAATCTGAATGGCAAGTTTACTCAATCTTTAATCAAGTGAAACTGAATTCAATTCGCAAAAAACTTTTAAAAAAAAGTGAATGTCTGAATATTTAAGAAAAACTCTCTTTCGCAATATCTTAACGAAAGTAGAAATCGGAACAGGTCTGTATACCAAATCAAAGTCAGATGCTATCATTTCAATTTTTAAAAATTTAAACAAAGCATTAGCAGATATATGCTTACTTTAAAAAACAAGAAAAGCTTATTTTTGAATCTTATTCCTAAATTTGGTGATAAAACTTTCATCACTTTATATCACACGCATTTTTGTCCCATTGTAACAAAGGTGTATGTTTTTGTTGTTCTTTTAACTTCCACCTGTGGGTGACTTTTTCATGTGTGGGAAGTTCGTGGCAAAAGCAAAATGCCAAGTTGACATCCCCAACACCAAACCACAGGCATGTTCATGTTTCTTTCCAAGCTAAACATTGTACTAACGAAACAAATATGAAACCACAGCACCGCAACAAATAGAAATACCCAGAACACATTGATTTTGCCAGTAAAAATGTTTTTATCTAGAGCCATTTGCATTTTAGAAAAGGGGGCAGATCTAACTTCAATTTAGGCACTCAGTAAAAAAATAAATAAATTTTTTTTTTTCAATTTATTTTGCGGCATTTTCTAAAAATCACATTTCATTAGATTTACAACTAAAAGGAAGATGCTGCATATGTTATACCCGTCCTACGTTATTTGTTTCAGTATGGACAAAAATTATATTAAAAAAATGCTAAACATATATTAATAATAGTAGTTTAGCAAAGATGTAGAGGCGTGTTCCCATTTTCAACACTAAATTTCAACAGTTTTAGCTATAGTATAATGTTATAAGGGTCAAGAGTTGTTGACCTGTTCCGGTTTTCACTTTCGGCTACATTTAGCGGAATTGGAATTTCTTTGAAATGCTCAAAATATACTAATTGCTTTTAAGTCATATCAAATCCTAATTCGATTGCAAGTTTTTTCATTCCTTGATCAAATGCAAGTGAATTCAATTCGTAAAATCTTGTCAAAACTGATACGCGGAGCATTTAAGAAGGTCATACTTTTGCAATATCTTGCCGAAAGTGAAAACCGTTATAGGCCTTACTACTATACTTCTGTCTAATCAAAGTGTTTTATTTTAAAATCTAGCTATATTAAATAGATTACAATAGTTGCAAACACTTACAAAATACACCCTTTTGTATAGCACAAGCATCGGTATTAAAAGACTTTCACCTTCATAAAACCTGGCGCACTGCATCCCATTTGCTGTTTGCCCTTTTCTTTATGTTCTAAATTCCATTTGCAGAGAGACCTGACTGATTTTGTGCACGGAACAACTCTAAATAAATTTTATTTTGGGCCAGTAAAGTAGTAAAGTGCATAGTGCCGGAGGGTTAGCCTCCAAAATGTAACTTTATCTGCATTAAGTACATAAATAATCGAGCTCAGAGAGAGATTCTTTGCTGCCCGAAAAGCTTTTAGCTGCAATGCCGTTGTCAAAGTCGGATTTGGTATAAAGTGTTTTTGGCCAATTTGCGAAGGGGGTGGGGGGGGGAGGAGGGGGGTTGGGTTAGACGAAGGAATTGTAAAAGAGTTGGTACACTCGTACAACTGTTAATTTGTTACAGATTGCTTAGCAAAGTTGCAATTCATTTTTCCGTCAGTAAAGTTTATCGATTACAGCTCATGGCAAATATCTAACTCAGTTCAAACAGTCGTTTAACAAATCCAGTTTAATTGCTTTAATTGATGAAAAGCCTTTAATTTTGTGTCTATCTTTAAGTCTTCAACAATCGCCTTGATACTCATATATACGTAAAGTAGATAAACATGATGTCATCTTATGTCTACATATCCATATACATATACACACACAACTTCTTTGATGGATGGCCAACAATGGTATGCTTTTCCTATCATGACCATGCCACACGACAGTTATGACAGATAGTACGTATTGTTTTAGTCAAGTTTCTGTAGGAGACAAGGACGAAGGACGCTGCATGTGTCAGCCTACGCCATTTGCATTTCCCTTTCATCATCTTCAACTCCAACTAAACAACTACTGGGTACAGTACAACTGGTTAAAGGCATGTTTCCAATTCCACTATTGTATCAATTCTAAAGAATATTGTGTAGCCTACTTTGCAGAGCCGGATATATTTCATAAACTTCATTTTCTTTTAAGACGATCTTTAAAGTATGCTTTGCTTATTTATGTGAAATTATTTCAAAAGTAAAACTTTGACACAGATCTGAATTCATCTTTTATTCAGCAATCAATACAATAAGTTGTTTGCCTGTCCGACTGTTTTTCAAGATAGTTCGATCCAACATATCTATTCTAAGTTTTATTATTATATTATTATATGCTTAAAAAATCAGACCACGGTTGGTAAATGAGTTTTATAACAACCTTTTACTACCTCTTCCCATAAAAATGGGACAAAAAGGAGTTATAAAGTACTGTAAATGTATGTAACAGGCAGAAGGACTATATAAAGATATTCTTGATCAGCATCAACAGCCGAGTTGATCTAGCCATGCCCGTCCCCCTCGTAGTCGAGCACACTCGACTAGAGCATTCTTACTTGTTTTGTTTGTCAAGTAATCTCAATCAAGAACTCAACTATTTTAATTTTGAAATAAAAACAAATTCTGGCGAAATCGGACGACTATATCTTTTGGCTGGCAAGAAAAAAAAACTGTCGAAAATTATTTTTTTATAACTTTTCTGTTCGAGTACAAAGCAGTAGTAATTGGGTACTCTTTTGCTTTTCTTTCCTGCTCGATTTTGTTAAAATAGTTTTCTTTTCACTTGTTTAAAGCAATTATCCAGCATATACATATATTTACTTTGAAAGGTAAGGCTTGAATTGTACACACATGTCTGTGTTATCACGCTCCGATGCAATGAATAACTTAAATATCAAATATCAAACAAAATATGTGCCTATCAAAAGCCGTATATGCAAACACATACTCGTATGTGCAACTATACTCGTTTGCTATTGAGTCCTTATACTTTTGTGGACATACCCATGGCCCAGAGATAGAGACATAGAATGTGTTCAAAGGATATACAGAGAATGCCAGCTGCAGTAAGATAAACTTTTGGCAGAATGCACTCCTCCTGTGCAAAGGTAGGAAGAAGAAATGTTCTGTCTGGCAACATACATATGTAGATGAAAAGGTGCATTAATTGAAGCCTATGCGCAAACATTAATCTTCGTATGAAAATTGCATTTCGTGTGGGTATGGATTTGTCATTTGGTCAGACATTCAGGTTTAATTAGTGCACAAATGAAAGGTATCAGGACATACCGATGTAAGTATACTATATGATTGTAATGAAACACATATGGCAACTATGGCTATCATTGCTCAAGGATATGCAAATGCAATTGTTGAAATGACCACAACATGACAATATCAATTGAAGTTAATATGCCACTGTAATGCGATACATGATTATTATGTACAATTGGACAATAATGCGTTTATGCACTTAATTTGATAATTTTTATGCTTTGATTCCCAAACTGACAAACACAAAGAGATTGTACGTTTGTCCCTCCGTATGAAAGCAATTTTTTTCCATACTTTTTTATTTATTTCCCATTAAAGTTGCTTTGCAACTTGACTCGAATTTAAACGATGAATTTCATGCAGCGACAACTTTTCGATTTTTATTATACAAATTGCAGTATCAAAGTGAATTTTTATAAATATTTAAAATACAATACTGATTTCCACTTTCAAAACAATTCCACAAAAAAGTGTGTTGCAAACGTTTCTGAGCAGGATGGAATAAAAAACCTTACTTTTTCCATATGTTCATACAATTTTTCGACCAACCTGAAAGTATGCTTTACTTATTTAAAGAATTTTCATTTGAAAGTGGTATTTAGAATAGACAGTTATAATATTAAACTAAAGCATTGAGTAAAATTATTTTTCAATGACATTATTTGAAAGATTTATCGATAGTGGCATCGATAGTTTTGCTAACAGTTAAGCGACCTCAAAATATCTGAGCCGCTTTTGTAATCATTAGTCACTTTTATGTGTTGTTTGGCAAGAAAACGTTTCGACAAGCATTAATCACATTTAAGCAGGATTAATACTAAATGCAGACACGGTTAGAACTCGCCTGAAGTTGGCCGAACAAATAAAAGCAACTAACATTTAATAAGCCAAACAAGGGAACGTTGACACCGTTGTACGTGAGCTCATCTTGCGGCATTGGTCGCTCGGGAGACTGTCACTGCAGAGACTCAAATGAATCAGACCGCACATAGATCTCTGTCAGAGGCATTAGCATTAGCAGCGACGTCGACGTCGACGATGACGATGGGGAGCACCGAAGATAGTTCATCAAAACTGACAAGCCCATTTGGCTGAAGAAGGCAGCCAACAAGAGGCAACAGGAATAGCACAAAACAGCGCAGAAATTCACGTTTTAACAAAACTGCATGACAACAACTGAGCAGCGAGCTATTGTCATAGGCGTATCTACAGGGGTAAATAGCATAGAGTTCTCATCCCCCTAAAATATGTATATGATAATTCAGCCTGTTCTTTCCGCCAACGTCAAACGGAAACGGAATTGATTGATTTGATTTGATTTTACATTTTGAAAAGTTTTGCTTTTGTGTCTGCGGAATGAAAAGTAATTGCACAATTTACACTCAAAATTCAAATAACAAATTTTGTAACTCAATTTTCTTAAATTTTTCAACTTATTTCGAAACGAACAAGGTAATTTATTCATTAAATTAAAGTCAAATTATATTTAAAGTATTAACTTAAAAAACTATTTGTAAAACAGCAACGAAAACGAGCAAGACTTATTGCTATCTTAACTCGGGTTCGAACTCAGCTTCTAAAATTAGAAAATGAAACCATATCGATCGAAAACTAGAACAGTAATTCGTAAATCATTCGAATTTCATTAGCTTTTACTTTTCTAAAACATATTACCGCATTATTAAAATGTGTCAAATTGTATGAGTTTCTGTTTTTATATTTTGATAAAACTTTGTAATAAAAAATAAACAAAAAATCAGTTAGTAGGCCTCCCTTATAATCCAGCCCAGATCTTGGCTACGCCGTTGTCTCCTATATATCCCTCTTTTCTACCCCTCATCCAATTCTAAAGGACCACACACAACAGATGAGAAATATTCATCAGCATTTACGTCACGCAGCGCGGAAAAGGCTGAGGCTGAGGCTGAGTCTGAGGCTGAGTCTGAAGCCGTAGCTCAAGCTGAGAGGGGGATGCGGTAGAGAGGAATGACGTGGGAGGGGAACAGCTTGGGCTTGGGGACAGGCTGTCAGTAGATTTATGTTGACATTTCAATGACAATTGTGAAAATGGTGAAAATGCTTTCGGCTGCCATTTTGTGTTGTGGTTTCCACTTCCAACTTGTGCGCTGTTTTTGTTAAATTTGCGCAATTTGATTATCACGCCCATTATTATTGATTATCATACCAAGCGGGTAATTTAAATGCTCTATATGCCCCAGGATCATATCACATCACATCACATCACATCACAGCACAGCACAGCACAGAACAGCACATCGCATCTAGTCACGCACCATTCACCAACTAGTCACGTTCGTTACAAATGTCACGTGCGTCATATTCACGTTCGCTATATATAAACATCTGCTTTAACTCACTAATTGTAAATGTTATGCTCACCGCAGAATATCAGAAACTAACATTGCTAACTTACTCATCTTATGCAAATTCAATTTTATGCCTTGTCAGTCATCAGTTTTTATTAATTTGATAAAGTGTTGATGACAGCCGTCCGGAATTGCAATTTGCAACAAGTTATTACCAACAATATTGAAATTGTAGAGTCCTTGAGTTGGAACACAGCTGCCGCTTGGCTTGGCTAAATCATAATAACAGCATTATTAAGCATTCAACAATAAATACCAAAAACAATGACAACTGTCAACAGTTTGTGACAATCTTGATTATTTCAATTCTTCTGGCTTTATTAAGTCAAATCAGCTTCGTTTCGCTTCAATTTAGCTTAATAGTGTCCAGTTTGTGCGAGGGTAGATCAATAAGTAGCCGAGTTTGACGACGAAGCAGTCTTTGGACCACTTTAATCAAATTCCTAATCAATTTTTGCGTCAAGTTATGTTTTATGCCAAAGACAAGGGAAAATTAAAAGGAATAGACATATTAGGAATCTTATTAGAATCTGCTGCGAAGAAAGGCAAACAAAGATTGTAAAAAGTATGAAAAAACTGACTTTGTAATTTTTGCAAATCTACCTTCAAAGTCGGAAAATTAGCGAAAAACTATGGCATACACTTTTCCCATTTACTATGGGAACTAGCTTAAACCATAAAAAAATGATCTACCAACTCTTAAGTGTTGCTCTCTCTCTCTCTCTCTCTCTCTCTCTCTCTGTTTGACACAGTCTCTGCTTTTAGTTGATTTGTGACTTTAACACACATTTTTTTTGCAATTTTAATTTTAGAAATGTAAAGCTTTCAAAGGGCTTTATAGGCAATTCAATAGCGTAAGCTAGAGGCTTACTTGTTTGTGTGTTTCGCTCTTTCCTCTGTTTAATTAAAGCTACACAAGCTCAATCGACTCAAGCAACTGCAGGAAATCAAATTACAGTAATTGGGTTATCTGATAACTGGGACAGATGAGTGTGTTTTAGCGAGCCTCCCAAGGCTTGTTCAAAGCCCATTTGACTGTCCAAAGAGGCGTGGCGCAATGAGAGTCTTCAACTGTAACAAGCTGAACATGATTTGACATGCAAATATGTTGGCTGTTTCCTTGGGCATGACTGTACTTTAAAACATGACATTACTTACAAAAATATTGTGCACTTGTGTAACATGTTAGATATGTACGCATAATTATAAATGCGATTTAGATCCAACTATATATTTTATACAATGTTTTTAAAACTTAAAAGTCTACTGATTCAATATAATAAAACTTATTTTAGCAAGAATTTATATTTACATAATAATTAAGATCTTAAACAATGAAAATTTTAGAAACCCTTGGTGGCTCAAGCTGTATATGAACTAAAGCTGCATGGCAGGCTCAATGTGGGGCAATTTGTTGTTATCGTTGTAGGGAGAAGCCAACATCTCCTCCAGCATGCGATTCAATGACTCGGAACCGAGCACATAATCCGACTTGATGTTGTTATTATCCACATTGCCAATGAATACCGGATGCTGCTCCAAATCATTATCATCGCTACTTAGAATTTGCTGCAATACTGCATTTATCTGCTCAGATCCCATATTGTAGGGTTGTTCGGGTTCCATCTGAATCGCCGATACGTCCATTTCATCTGCAATGTGAGATTCCTGCTCCTCATTGGCTACCTTCCAAATACGCATTGTTTGTGTACTTATCAGCAAACCAGCACTTATGCTCATAAGAAACTGGATTATCGGCAACATAGTTTCAGAATTTGGAATGCCAAGCGTTAAGCTATTGTATTTTGTTTTTGAGTATTCAAGTATAATAAAAGGCCAGCTGAAACTTTCATTCGTTTAAATCATCATTTTCAAATTTTGGATAATCCACCTGTAAAAACGAAAAATGGACCGAAATTTTTTTTTTTATTTTTGTTTAATTTTGCTGTTTTTATAAAGTTTCATATCAAACAACTTATAAACATTAATTGTAACTGTATAGCAGCGAGCTTTTGTCTGGCTACACAGCAGCTGACATCAATCGCAATCAGTAGAGTATAAAAAACAACAGAGGGATTCCAGAAACTGAAACTGACTCTGATTTGATTTGAAATAATTTAATCAAAATCAGCTGCAGGATCGACTGAAATCAGTGTTGCTTTGATTTCCTGAAAAGCTTTCTGCCTTGAAAGATGGCGTAAACAGCCGTTTGTGAATTGCATTTTTGCTGTAAAACGTAAAGAACAAACGAGTTGCAATGGATTGTGTTGAGAGCATTAATAAAAAATAAATTCTGATTCGCTGCGATGCCATGTGGGACTCTTTACGATAGCGGGCTATTAACTCTGCCGCTTTGTATGTTTAAAAACACTTTTAATACAAACATAATCTGTTTCAGACACGGACTACCCCTAACATAATCATAAGCCTAGTATTTTGTATATTTGTGATGACATCATGATTTTTGTTTGTTTGTAAAACGGTCACACTTGCTATATTTAATATAAACATAAATGTAAAAAATGCTACCTGGCGTTGGCGTATTTGGAACAGGTGAAATAGCCAATGTGCTGGTCCCACTGCTGCGTGAGAAGGGCTTCGAAGTGCGGGCCATCTGGGGACGCACCCTGCGGGAAGCCAAGGAGACATCCAGCACACTGAATGTGGCATTTCACACAAACGTCATTGACGAGGTGCTGCTCCGCAAAGACGTTGATCTGGTGTTTATAGTGTGCCAACCGTTTCTGCATGCTGAGATCTCAGTAAAGGCACTGGGGATTGGTAAGCATGTGGTATGCGACAAGCCAGCTGGACTGCATCAGATGGATGCGGTGAAAATGGTGCGTGCATCGCAGTATTATCCAACGCTGATATCGTTGGTGAATCATCCGCTGAGGTTTCTGCCCGCCTTTACACAAATGCGTCGATGTCTGCAGGAGGAGCTCATTGGACCGCTGGCGGGTGTTGTGCTGATGGATGTGCGTGTGCAAATGGGCACGTTGTTTCCGACGAAGTACAACTGGATGTGTGATGCACAGATGGGCGGTGGTGCCTTCAATCTGGTGGGCAGTGTGGTGGATCTGGTCAGCTTCTTGCTGCAGCAGCAGGCGGTGCGTGTGCATGGCGTGCTGCGTGCGTATACCAAAACAACAGCGGCCATCAATGGCATTCGGCAGATAACAGCGCCGGATTTTTGCAATTTCCAAATGGAACTAAGCAGCGGCACGCTGGTCACCGTTGCACTGCATAGCCACACGGTGCCAGCAAAGAGCTTCTCGCAGGAGGTGCTTGTGTACGGCAGCAAGGGACATTTGGTGGTGCGTGGCGGCGATCTGTTTGTGCTCAAGGAGACGCAGCAGAAGGAGGAAGCCGTCTATGTGGATGTCCAGGATTTGCATTTCAACACCAGCAATTCAATGCTGCCGCGTCCCTATATCAAGGGCCTGTGCAAGATGGTAGGCGCGCTTAAGGAAGCCTTTGGCAGCAAGGAGTCCAGCTGGATAAAGGCACCCGTCTCTACCGCAGCAACCTTCGAGGATGGACTCTACGTTCAGGCCGTCGTCGAGGCTATACGAAAGTCCAACGAGACACGACAATGGCAGCGCGTCCAACTGTCCACGGATGCGCCGCTCAACCATGACCAGATCATCAGATACGGATATGCGCGCATGTCCACCATGTGAATGTGGTGGCAGGAGCTGTGCAATTATCCCATTTTTTTTTTTTTTTAATATACGAATAATATATATTTAGTTTAGGTATTAACACATTAGCTGATTCGCATCATCGGCTTCAACTAAAATGTATTTAACTTATTGTATTGGCATTTACATTTGCACGAATAAATCACACCGTTTAGTTTGTAAGGCTATAAAATTGAGACAATAATGTATTTTATAAAAAGTAATTCCTATGGCAGCTATATGTTATAGAGGTCCGATCTGATGCTGCATGTAGCACAATGGAACATATGTTCCAAATTTCATCAAGAAAGAGTTTTCATGGACGAAGACAGCGACTTTTTGGGTTTAGGAACGTTACCTTCAATGCATTACATATCAGAGCTGTAAAATAATGATTCATTTTTAGTTTTCAAACAATTAAATATTGCTGAGTCAATCCCATGCTTATTATAAATAGTTGGATGAAGAAAAGTAAACGGAAATGGGAACTAAAACGGGTCTGCATATATATAATTCTAGATGTTTGCTAGTATTTCAAATTGTACTATACATTCATTCTAATTATATACTATCAAATCTAATTGTAAATTTAGCTTAAAACGAGTAAATCAAGTTTGAGAAATGCCCGTCTGTATGTCCGTCCATATGAATCTAGAGCAACCAGACCTGGTTGTCAAAGTGTTAAGTTTTCCCCCTCTCATCCTTCCCCACAATTCGATAAAGTTTTATAGCTAACGTCAACAAGTTCGACATTATGACCACAGACCTGACTATAAGTTATTAATGTCTTTAATTGTGCATATTTCACAGAAAACTCTCGACTCTCAACATATAAAATGGTTCATTATATCTCCAAAAAGCTATGATCCCTGATCCGGTATCGGAAAAAATTAGTAAAATGTCACAGTTAGCAGCGGATAAAACCGTGCTGATTATATAGAATTAAATTTAAACTAAGATGTGATTAAAAGGTGTGTAGCATTAAACTAAACTCATGTTTAATAATATTTTAAATATAGGTTCAAGCTCGTAAAGTTACGGTATAAGCACAGCAACAGTTTAAAAGTTGATCTTTATCTTAAAAACACAGTTATAACATTTAATACAATAGATGTTAATACGCAGCTATATAGTATAAACATATACCTATATATTAGAGGTAGTATAAGACCGGTTAAAGATCAGCTAACACATTTGACAAATGTAGTGCAAAACAATTTGAAACGCAACTAATTAAAACACAAAACAATTTATTTAATTTAGAGAGGACGTTCACATTCAATTAGTTAAATAATTTATTATTATTGCACATTGTTGACGTCAATTTGTTTGCAGTAGATATACAGAGTCGAGATCTCTTGACAATATTACTTATTTGAGCTGAAATTATTTGAAAGAATATCATATTCAAGCCTGCTCCTATTTCCGGTATCTAGTTACTTTGAACATTTTCGATGTCATGTTCATGTTTTTCAGAACAACTAATGATGAGTCAGGAATCGACAAATTTCATTCAACCATAAAAAAATCAAACACAAACTTTTAAAACACTTTGCAAATTTACCATTTTATTTAAAAAAAAAACATTACAATTTTCTTAAACACAAAAAAAAAATAGAAAAAAAAACACTACAATTTAAGACCTATAAATTAGAATCCGTTACAAGTACTTAGTTTCTTACATTACATCCCTAAAACACTGAACAAATTAAAATTGAACATAAACTAACTTTGTTATTTGCCATAATATATAATTTAAGTTTTATGTAAGTATGTATGTATATTGTGGCTTATTGAAAAATGGAATATCTAACTTCGTTTAAATATAATGATGAATCCAAAAATATGTATCTATATATGTATAACTGGCAAGCTCTAAAGCTGTTGTACAGAGTTTTAAGTAAAATTGTTTGATTGCTTTCGTTTTTTTTGTTCCTTTTTTTTTGGTATATCATCACTTATAATACTAAGATCTATTGCTAAACTGGAACAATCAAATCGTTTATAATGCTACCCTAAAGCCTTTTTCGTACAATTTGGTTAAGGATAAACAACAAAATCAAACTAAATTGTATATAAATAGTTAAGTTTAACATAAAATCATTGGGAATATTTGGAACAAAACGAACAAATTCAGTAAATAAAAAAAAAAATGAAAAAAAAAGCACCCGTATATACACGCATAAAACATATATAAAACTAAACTAAAACACTAACTATTGTAGTTAATTGATTAATCCACCTATTAACGCTTGTTTAGCTTGCGCCAAAGCGTAATTACCGTCAACAGATGCATCACACCAATCACAATGGACATGAGCAGGACACAGTCGGACATGTGCACATCGGAGATCATCATATATTTGAGAAAGACTTTGGGACTACGAAAATGACAGTACATGACATTATCTGGGCAATCCAGAATTTGACGATCCATGCCATAAATGGCATTCAGAGCACCATGAAAGCCAGCACGGAAATAGCTAACATGCCACATCCAACGGAACAGCGGCGTTATGTCTATATAACGTGAACAGAATCCAAAAACTGAGAACAATACAGCCAATATGGGACCCAAAAAGACGGCAAGCTATAGCAAATGAAACAAATTACATTAGTATTATCTTCTATATATACATATATATATATATATATATATATATTGGAGCATTTATAAAATACCTTTGTTGGCAATGTGGCGCCCACAAAGAAGCCCCACGCCTGTGCACTCAATGTAGCCAATATGGCCAAAAGCATAAAGTAATAGATCCTGAAGGACTCGGCGCTATCGTTGTTCGTCAGTCGTACACTGATGAGTATATACAAGGCAGCACAGCAGCTCTAAAATAAATAAGATTGTCCAAATAAGTATGTGAAAATGTTAATTATACATTTTATAAGCAGATATGTGAAAGATATGATCAAGAATACCGTTCGGAGGCAGAGATTTGCGATTCGCCTGGGACTAATTTTGATAGGTCTGTGATGCTTTTGAGAAAAAAGTTGGCTAAACACTTCAATCAAGAGCTGGACAGGAACAGAAGAGATGCTCCAAAATATCTTAGATAAAAAAAATCTCAAAATCTTAGATTAAAGACTGTTGCTTATGTATTTTTCACAAAATCTGATCTATAACGAATATGGCAAATGAAATTAAGTGAAATTCCTTTCACTTCCTCAATAAGTGGAAGTCGGAACAGCTAACACGTTCATTGAACGTAAATAGTATATAAGAAATTGGTAACTCCATGTTTTATACAACATTTAAATATCGACGCGTTGATACAAACTTAAAAACCAACAAAAAAATATAAGGTATTTTACAATACTAATTAAGAAGGTCGGGGATTTCTTCATATAAATTTCCAAAGAACCTGAGCTTGCGCAGAAACCGTTTAAAAAAATATCAAAAAAAACGAGTTAAAGCCAATTTGTTGCTGTTAGCAAACACAAGAAATGAATTGAAGTCCAAACAATAGCTGCGTGACTATTTTGTTTATGAATTGCAAAATGACAGCAGCTGTCAAAAGGCTGACATGCAAATTTGAAGATCAGCAGCGATTTTCAGTGGCCGGGTGATGTTAATTTGATATAATGAGTGAATAATAAGTCATTAGCCAAACAGGTGGCTAAACACGCTATGATTGATAGCAGAAGAACTTGATTGATGTCTAACTATCTCGTAGTTAATTATTGTTTTGGCAGTTTAATGCAATTGAGAAGACTTACCTGAAAGGGTATTTCAAAGGAGATCTGCGACAAAAAGTAGGGTCCCAGCTTATACCAGCGATTAAAGTACTCCCTTGTCAGCATATCAATTTCCAGTGGAACTGCAATGATTAAAAGAATCAAAATATACATTAATCAAAACTTGAACTCAACTCTCTGATTAATGATTATGATATTAAAATGGAAATGGAAATGGAATTCGATGACACTGAACCGAGGAACCGAAGGTAAAGGTAAAGGCGACAGTGCTCCTTAAATGTAGTACATGTATTCGTATGTAGGTCAGGTCAGTGGACCGTACAAAACATTCAAACTTAACACTTTCTGAACTCAAAACCAGTTTTTCAAAAATAAATAAGAAAACAAGAAAGCGCAATCATTTTCATTTTCAGTTAGCCAAAGTTTAAATACTCTTGCAGATAAATACAAATCTAAAATCGAATATTGTAATAAAGAGAAATATTTATTATTTATTTATTTATAATATCATTTCATTTTTTAAACTCAACTTTAAGCAATCCTTTGCAAATTGCTTTTGCAGTAATTTTATGTCTTCTAAATTTAACTAAAATAACAAAGACTTTCTAAAAGTTTCTAAAGGTATGTCTAAAAAGTTTGTTTATGGTTTGACTCCATTATGAATAACCTTTCAAACGATAGCTATTTCCGATTTCCTATCCAACATAACCGATTTATACATTCTTGATAATAGAACAAGTTCAAATCATATCAAATATTCGTTCAGGTTCGAAAAAGCAAAATTTATGAGTTACAAATTTGATGAAAAAGTTATTGTACCCTCTGCAAGAGTATATCAAGATGAGTCGTCCTTTGTAATACTCTTTTTACAAAAGTTGAAAGAAAAAAAATAGTATATTGGGTTTGTGAAATATTTGTCTGTTGGACCGTCTATCCGTCCGTATGAAATTAGTATTTTCCCACAGTTTTGCAGCTACGGCAACAAAACTTGATAACCATGTTGGTATAAAACTTTGCTTCAACCACTTTCACAACCGCAAGGCAGCTTAAAAAATAGAGCATATTGCAGTCGGGAGCATTCGAGTGTCACGTTCTTACTTGTTTACTTTATGAGTCCAAGAGGTTTTTATTGTTTAAGTGCACTTTGCAAATTAACATGTAATTTAAGTATGAAAAATGATATTACATTATGACAGCGAATGCGCATCCTTGGGAGGAGTAACTCGATAATGAGACTTCAATTAAAAGCGATTAATATCTTATTAGCTGTCATTTACAAAATAAGCCAATTGTTACATTCTAATATGAACCGTCTAATGAATTCCAGTTATATTTGCTTGCCCACGATTGGCCATTTTTCCCATTGATTGTACAAATTTGTCAACAAAAAGCCAAGGCAATTTCCATGGGAAAATCAAGGAAAAAAAAAGCACATAACCAAGCCTAGAATTGGCCAAGCCTAGTAGAAATCTATTATTTGCAGTCAACAAGTGAAAACGAGACACAATGTTGCATAACCAACAAAAAAAAAAGACACAGAAAAAATTGCAGCAGCTGCAAAAGTGCTTAAGACCCGTTTATGGCCCATGTTTACAGTTAACAAATAGCTGTGACTAAAAATTGTTGTTGTCGTCAGATTTGCATAAATAATAAGTAAGTATCTAACCAAAGAATTGTTCATTTGGAGTTCAAAGAAGCTGCGCCTGCGCAAAAGCCAATAATGCAGTTTCTTTGTTTGTTTCCTTGTGATTCGAGAATCGCACTCAATTGATTCGACATTTAAAAGTACTAATCAAATAGTTTGAATTGCATTGGCAGCTACTTACATGTCAATACTACTGCCATTTTGCCAGTGTAGACCAAGAGCAGCGTGGAGCCATATAGATAGACATAGTTGCCGAGCACGGAGTGTGCACTGTTCCCCACATTCATATACAGGTATCCAAAAACGACGCCAATGAAAACGTGTGAAAAGACGCGGGCCAACAACAGAAACTGAAATAGAAAAAGAAATACAAATAGAAATAAAAATAAAAATAGAATTGAGAATATATATTTAAATACAAGTGATAGTCAAGTCATAGAGTATTGCTGGTGATATATCTCTTCTATGATTAGTTTACATTACAACAATATATAAATTTCAAAAAATAACAAAAATAAAACAGAATTATCAGGCCTGTTTCGAATTCCGATGCAGTTCGTAGTTTGCAAAAAACGTTCAACTTTTACGTTTTTCAAAGTTTTCCTTTTTTGTCTGCGGAATGAAAAGAAATTGTCAGATTACACAGAAAATTCAACAAATTCTTCAGTTCAACATTTTTTTAAATATTTTTATTCTCATTTTGAAATGAATAAGGTATTTATTCATTAGTTTGTAAAAGGAAAAACGTGAAACTAAACGTGACAGTTCTCGATTCAGCATATGCCTACTAAATAGACTCTTTGCCATCAAAACTCGGGTTCGAATTCGGTTTCGAAAAGGAGAAAATGAATGCATTTTTGAGCGAAAATCAGAGCAGTAATGCGTAAATGCATTCGCATGATCGTGCGGATTTCGAAAAAGACCTGTCTTATGTGCATATCTGTTTGTGATATACCCGTATTATTGTTGACATATAAACACCACTTTATCAATAGTACAACATTGTTTTTTTCTTCCAGTATTGATGCCAAAGAAATGCATTGACAAGTTGTTGCATGCTTCAGCCAATTTCATGGTTTGGTTAAGACAGAATCATACAAGCAATCCCTACCTATAATAACCATAGTTTTGCAGCTGCAGTATCGATGTAGGTATCTATTATTATATAATACTATACAAACATGCATCCAAGAGGCAGATAAAGCCAAAGCAGCCATTGCCAAAGGCGCAGCGCAGGCGGTCAACGCATTGAAGAAATATCTGTGTGAAGGTTGCCGTCGTGTTAGTTAGCTTTTTGAGTTATGGCCACAGTTGAGTGGGTTTCTCAGCACCAACAGAATCAAGCTTCATTCTCGATGCCATATATATGTACATACGAGTATATATATATATATATATATACACAAATATATATAAATTTATGTATACACGTTGCTAAAAACAACAAAACAATTTGCAAGATGCTAAAAGCCACTTAGACTCAATGACATAATAAAAATAACCAAGTGCACAAATTCTAATCTAAGTATTTAAATTGATGTAAAAGAAAACGGTTAAGCATCTTTCATGAATAAGCAATATATTGTAAAATTGTAATTGCAATAATAAACAAAACAAAAAACAGCTAAACAGCTGCATTTTGCTATTCGAAGAGAAGGGTTCATTTGTGTTTTGTTAGTTTTCATATCTTTTAGTCTTCAGTTGTCTCAAATGTTGCTTTTCGGTGTATCTTTCAATTGAACATCAATTCTCCAAACTCTCCTTTATCCGCTTATTCAGTTGCTGCTAACTTTCAAACTTTTTAATTTGCCCATATTGTTCCAGCTAAATGTATATATACTACATACTCTTTTCAAACTCATTGTATCCATATCAGCCTCAGCCTGTAGAATGTTAAAAGAAAACAAGTAAGAATACTCAAGTCGAGTGTGCCCGACTACGAGACTCCCTGCTCCCAACTTGCATTTCAAGCAGTTCAGCGGCAACACAAGCAAGCAGCGTACTCAACTTGCACAGTGCATGTCAAACTGTTGTTTCTGCCTGCTGAGACAGGGGAAATAGATTCTGCCATAACTTTGGTGCTATTTATCCGATCGTGTTGAAATTTACACATCCGAAAGACAATGATTAAACATACATGTGTACTAGAAATTAAAGCTTTATCTTTAAAATTGTGGCTGTGGGAGTCTTTTGCGGGGTGCATCCGAAATTTGAAATAAACTTGATCTGCGTATGGTATACAGGAATCTGCATGCCAAGTTTGGTGTCTCTAGCTTTTGTAGTCTCCGAGATCTGTGTGTTCATACGGACAGACGGACAGACAGACAGACAGACGGACATGGCTGTTGATCCTGATCAAGAATATATATAGTTTATATAGTCGGAAATGCTTCCTTCTGCCTGTTACACACATTTGCAGTACTTTATAACTCCCTTTTCCCCATTTTTAATGGGAACAGGGAGTAAAAAGAATATAAAAAGTTGTAAAATATGCATATTGTACATTGTACACAGTCACATCTAAAATACATTGTTGAAGTTTTCAGCAATATATTGTAATTTATGTGCTTAGCTATATTTGAAATAAATTTGCTGACTTGCCAACAATGTTTGTTTTAGTATAAGATTGTGTTTATGCAAGAGACTTCAAGTTTTAAGAAATATTGAACCCTTCAACTTAAATAGCAATTCATTTAAATAATCTGTTGTAGTTGGAATACTTACATTGCAGTTTAAATAATTGATTGTTAATTGCAAATAAGTATTTAACCTTAACACTTTTACATAAGAAAGCTGATAATGGTTCAAATTGTTTTTCAATAGATTTATTAAAATACACAGTTGTTGAAATGTTTGTTTGGCTAATCTTATAACTTATTCAATAAAGAACTTTAAACGCAGCTTTTAAGACATTTGATTAATGGCAAATGATACTAGATAGAATCTTAAATCAAATAAACTGGAATACTTAAGTAAACATAAGTCGAAAATAATTAAGCATAAAATTGCTACTGAAAATTGCATTTGTATTCAAGAACTCAAGTGCTATCAAATATAGAAAAGTAAATATAATATGAAATCAATATTTGTTAACACTTTACAATTTAATTGCTGTTTAGTTTATAATTTTTATAGCTGTTCAGCTTGATTAAACTAAGCTCATAATGTTTTCTAAGCGTGTAATTTAGCAAAACGAGGAATTTGAAAAACCTTCAACACCGTTTAAAAACTATTACGGAACTTGTCTTAAATATGATCGCATGTATGTTGTATGCTACGTAATATGTAATATCAAAAAAAGTTAAAAAAAAAACAAAAATTAGGTTTAGAGTCAGTCGCAAATTCCGCAATGTGCCAAATCTGAAAGCGTATCCGTGCAACATTTTTTCAAAATAATTATTTATTGTATGTACTCGCATAGCAATTAATTTGAATAGGGCCAGTAATAGCACACAACAAAGCTGGCTTAAATGTTAAACATATAATAATGTGAGGCGGTCAAGTCTAACCGAAATGAGCTAGACCATAAAGACCAACAATAACAATAACTCGCAAAAAGATAATAATAATAAGCGCAGTATAGCACGAAGGAAATATAATCTTTGGGGTGCCGAGGTTTTAATACCCTTACAGAGATTAGAATTTGAAATTAGATAAAACTAATGCTGAGTTTCTTGAGAATCAAACAAGAAAGAACCGTTAGCTTATCCGTGCCGAAATTATAAACCCTCCAGAAAACTTGTTCATATGTAAAATGTAACTTTCGACCGATAGTTGCCTTAACAGCTATAAGATATAGTTGCCAGATTATAATAAAATTTGGTCAGCGTGACGAGAACATACTGAGACGTAAAATTGTTAAATTTGGGATAGATAGATTGAGAAACAAAAGAAGGTTTTTCATACAAAAACCAATTTTTAACTGATTGTTCCTATGACAGCTATAAGATATAGTGGTCCGATTTTGATAAAATTTGGACAGCATGTCAAGAACCAAGTAAAACGCAAAATAAGTGCATTTGGTTAAGATTTCTTGAGAAACAACAAAGGCTTTTTATACAAATACTAGTTTTTCAACTGATTGTTCCTATGACAGTTATAAGATATAGTGGTTCGATTTTTATAAAATTTTGAAAATATGTTGAAAAATTGCTTAAACTTAGATATGGTAAGTTTGGTCGAGTTATCTTGAAAAACAAAATTTTCGACCGATCGTTCCTATGGCAGCTATATGTTATAGTTTTCCGATCTGGCCGATACCGACATATGTACTTCCTGCAGCAAAGAGAAGCATTTGTGTCAAGTTTTATCAAGATATCTCTAAAACAGAGAGACTAGTTCGTTAGACATACAGAGAGACGAAAAGACATACAGACGGACAGACACACAGACGGACAAATTCAAAAAATTAAAATTGCTCGAGTTATCTTTAAAAATATAACTCCAAAAACAAAACTAAAGAAATACTAAATCTAAGCGCATCACATTTTGTACAAAAATTAGAATACCCGCCGCAAGAGTACAAAAACGAGCTGTTGAATTTTTTTTAGATATTAACCAGACTTTGCACAAAAACCAAAAAAAAAAAAAAATTATAAAAAAAAGTAAAACAAAAAAAAAGCAACTTGCTTTAATTTTATGGATAAAACAGCGCAAATCGCACCGAATTACCAAATCAACATCAACTTCAACAATCAACTTGACGGGCAATCAAAGTCAAGTTGTCAACGAGTACTCGTACTGCCCTAAACCGGCATACCCGTAACCTTGTGCAAATGGATAACATGAGCAAGCACTTATACATCTACACAAATATATATATATGTATATATATATAAGATATTTTGGACTTACATAGTTGCGTCTGGCACAGATCAAAATGCGTTGCATCAGGAGCAGATATTGCATGAGGAACGAAGCTGAGGCGATCACATTTTGCGACTCCGTCGTCTGATTGGCAAGTCCGGCGGCTGTGGATTCAGATTTGGATTTGGATTTGGATGTAACTATGGCTATGGCATTGGCATTGGCAAGTGGCTGCTCCAGCGATTCTGTTGAAGCACTCAGCGCTTTAATCTCCTCCAGCGCCAGCTCATGCTGCCCTGGTTTCACATAATCGTAGCTTGACAGTTGCGTCAGAGCAATTGTTGATAGATTTTGAGACGAGGTGCTAAGTTCCTTGTCTGTAATTGTAAATGATATAGTGTGTATGATATATAGCACTTGAGAGTTGCTCACGTTGATTTAAAACCTTTGGCAACTCACCTTTTATCGTTGTTATAATCTGCGGCATATTTGCACCAATCATATATGGATATTGATCAGCATCCTCGTAATACTTTTTATTTGCCGCTTCAATTAGATTATTTATATCAACGCTATGCTCGCCAACTGCCACCTCCAATACTGTTATTGAATACAAATCAATCAATGAAATATTTTCTATATTTATATAAAGTAAAGTAAAACGTACAGTAATCGGCCGGATTATGATAGCTGGGACAGATCAGCTGATGATCTGCGAGAAACGGCACCAATTCCCGCACTCTGCCCTGGTACATGCAATGTCCATCTGCTACCGTATATAGCTTGTCGAACATCTCAAAGATCAGCGCACTGGGCTGATGTATAGTGCAGACAATTGTATGGCCCTGGGTAGCCAGTTTCTTAAGCAGTGCTACACATGAGCTACACGAAGAGCTATCCAGGCCACTAAAGGGTTAAGAAAGGAAGTATATTTGATGTGTAAATGTCTAAAGAACGTTAAATAAACAAGTAGTTATCATATGAATCATGCATAGATAGTGATATTTGCATTCATTCCATTCCCAATCAAACCACGTCATAAAAAAAAAGGCATACTACAACTGAAAGCAAGTAGGAATGCTCGACTGATAAATACTCTGTACTCAAGTCTGAAGTACTTTAATAAATCACACACACATTAGCTGCTGTTTCTATTTACGAATCTGTTCTGGTTTCCACACAGGTGAAGTGATTTTCACTTGACTTTGATCTTGAATGGAATTCAGTTGAAAATGATCTGCGATTCAAATCCCTGGCTGGGAAATCAACACATTTAATAATAAGTTCAATTCCGAAATATTTGGATGAAAGTGGATACCGGAAAAGAATTGATAAACTTGATATGCGATTGTTGAATATCAAAAATGTACATACATACATAAAGTTGCCTTCATTTGCACAACTTTATTATACTCTTTAATACATTTTGATCGATCAGATCGTATATTGTACATATAATATACGAAAGCTTTACCAAATTTGGATACAACAGTAAGACAGACATTTCTAAATGGAATTTGTAATGCCAATTTTCAAATAGATTAATATTTACTTATGCCTTTGCAGCTATTTACATCACTTTATGGTAGGGCTTTAACCATTTTTATATACTCGTATGTTAGGTACAGGGTACAAAACTTAGTTATGTGCATGATTTTGTAAGATAATAGAGAAACAGTACTCATAGGACTGTCAAAGGCATAATATAAATATAAATTCTATGATTTACACACATATACAAAAAATATATAAATTCCATTTTTTATGATGTAAATAGCAACCACATACTGTTAAATACATTTTGTAGAATTGTAGTCAATGAATATTTAAAAGCAGGTCAATAGACTTCGGGGTTCAAATTGCCAATCATTGTAAGTAATGGTTTGAAACGAATGCTTGAACACTGTAAAAAAAGTAAAAACAGGTAGGTAAAGTGTTCTAAGTCTATGTCTAGACATTAACATTTAACAATATTAACACTTTTCTACGGTTGTTGACACAAAGTCTCTCTTTTGCAAAAACAAGTATTTCGTCTTTGAAGCGGAAGATTGAACAGAACGAATTGAACTTTGCAGTTAATTGATTGACTCTATTTACAGCAGGTTGTAAAATAGATTGTTAATACATCCATAAAGATATTATTAAGCAGGTAATAATCAAGGTATTTGAAATAAGTGTCGATTGGTGTTTAAACTAGATCAAATTAAGCACTTGATTTCTGTGCAACAATACATGATTAATGATTAATGAGCTGGTGTTAATTGATTTTGAAGGTTTTTATGTTTTTAATGTTAGAATGCTTTAATTAATTAAATTTTCCATTCTGATAAGTAAACTGTTTACATATATGCCAGATGCTTATATTTATATTTATATTTATATTATTATTATATACATATAGCACATTTTTCTAGGCCAATTGATAAGTCTAAATTTGCGCGCTTTTTTCAAATTACTGTCATATTGTCGTAGGCAAAGTACTTGATCTGATCGGTCATCATTCAGGCAATTATTCTTTAGTTATCATTATCACTATGCCATTTCACAAAAATATACAATATATTAATATTTACTCACGTCGTTGGCTCGTCCAGATAGAGCACCGGCGGATTGCTTATCAGCTCTAGGGCAATGGCGAGACGCTTCTTCTGTCCGCCGGAGAGTTTTCCCGTATAGACATTATAGCGATGCTCCAAACCCAGCAGCGATAAGATGTGCTTGATCTAATTAGGCAAAAGTGGGTGAAAATAGATGAGAATTACGGCTAAATTTGGTTTGAGCTAGTTCATATAACGATATTGGAAATTGTTAATCAAATCAAATTATACCACATTCAGAGATTACTTACCAAACTGATTTTGTGTGCTTTGGTCACACCAAAGCCAAGTTTGAGATGCGCTGCCATTAACATTATTTCACCCACCATCAGCTGTGGACGCAATAGATCATCCTGGTGTATATAGCATGAGAGTCGTCGAAATCTTTCCGAGCTTGTGGCCATCAGTTTGCCATTGACTCGAATGCTGCCCGTGACTCCAGTTGTACTGCAAGTAGATAGAGAGAGAGAGAGAAAGGAGAAAACAAGTTGAAATCTCAACGAACTCACAAAAGACACATCAATGGCAATATATTATTATGAATGTCTAGTGAAATGTCCGACTTGCATATAGTTTTATATATAAGTGTCTTTCAAGTTCATAGTTTAATGACCGATAAGCCCATAAGATAAAGACTTAAAGAGCTAATATAAAATAATCATCAACTAATCGATTGGAAGTTAAACGATCGTTATGAGATTTTCAGCATAGTTGGAAGGAATAATATTAAATAATAAGTCTGGTTGAATATGGCTAGATCGACTCAACTATTGTGTTAAGCTTAAGCACATGTGTAGGGTTAAAGAAGCCTTCAAGTCAGCTACCGAGTATTTATACAACTTGTATATGCATTATTCATAAACAAAATGTTATAAATATTATTATTATTATATTTCCAATCAAAATAGTATGCATCTAATGTATAGAATGAATCTAATAAGTTGTTTCCACTTAATCAGTATCAGCTGCTCAGCTGTTGTTGCTTTTCACGTTGTCGACACAAAACGCGAATTGATGCGTTGATAGCGTTTTAGCTTTCACTGACAGTTCCGTCTTAGATTATTACATATACTATTGTATTATTGTATTATTGTATTATTGTATTATTGCATTTATTCTTGACACTTTAGCTTTCAACATTTCCAGGTCATTTGCGTCGGACACAAATGGTGTGCATGCAAATTACGGAAAGAAAGTGACTCAGAGGACGCAATTTGTTTACATTTTGTAGTTTTACTTATTCAATGCACATATTATGCGTTTTAACATATAGATTTATTATAATGAGAACTTGAACTGTTGTTCTATTGTTGACATATGTATGTACGACTATGTACCATATAAATCGTATGTTTTCAAGATTTGACTAGCGCGTGTCGAGTGATGCAAAAACAGCTACATCGTAAAGTTCTATGGGAAACTTTGTAATTACAATTGTTGTCACGTTTCAAATCAACAAAATTACACTTGCAACGGTTCTCACATGAGTACAAATCCTATAATTAAGTTAAATACATATATATATATATATATATTTCAAACATATTCAAATACTAACTATTTAAAATCTATCAAAAATTGTATATATATATCGTATTATATCATATTGTTGGCATTGGTTTTTATTTTTTAAATTATATGTTCCCTGTCAGGCCTGTTAGACATTGTGAACCACTCTTAAATGTTCTCATTCTCACTTTTTACAAGATTTTTCGGATTAAATTCACTCACATTCTATACTTAGAATAAAGTTGCCATTCATATTAGATTTAATAAATTAGCTTCAAAACAATAATGAAATTTTTCACTTGTTAAAATTTTTGCTGAAAGTGGATACCAAAACAGTTCTGTATTTGTTTTCTATTGTTCGATGATTCGTTGAACACAAAAACACCCGTTTAATCGATTGAGAATCTACTTTTTGTTGTTGGAGTGTAGTGACAAACGATAGATCATCATAACATTCATATCCTCGTGTGGGCTTGCGAACCCGGACCTTTAATCTATTAAACATTCGCATAAAGTAGATGCTACAAACCAAAATTGTTGCATAAGCTATTATATAGTAATCGCTGTAATAGACGACTTGAACAAGACAGGCAGACAGTTGTTGATGTTAATCAGGAATATATATTTATATATATATGTATATATGAAATAAAGCTGAACAAAGCTAAATTGCAGCGGAATTGAATACCGTTGTTCAAGCTACAAATGCATTTTGTAAACAAAACAAAAAACTTGAAATAATCATTTCTATACAGCTAAAAGTTGAATGACATGAGATAACTTACCAGAAACCTGACATAACATTGAGCAGTGTGCTCTTTCCAGCGCCGGATGGACCCATAATAGCCGTCAGTTCGCCGGATCTAAAGTTACCCTGAATGCCGTGCAGGATCTCCTTGGTAACTATAGGATTAACAAGTTTATTAAGATGTTTAAGCTCAACTTTGAGCTCGACGCTTACCAAACTTGCGCTCTGCAAATGAAAACTTGCGTATCTTATAGCGCACATTCGAGAATTCTATATCAACCGGTTGGCAACCACTTTCCGCCCGCAAGTCACCCAAATTGTTATTGACTTTGCCAGCCGAGGATGTCGATGAGGTCTCATCAATGGATAGTTCCGATCTGGCCGATGATGTTGTGCAGCAGTTGATATTTAAACAGCCAGTTGCATTCTTTTGCCTGTCAATATGATGTTCACTTTGACTGCCACTGCTGCTGGCGCCGCTGCTGCTGCTGGTGTCGCCACCGCCGCCGCAGCAGGCAGCATCTGTGGCTTTGATATCTGGCAAGATAGTCATATGGAAAGCGTATAATGTTGCGTAGTTATGCCTCCAGTTTTGACTTGGCTACTTGAGTGCTTTTTACTGTAGCAGTTGAGACTCTAAAACTAAAGAACAAAAAAAGATTGCAAATTGCAATTAAACAAAAATTTAAAATATTTCAAACTAATTCAAACTTTTATGAAAGTTAATAAGAACTCAAGATTTCATCCGTCTCAAAAAACTGTATGTATCAATCTATTGCGCGAATGACAAATCCCTTCCGCAGTCAGTCGATCCAACCAAGCACATAAAACTAAGGGGCTTGCCTACTCACTTGAAGTTTTTAGAGTTGCCATACCATTTGTTAAGCATGTCGCGCAACAAATTTTAAAAGTTTTTTGCTTATAAGTTCCAAAGAACAATTGCAAAAACAAATTAGCTCACTCCAAATTGAATAAAAAATGAACTTAATAAAGTAGTTGATCAAAAAGTATATTAAAAGTGAGAAAAAATATAAAACAAGATTATTTTTATAAGTTGGCAATCCTATGGCCTTGTATGCAAAAAACAAAAATGTTTCTACGAGAAAAGTATTTTATATACTATTATTTAAAACGGAATTTTCGATAGATGATAGAACCGATTTAACTAGTTGTTGCAATTTAGATAATTTTGTAAGCAAGAATGTTGTTTTACGTTGTGATCTTTAACGTGTTTTAATTCGTTTCACCGTTAATTGCAGATTGTCAATGTCATTTGATTGGACTTTATAAAGCCCTTATTTAATGTTAATTTATGTAGTTTTTGAATCAAACAAGTTCGAATTCTTCAAACGAAAGTGAACAACTATGAGATACGCTTTAGCTAATCTTTGTATTTAATTGGACACAATTGCAACAAGCAGTGTACATCAAGAAGTTCAAAGCAAGCAGTGCAATTCTATAACATTATAGTTTCTCAAATAATTGTACAAAGTTGATTTACTTTGATAATTGAATTATGTTTGCCAAAACTCAGTGAAATTTTTTGATTATTATTTATTGTAAAACATGCCAAATTTGAAATACGTGCAATTTTGGAATTTTGCCTTGTCTGAAGTGGGCGTAATTGTCACATGTTTCTTCTACCCCGTAAAACAATTAAAGCCACATGCTTAATTATAGAGCAAGCAAACACGTGTTGTATGTGCTATCTTTGAATGGGGCGGTTCACACATTTTTATATTATTATTCAAACACAATTCATTTATTATTTATTATTCAATTTTGCGTTTTTAATGGGCGTCACATTGTGAATTAATCAAAACTCTAGCTGCAGCTTATTACGAAATACATTTTAGTTAATCTTAAGCTGACTACACGAATAATAACATGCTCAGGTAATTAAACTTTGACATAATAATTCCATCTTAGGTCTTAACTTTAGCTTTTGTTAAAGGTGTTAATAAGCTGTCTGCTTGAATTCTTAACTGCGTTTCGCACTCTCTTGTTAGTTTGTTGTCTCGGGTCATTCCACTTGACTCGATCTTCACAATAGGTAAACAATTTTTTAGAGTCGTTTATAGTAGGCATGAATCATTCCAAAAATTATACTACGTATCGAGTTTTGTTTGTTTTGGTTATGGAAATTGCGCTGTATGCTAATTTTGATAAGCCAACAAAGGGCACACTGCATATCCTGCATATTAAAATAATCTTCGCATTAAAAAATATATATATATATAGTTTTATATATGTATAATCATTGTTATTAGTCAATTACAGCTGAAACCATAAACAACACTGTTTCATAAAATAAATGACTATCTAATGTGCTTTGATTTATGAAAACATGATAGGCTTTAAACATATTATTATCATATTATTTTTGATATTGCTCATTTCTATTCAAATTCAATGAATTTTCTGGAATTCTCGATGTATGAAGTTTTTAGTAGCGTTGGAACCAGTTCGAATTGAACTATTTAAACTATATACTCGATTAGAGTTGCTTAAGTTCATTTGGTTCCTTTTTTTGTACATTTTTAGTTCAGCAGCTTAAATTTTCATTGATCGGAACTAACGAAACGATTTGTTGATTTATCCAAAAAAGAAACTTAGCAAAAGATTAGTTCTTTTATCCAAAAAGCAACAATTAGTTTCTTTATCAAGAAAGTTTACTTCTTTTGTTGTTAAATAAACTACTCAACTACATTCGCAAAAGGAACTAGAGTGCTTCTAGTTTTGGGCAACTTTCAAGGCTTTTTCTTCCACATAATCCACTTTTTCAAGACTCGATGTTGACTTTGCTGCAAATGTTCAGCAGTCAATCAAAAAACAAGCAGCTGATTGCCAAAATCAAATTGCCAACCAGTTTGAATGCCTTGCAGCAAATGGTGCAAAGTCATGATCAGCGGGGTGTGCCCCAAAACAATTAGCCAAATTGCAGACAAAAGCTGGCTAAAAACATAATCATTGGCTTAAAGCATTCACTTAATTATGGTATTGATCTCAATCCAGTTACAATAGATAAAGCAGCCAGAAAGCAAAACAAAACAAAATACAATTTCATATCATATTTACATATCATAAACATCCAACTGAGAAAGTTAAGTTATTAACTAGTTTAGTTAAGTTAAGTTGATTTATAATTTTGTTACAAAATGTGCAACGCATAGATTAGATTCTTTTCATATTCAGGAACTTATCGTTTTAAAGACTGAAACTAGTCGAAAGCACAGTTCAATAGTTCAATGCATGCGGTCATGCGAACTAGTTCAGTTCAGAGCGACTCAACTGTACCAAATATGCCCAAAGAGCATTTAGACAAGTCTGGCAACGCTGACAATTTTGGCAAACTTTGTCACTTCTGCAATTTAATTGACACACAATTTTAATTTCTTTTCTTTGTGAAAGAAGCATTGGCATTAAGTATTAAGCATTGTGACATTTAAACGTTCAAGTGATTTGGTAAGTAGCTGTTTTTCAAATCGCATTTTGTGTTTGTTTCCGTTTTTGCTGGCAATGCACATGCATGTATGTACATACATATGTATGATTGTGTGTGTGTCAAAAAGCGCATGTGCAACTTGTATGCAAAAAAAAAGAAAAGAAAAGAAAAGAAAAGAAGGTTATGTTAAAGCGGTTGCAGGCAGAAAGGCAGGCCTGTTCCCATTTTCACTTTTGGCATAACTTTACGTATAGAGATTTTGCCTTTTATTGTTGCAACTTTCATTTCCAAACAACAAATGTGCTTAATCTCAACTTCAAATCAAGAAAGTGCAAATATTCAAGGAAAATGGCATTGCCGTTAAAGTCTTGTAGAAAGTGAAATTGAAAACAGGCTCAAATTTGTAAACTTAACTAACTAGAATACTTTCGGAATTTAGATTTAAAATGGCCGAGGCTCCGTTGAGAAACTTCAAGAAACCCTGGTTTCATTTCCAGGATGATTTTAATCTAAAGGATGAGCGTGGTGTCCGTTGGTGGTTGCATGACGAACATATGAACCTGTTGGAAACCTTTTCGGATACGGAGCAGTCTTCAAAGCCGATTGATGAAACGGTGATCAGCGGAACCACAGACAGTGAAATTGTTCTAGTCACTACGAAATGGCCTTCCGAAACAAATTTGGAGGATTCCAAGTTATATGTAACTGTTCCCAAGTCTCTTTTCCCTGATTCCAAATCTTATTTCCATGATTCCAAATCTCATTTCGATGATTTCAAATCTCATTTCGATAATTCCAAATCCCATTTGAATGATTCCAAATCCCATTTGAATGACTCCAAATCTCATTTGGATAAGTCCAAACTAATTTGGGATGATATCAAACCACTTTGGGATATCAAACCACTTTTGGATTATTCTACCGAATCAGATTTGGATGATTCCGAATCAAAATTGGATGATTCCCTACCAAATTTGGATGATTCCGAAGCAAATTTTGCTGATTCCGATTCAAGTTCGGATGATTCCGAATGCAGCAATTGCTGTAAATATTATGTGTTTACCACCTACTAGATAGAGGATAAAAAGCCGTAGCCGCCTCTAAAGATTAAATCAAGGAATCGATTTAAATGTCTTAAGATTGATATTGATGGGTATTTAAAAAAAAAATAAACGTGGTATTTGCCAGCAATTGAAATCAATACTAACGGTCTTTTTTTTAGTAATATTCAGTAGGGTTATTGATGGACAACCGATTAACGAGTTAAAAACATTGATGTTTCCGAGTTGGTGATGAACAAAAACTGGAAATGTCGATTGGAAACTATCGCTTATCGTCAAAACATCGAGTTCACAAAAACATTGAGTAAAACAACGATAACAATCTATTGATGAATTTTTTACATTACTCCAATGATTTTAAGACTTCAAATATTTGTGACAATCAACAGGTACGTAAATCTTTAATATGAAGTTCAAACCGTCCTCAATCTTCAACATAGGCCAACTGTTGCAAGTTTTGAGTACGTTTTGAGTGCACATTGATTAAATGATTCATTAATTGAATCAATGTCAATTGAAGTGGTCTCTCGTGCCGTTAAGTTCAAGGTCTTCTGGCTGATCGTTGTTGCATAAATACATTTGTACATACAATAATCATGTTTTAAATGTAATTTCGCATCAATTCCGGCATGTTTTTATTTTGGTGTTCTGAATTGCGTGAAGTGCTTAGGAAATTAGCTTTTGTATCAATCAGGCCTGTTCCCATTTCCGAATCCAATCAAAACATTCGGAATCGTAATTATTAGCTGTCCTGAGTTCCAAATAACGATAAAAAGTTCAGATTCAAGTTTTTTCTTTTGACAAAAGAAATATAACTATTTTATTTGAAAACCGTAATAAAAAGTTCTGGGAAAGGAAACAGACTTGAATATCATATTGAAAATGCCGCATCTTTCGAAATGTGGAATATAGAACATGTATTTTGATGCTTTTGTTCAAATCAAAGTGAATTCAATGCGCAAAATTGAATAGATAATTGTAAATTGAAACATTATAAGTGAAAATCACTTGCTTAATATCTTAACAAAAGCGAAATCTCAGCTGGATACCGTTGCATTCGATCAAAGCCTCATTTATAAAACATTCATAATTCTAATCGAAATCGATATCTTGATATATTGTACATATATTTGTTTGCTCTCCTGTGTTTGCATCATATAACAATTCTCAGTGTTTAGAGGCCGTGTGAAAGTGTGCAACAATTTACGAGAAATATAAAAGTGTTTTAATGCCTTTCTGTAGTAATTTGTGATTTGTTACAGCAAAGTTTGTTTTCTGTTTCACAATTACATACATTGTATGTACTTTTGTACATGCAAATTTTTGAGAAACCAAAAATCGTACGCGATTTCAATTACAGTCACGAATTTCAAATGCTTGAAAGCGTGAGCAACTTTAGCAAACAAATTTCGAAAAAAAAATTATAATAAGTACAATTAGAATAGAGCACTTGGTCTTTCGCTCAATTGAAAGCATGATAAACAAAACATGAAAAAAAAAAGAATGAAATTGGAATAAAATTCAAGAACTGGATAACGTGAACATGAGAAACATTAAATATTCGGATTCGTATTCGTCGCCTAGTATCACGATTGTGATATAGAAAAGTGACGTCGTCAAGGTCAAATTGGCTTGGAAACTAGCGTTTATTGTGTGCGATCAGGGACCAAGGCCATTGGATACAGTATATAGAAATTAAGATACATATAGTACATATAAGTATGTTACAGTGATTCATGTTGCTAGTCAGCTAAAGCGTAATACTTTCATTCGATTTTTGATTCTTTTCTTTTTTTTATTTTAAATGCATAAATTCATCATTATTATTCTCAAGTAAAACGAACGAATTCCAAACGATAAACGAATTTTGGCACTTTTCTAATTTCCAATCGAAAGATTTGGTTTTGTCTTCTGCAAAGTCGAGTTCGAACCCAAGTTTTGATAGCTAGCAAGCATATGCAGAATTGAACATAGCCTCTTTGCTGACAAACTTAGAAGAGCAGTCAATTTCGTTTCCGCAAATTTTCAACGGAATCGGAATTCAGAACAGGTTTGATATTTTGTGGAATTTGAGCTTTCATACAGAATGAAAGATAAGATCGCATTGTACTCTTTATAATACACATTATATAAGCACTTGATCGTACTATGTAATATTATTGGGTATAGAGCATTCAAAGTAAGAGTTCAAATAGTACGTGCTTTGTTTTTGTTTTTTGCAAAAAAAAAAAAAAACCAGCATTACGTGACATGCAAAAGTAGACACAATCATTTTTAGTGGATTGTAAAGATTATGTTTTCACTTTTTTTAGTAAATATATATATTTTTTTTTTAAATTTCTTGTAAAGCATTATTCTACGGATCTTTATTATCGCTTAATATCACAAAAATAAAACTTATTTCATGAGTATTACATTCTGATTTAAAAATAACTGATTTCGCATTTCCCCAATTTATGTAATGATTGCACTTTTCACGCTTCGAATAGACTGTGCTTAAAGAAATATATAAAATATTTACTTAAGTGCGTTTCAAGTTCAAAGACCAAGTCGAATCACAACAACCTCTTTACGCACTGAACCCATTTCAAATTGTAAAAGGTGAATTTCAGAGACTATAAGAGCTAGAGACACTAAACTTAACAGTTCGGTTCCTGTTTATCATACAATATTAAGTTTATTTTCCCACACCCCCGAAAAAAAAAAAAACTAACAAGCTTTAATGATACAGACTTGATATTTTGCACATATAATTATATTATCAAAGTTGTTAAACTAATTAAATTTCATTCCGATCGGATAATAAACACAAAAGTTATTAAAGAATCTATTTTCCCACTCTCAGTAACAGTAATGCAGGATATCTCGTAGTTGGGCACATTCGAGTAGATCAATCTCCACTGGTTTAAAATACAACCAATTTCTTAAATGTTAAAAAAATAAATCGTTGACCCAAGATTAGTATTTAATGCGTACGAAGAGAACGAACATGTTTTTTTTTTTTTTTTGTAAAGAACAGTTCTTTGATGACCCCATCTTTGCTTTTCTATATGTACGAAGAGGACAAAACATGTTATTTTTTTTCATTTATGAATATCCCCCCACTCAAAAAAAAAACCAAAAATGCTGCGTCGCATAAGCAGACAGAGACAGGAAGATAAACAGACAGAGAGACGACAGTGGCCTACTTTTGTGTGTTCGCTGCTGCGCCCAGAACAGATGATAAACAACACTAACAAAAGCAACTTTCGACTAGAACCCAAATGTGCAGCGAGCAGATCTTTGCTCTTTCTCTCTGTTTTTAGGCAATTCTCTACCCTCCTCACTCTACCATATGCACTCCAACCAGAACCCAAATGTGCAGCGAGGGGATATTAATTTTCTTGCTCTCTCTGTTTTTGGGCATTTCTCTCGCCTGCCTACCCCACCTCTCTCTCCCACATGCACTTCAACTAGAACCCAAATATGCAGCGAGGGGATATTAAATTCAATTTCTTGCTTCTTTTGTTTTTGGGCATTTCTCTCCACTTCCCTACCCCACTTCTCTCTCACATATTCGAACTAGATCCCAAATGTGCAGCGAGGGAATAATCCTCCACCCACCCTACACACCCTTCTCTCTCCATCTCACTCAAACGCACGTGAGATGTCAGTGTCAGAGCGGCCAAGTTAACGAACCTGTTGACCGTTGTGATGTTGGCGTCAATGTCTGCGTTTGCGTCTGCGCCTGCGTCGACGGCTATGTTTCGCTGCAGTTGTTGATGTTTGTTATTGTTATTGTTATTGTTTTGGCTGCGACTGCGCGTGGCTGCGGCTGTGCGTGTAAGTGTGGGCGTGGGTGTGTGTGTGAGCCTGAGTACACTTCTTTTTGAGTCGCAAAGTTTGTGCGCGCATATGAACTAAAACAATGCGACGCAAAAGTTTACAAGTTGAAAAACGACACAAGGCACAATTCATGAATGAAGCGTATTACATGCAATTGTGCTTATAATAAATAAAAAATACATATATGTACATATATTTACATAAACATTGAGTGTTTGAACACTGAACACGCGATAATTATTTGGTATTGAGCTGGTAAAAATAATGTAATTTTTGAATGGTAATTTATTGTATTTCGTTGCATTTGAGTTTTGTTTTGTTTTGTTTTGTTTTGTATTTTGTATTTTGTTTTCTTTTTTTTACATTAAGTTGACAGAAACAACAGGCTTAAAGCTACATCAAAATATATACAGTATATGTTTCAAATGCAATTGTCGTTGCCTGCTGCTGCGCTGTCATTCGTTGTTGCTTTCTGCGCTTTGTGTTTCCTTCTTCTTCATTGAACTTATGCAGATCGATGGCGCGTAAATTAATTTTAATTGTGTGCTGCTTTTTTTTATACACTGTACATTATTTACTTCTTTTTTGGTTTTCACTTTGACGCGGGATTCGTCCGGCCGTGTTTCCGTTTTACAGTGCGAGTTGTTCCACATGCGCCGCTTGCTGCCGTTAAACTAAAGAACTCGCTCCCAATGGCTTATTATTATATTGTACTTGTAGCACAGAGTCAGCTGAGTCAATTCCAGATGCTCGCTCAGCTGTGCCGGCATATGCACAGTGGTATGATATTTGTAGTTGATCTTGTCCAAAATGGAAAAGAAAAAACAAATGTTTGCTTGCAAATACGATATGGTATCAACGCATACTTTGAGCTATGTTAAAATTTGATTTATTTAAAAAATTACTCACACTGATTAGTTGCGATCAGATAATTCGTTTAAATAGCTTTATTTTAATGCAGCAAATAATCGCATCAAACATTATTTACTTGTGTAGTTTTTAGTTTTTCTACTAAATCATTTAATTTTCACTATTAATTTCTCAATTTTTAGATTATACTAAACATTTGACTACTTATTTTTAACATTTCTTGGCCTTATTGTTTGCTTCAGAGTTGCGACAAATGTTGGACCAATATTTTAATTATATATTTTATTTTGAACACCCCCAGATATTTCTTAATTGTTAATCTTTAATTTACTTAACTTTAATTGTTAACCTTAAAATTTGTAATTTACAATAATCCTCAGTTTTCACTTGGTGATTGCACATATTCATACCACTTTGCAGCAGCAGCGATCAAAAGCTTTTACGCTCTTTCTCTCTCTTTGTCTTATTAGCTCTTTTGTTCTCTTTCTCTCTCACTCTGTAACTGTCTGTCTCATGCCGGCTCTTGTAACGTTTACGTTACGTTGCAGCTGTTGCGTTATTTTAAATCATATTTCATATTGTTGAATGTTGCCGGGTAATGTCTTCACACATTACAAACATACATACATAAAAAAGATAATTAGAAAATGCAATGGCCTCTATTTCTAGACACAATGTAAGCAATACATACAAACATATATTTAGACATACATACATACATACATATGTATATATGTTTTTTGTGTAGACACAATGTAAATCTTGGGTAATTCTGTCTGCTTTGGTTTTTCATTTCTTACCACCTGTGGGCAATTTGAGTTTTCACCGCATTCGTCTCAAATGCGTGCAACACAAGAGTTTCCCTGATGACGTTTATTGCATACAGATGATTCACAGCCTCAACTTGTGTTTAAAACAGTTTAAGATAAAAAGCTATTTGCGGTTTTGGGTTGGGTTTTATATAGTATTCTGGAAATACATTTCTTACGCAGCTCTAGTCTATTTTTATATTTGTTTCACAAGTCATTATTTCCCAGAATGTGCATTTGTTTATTTAAAACTAAACTTTTTATGAAACTATAAGTTTGGCAGGTCTTTCTATTATTGATATTATATTTATTAAATCAGGATAACGGAAAAAAACATGTATTTTGAATTCATTTATTCTTGATGATTTGAAAAGGATGACTTAATTATCTTTCTCAAAAACAAGAAGAATTGAGTTAAAACTTGATTTTATTCTCAAAGAATTATCAAATTTTGACTTTATTTGATTGATTTGATTTCAGTTTTTACTTTCAAAAAAGAATTGCATTGAAATTTGATTTCAAAATTTCAAAATTATCAAATTTTGACTTCATTCTAATTCTCGAAAATAGAATCAAAGTGCTAAGTACTCAATAAAACTTCGAAATCCAGAAATGAACATTCTTTCACTTCTTTAAAAATTGACTATTTATTATCTTTATAACAAGGCTGCAAGCCTCCAAATTTTTCGAATAGGTTTGGTTTGGGGGTTCGAACCTCGAGGAAAACTTAAGGTTCGGTTCGCGGACCGGTTTTCGGAATACCCGAACCGGAGGATTTGGTTCAATGAAATTTAAAGCAATTAATAAAATTTTATATGAATAAGTTTGGACTCATATTTGATATTATACATAAATTGTTCCGGTTCGGGTTGAGGTTCAGGGGCACAAACCTGAGGACCCTAAGAGCCCGAACAGAACCGGTTCTGCGGAGTTCGGTTCGGAACCGGTTTGCGACCTTGCTTTATAACGTATGAATAATTAATAAGTGTCTAGTAGTCAAAGGATTTTGAAAACGTTGTTTAGAAAAGCACAAGAATCCACCTAAGATGACTTGGAACTCATCTTTCTTTGGAAATCTTTAAAATACACAAAACTCTGAAAATTTCGAAAAAAAAAAACAAAAACCAAAACTGACGGGTATAAGCTTAAAAGTACTCGGAGAAGAGGTTTAACCAGCCGATATAATATTAATTCTATATAAACAAACAGAGCAAAGCTTATCGTTATAAGTTAAAAAAATGACGTACGTAGTTGCAGTATTAACATTCTTGACATTATACAAATGTGGCTAGCCGTTACAGAATATGCACTTATATATGGCTTATATAATTATAGCCAATCCCTGACATGCTTTCTCAATTGATTAACTCATCATTATAAGCTTATTATTCAATCAGAATTTAAATTACATTTGTTTTTTTGTTTGTTTGTCGGTCATCGATAATAAATCGTATGTTAAACATTTCAGTGGCTAGTTAAGCGGTTAATAGGTTTTATCTAACCTGTAGTTAAACTTAATCAAAGCGATAACCGATTAATAATCGTAATTTGTGCTTGCAATTAAGTACACGTGTATTTGTTAATGCAACTTAGGAGTGTCAAACTATTGGTGACACTATCGATAGTATCGATATATTCATTTCATGACATTTCGAGTGAATTTTATTCGTTTGGAAGACTCAATAGATTCAGTTCTGCTCTCATTTCCAATTTCGATGAAAACAATCGGAATTAGCTGTTCTGAGTTCCGTATATTGATGGACATTTGGATTATAAAGCTTTGCTTTTGAGGCAAGCTTTTCTTTAAAAAGTAGAAACCGTTGGTAGTTCTTTCGAAAACAGGAACACATAATTATTTTGATACTCTTAATGGTTCAATAAAAACAAATACATTTTGTTTTTTCTTTTTTTAATTTCAAAACTAAGTTGACATCTCTAATAAGGGAAAAAAAACGTGATCTCTCTTAAATTTGCGCACTTTTTATAGCAGATAATTATAGTCAATTGGCAATTGGCTAAGTTGTGACCCTTAAAACCGTTGAACTACTTTATAATGACGCAGTATCGGCGGAATTATTGTCATTAACAGTATTATGGCAACAGAAATTAATTATAGCCACATACATAGTAGTAAATACATAGAACATGCAATTAAGTTATTTATCTTTCTCCGATAAGCAGACAATATTTGTACTGCTACTGATAAGAAGTATTTGATGATAGCGGTGCTTAGATCATGGTTACTTACATTTATTTGAATATCATATCAAGCTTATCTCATAAGCCATTTTATGATGTTCATGATATATATATTTAGTATGTCAACTGATTAGGCTACTGATTAGGGCATTTGAAAAACATTTGTTTTGATTCACATGAACTTTGAGCGATAATATCGAAAATATGCTTACATAAGGATTATTAATATAGCCAAGACTAAATCATTAATATTCAAACACATAAACTTTCATTTCATATTTATGGCTACTTATATGATTATAGTTGTAACATCAATTGTTATTCGAATCAATTCTATAAGATAATAGTTATATCATCTATTGATATTGATATCAATTCTAAATGACCTTCGTATTTTCTTCCTTCGTCATTTTATTATTCATCTGGTATCATGTTAGGCCCTACCTCTAGGGTAATTCATTATTCCTTTCAAGTTTTTTTTATCTAAAGATCTAGGGTCTGCATAGGGCTCACCCTTTTTACTCCCTGTTCCCATTAAAAATGGGAAAAAGGGAGCTATAAAGTACTGCAAATGTGTGTAACAGGCAGAAGGAGGCATTTCCGACTATATAAACCATATATATTCTTGATCAGGATCAACAGCCGAGACGAACTAGCCCTGTCCGTCTGTCTGTCTGTATGAACGCGTCGATCTCAGAGACTATAAGAGCTAAAGACACCAAACTTGGCATGCAGGTTCCTGTATACCATATGCAGATCAAGTTTATTTCAAATTTCGGATTGCTGTCGTTAGTAGATTTGCCATACGTTATTTATATGTATAACTAATAGAATTATCTTGATTTCAAGACTCGAATTCTTAAACTGAATAATGTGTTTTCCTATTGTTTTATATTGAAGTTCAATTTCAATTTCATTCAGACATGACCACAAAAGCCAAGTTCATATTTTCATATGCAAATTCGATAAAATCTTGTCATGCAGCTATCGCGTGAAAGTCCTAATAATATAGCATAGTAGTAGTATACTATATAGAATGCATACTTATACTTATATAGTACATTTAAAGTGTTGTTGACATACTCCCTGTAGTAAGTAAGCTCATGCATATGTATAAATATACAAAAAAATAAATGTCTAAGCAAAGGGTCAATGGGTTCAAAGCGGGTAAGAAATTTTTCCGAGAATTGTTCATAAGGTTATCAAAAATAATGATTTCTTAAAATAAAAGTTAACTCAGTCTGAATGTAAATAATTTCATTTAAGCAGGCTTGACGTCTCAAAGTTAAGGGATAATTAAAGAAACATTTAATGAAAAGAGAGAAAATGATATAAAAGTCTGGGGTTTTTGTGATTAAGTAAATTCTATTTAATATATGAACTATTATAATTAATCTAAATCTAATTTGAGAATCCGCAAAACGCTTCAGCTTCTTTGTACCTAAGAAAAACTGTATACTGTATGCCGAATGGCACTTTAGCGTTTTCCCGCTAAATTAGCTGTTCTTCAAAAAAGTGTTAATACAAACATTGTTCGACTTATGTTAGAAAACAAGCTCACAATATTTCAGAAAACAACAAACAAGCAGTATCATTTTAAAAGGTCACAGTTACATCCTTTCGCCTGTTTTACACATTTGAAAAACTTGATTATTGCCGCTGTACATTAAATTTTAAGTACAGGGTGCCTGTAGCAACTAGGCAGGCACAGTATCATATTGTTTATTCCCAGTTCAATCCGCAACAAAATAAAATCGTATTATAAAAGTCCAGTTGGCACGCCAACTGTTTTCTAATGAGTCGCAGCTGAGTTCAAAATGGTCTGACCAATCAACTGAACTGAACACTGAACAAATGCACAAGTCATTTGGGGACTAATTAAACCATATGACGAATACCCTCAGCCATAAGGTATGAAGGGAGGGGTATATACATGTACTCGTAAGCTGAATCGATTGGCATGCAGACTGCAATATCAAGCGGCTTTCAGAACAGAGAAAGACACTTTGAGACGGACTTTGACAAATAGTTATGAATGAATAGCATTACGAATCTGACTCTGAACCTGCTGAGAGTACATGATGAGTATTTCTGGCGGACAAGACGACAGTCGCGTAGGCAGCGTGTTAGTTGAAAATTTTGGAATGGAAGTGGGGGAGTGTGCTCTGATTCAAGACAATGTGTTAAGCAACAGTTCATAAAACTCCTTGAAATGTATGGAGATAGCCCAGCCCGAATGAACACAAAAATATTCACAAAAAATGGTTGCTAAAGTCGCATCTTCATTTCAAAATGTATTTCAAAGCTAAACATATATGTTTTAAAATTTGTATACCAACTAGCTTAAAGTTATATGTTTAAACAAATTTTCGACTGTTTGGTTTTTATTTATTTTTATTTTTTTCAAGTCTTTCAGCTAAGAATGGCTTGAGTATTCTTCTGAAAACATTTTTGATAGTATCTGAGAACACTGAGAACAGCACTCCACGCTAGTGACGAAGCATGACGAAGTGCGCTGAAGGCTCTTAAGTGGTTTAAAAAGTCAGTTTGTCGGTTTGTCGGTTTGTTTCTCTGTTTGTTTGTATCAAAGCGTTCAAACACTTTTCTGAAAAAACGCTAAATTAGCGGGAAAACGCTAAGAACTGCCAATATTGACACTCTTGCAGTTTCCAAACAAAAGAAGCTGCAAACACGTTCACATTCTCTTCTTAAGCACTCAGTTCAAAAGCTACAGGTGAAACAAAAATTCATATTGCACATTTTGGAAATTAACAATACATTGACCTTATAGATTTCGGCATTCGGCAGACTTCAAAACGTTTTTGTAGGTACACAGAAACTGAAGGTTTTTGCTTAACGTGCGGAATGCTAAAGTAAGTATTACAATTAAGAATAGTTCATAAACTAAATTAAATATATACTCAGTCAAAATTTGATATGAGATATTTTGGGCCTTGAACATGCTCTTCAAAATAATTATTTATTTGATATGATATGATATGATGAAGCTAGTCACAGGGTATTTCCTAGTCAAGCCCGACAAAAAAAAAAAAAAAGTAACAATTACTTGCTGTACTCTAAAGAGGAGAAGAAATTTTCAGCTCAAAGTATTCCAAAGGTCTTGCAATTAATATTCTTAATAATGCATTTAGTTGAAAACTGTCGTTAACTACTTAATTGCACTCATTTAAATAAAACACACACTCAAGTTTACAGTTTAACTTAAGTATGTCTCGATCATATAGTTGTTTAAAGGTGTATATGACTTTCATTGGCCCATTGACAAAGTTTCGGGTTGAAAACTTTGCGTCTCACCGGAAGCCAATAAACCTTTGACGTAAGATTTAAATAATTTGAAATGCAAAGCACGTCTGCTGAATAAACAACAAAATACCATAAAATATATATTCAAAGGTATATATGTATGCATTTTCAAAATTCTCTATGGGCATTTCGTTTGCATTGTTGTGTGTTGAAAAAGTTGAATAACCTATAAGTTCCTTAAGGGTGTATCATAAAGAAATACGCTGCAATCGCATAAATATTATTAACCTTCGCGGAAAGAGAAAAAAACAACAAGTGCCCAGTTGCATTGACTTTATCACAAAGTCATTAGATGCAGTTGTATATGTGTACATATGTATATGTATATATATATTTATATAGCTCTGGCATAAACTTGACCAATATTGGACAACTGAAAAGTACGCCACAATGTAAATGCAACTATTGCCCCGCTTCGTTCCTTCTCCTGTGGCAACTATTCAATCAGCATGATAAGTGTAAATCAAAAGCCGGAGGCAATTGCAAACACACACACACACACAGATACACAAACACACACACACATTGAAATAAATGGCAACTGCGATTGTGACGATGAACAGAGAGGCAAAGAAAAGCACAGAGGAAGAAGCTACAAGCCATAAAAAACTGCATAGAAAAGCAAAACAATAGCAAAACTATTTATATATTAGAATTTAGGGGTGTCGAAGCTTCTATACCCTCTCGGAAATTCTAAAAAATATGTTCAGAAGCTCAAATTCTGTCAATCAATAAATAAAAGTTGAAGTTTTCGACTATCATCTATGGAAAACTGATTTTAATCAGTCAATGTATGAATAAAATTCTTAAAGTTTCGATTGATCAGAATTCTGTACTCAAATCAAGTCAAAATAACTTCTTTTAAGTACAAAGTTCTTAAAATAAGAAAGTTTTTTGAAACTAGTTTTTACTTTATTAAAGCCTTTTTGTTCTTATTTATTGACAACAAATTGTTGTTTTTGAATTGAAGAATTTTTCATTTTGAATTTAAAAAATATAGGGACGTATAATACTAAGAATTTCAGGAATAACACTACGAATTCTTGTCGATTATTCTAGAATCAAATGTATCCAAGCTCGAAAAATTGTTGAGTTTGGTCAAGTTTTTTTGTAGTAGCTTAAAAAAGCAAACAAACGTATCAACTTTCAGTGAAAAACAGTCGAATATGACTTGTCTTTGCTGATCGAAAATATATATGCTCTTTATGGGGCGGAAAGTGACGTGTTGGACATTTCGTGACAAATACTAGGTTATAAAAACAAACTACGAACAACAACAAAATGTAAATGTAAATGCACTTATAGCTAATCATTTGAAACATACTACGTATATATACGTAGTCTATATATACACATAATGATATAATTAAGGGTTAGGACGCGCGTCAAAAGCAGGCAGAGTGTTTCAAATAAATTATAAAAGATTATAAACAAAGGTCAGACTGAAACATAACAAAGCGTGATGTCACAACATAGTATAATACTAACCCATATACTTTTTCAAAACTAACGGCGTCACAGCACATTAAACTTTGCTCGATGTCTGACTATATAAATCTTATTTTTGTTTTCATTTTGATTTCACAAATGTAATAAGGAAATAATACACTTTTTTATTTGCGCAGTTCAATGCGCCTGCAGTGCAGCTGTATATAAAACTAATCCATTGTAAGCAGCAAATATCAACGAAAACAGAACAGAACAGAGGGTGAAAAACCTGAAAGGTGGTTGAAATACGCAAACGATTTTAATTGCGCTGTGTTTCGCGCCAATATTGAAAAATTCAAATGTCTCAGTGTTGAACAACGTTGAGCAGCAATAGCAAAGAAAATACTTTTGCGTAAGTTGGCAGCGCCATCTAGTCAATTGCAACAGGTAGCAATATACTCAAAAACCAATTATCGATAGACACATCGATAAGAACGCGAACGGCGTGTTTACGTTTTTGTTTTTGTTGCTGACCAAAAAGAAACCCAATTTTACAATGAAAATCTCGCGCTTTAAAAAGTCGCACAAAACGCTGGTGTATTTTGCCACAAACTTTGATTATCGTGAGCCCTACCAAGTGCTCATCGATGCTACCTTCTGCCAGGCGGCCTTGCAGCATAAAATTGGCATTGAGGAGCAGATAACAAAATATTTTCAGTGCCATGTGAAGCTGCTAACGACGCAGTGCATCATTTTGGAAGCAGAGGCGCTTGGAGCGCCCCTAACAGGCGCCACAACAATTGTGAAACAATTCCATGTCCACAAATGCGGACATGAGGGCAAACCCGTTGCGGCTGCAGCTTGTCTCAAGTCGATGGTAAGCAAAGATTGCTCAATTGTGTCCATAAGCTATTAACAAATATGATTGCCTTGCAGACAAAGGATAATCGGTACATTGTTGCCACCCAGGATCGCTTGCTGCAGGCGAGTCTGCGCAAGGTGCCAGGACGCTGTCTGCTCTATTTGCACAAGGCGACACCTGTGCTGGAGGCGCCCTCGGAGGCATCTAAGAAATGGGTGCTGAAGCGTGCCAAGGATCTGATGCTGGGCAAGCAGGCGGATAAGATTGAGTATATGAAGCAGAAGCAAGGATTGCAAACGACAGTGGCATCTGTTGCCCCACAAAAGAAATCCAAAGGACCAAAGAATCCAAATCCGCTTTCCTGCAAAAGGAGCAAAAAGCAAAGAGAGCTGCCTGCAGTGGAGCATACCACGTTGGTAAAGGCTAAAAGAAAACGCGTCAAAATAGCAGCGCATGTTAAGGCGGCTTTAGTTCAAAATTAGACTTTTTTTGTAATTCGCTGTTAAGTTAATTAGAAAACAATTAAATAACAATTCAAGTTAATGTGTTAACGCATATATTTTTGAATATTTTAGGCACATTTTTCAAACTTTCTCATATTACCAATAAAGCTCAGTTCAGTTTACAGTCGAATAAAAGTGCGAAATTTGATCAGTTGGCAGCACCATTTCGATAAGTTGGCAGCGCGGCTGGCTTTCAAATTCAGCCGCCTATTGCAAACTTTTGAAGCTGCCTTTCGTGCGTAATTTATAACTAGGGGAAAACCGAAGCTAAAGCTCGTCTGGAAAATGAGAAAACCGGCCTTAAACTAACATAAAAAAAAATGTATAAAGATAAAAAGTCTTGAGCGACTTTTGACTTTACAGTTTGCCCTCGCGAATCTTATGCAAGGTCTTCTCGGTCATGAAATGGCCCAGAAGCTTGGAAAGAGCCGCATTGCGTGCACAGTAAGCGCACAGATTGACCGGAAACAGACCACACCAGGTGAGATCCAGTTTATTGGCCAAGGCAACGGCAAACAGTTCGCCACATCTTTCGGCAGTCAGACGCTTCTGGTTGGCCGTGCTCTGGCCCACCTTGCCGCCGTGTGTGCCCGTGAATGCCTCCTGCAGAAAATCGGTGGCAATTGGACCGGGCGCAAAGATGGTCACATCCAGCTTACGCTGCTCCATTTTGAGGGCCATGAGATAGGCATTCAATGCATGCTTGGCGGCACAATAGCTGGCCGAGAAGGGTACGGGGCTAAAGCCAGCTATGCTCGATGTAGCGGCAATATGACCACGTCCGCCATTCTGCTCCATAAAGTAGCGTACAACGAGCCGGGACAGATGCACCACAGCAAACACATCCAGCTCGAATAGCTCACGATCCACCTGTATCTCAATTTCGGCCCAATTGGCACGCTGCGAGCGTCCGGCATTGTTAACCAGCACATCCAGACGCTCAAAGTGATTGAGCACCGTTTTCAGATGTGCTTCATGCCGCTCCAGCTGCAGCATGTCCAACGGCAGGATCAGTACATCCTTCTTCGCCAGCAAGCCGCGCGCCTCCGCCAAGCACTCGGCCTCCACCTGCTCCAGCTGCTCCACACGACGAGCACTCAGCACCAGGCGCACGCCATGCCTAGCCAAGCTTATCGCCAGCGCACGTCCAATGCCGCTCGACGCACCTGTTATCCAAACCACCTGTCCGCGCATGGACGAGAGCGAGACACCAAAGCGTGATTTATACCACAGCGCCACATTGCAGTCGAGGATTATCCATAGCAGCACATAGATCACATAGTATAGCACCAGCAGTATGAGTAAAAACTCGAGAAAAGTCATTTTACTGCACTTTGCACCTTCGGCGTTACACAAACGAAAAAAGTCCAATTAACTAGATCAACAGAGCAGGCGACACTGATAAGACCAATCAGCTGTTTGATTTGTCTGCTTTCGAATTTTCTATGCAAGACTGCGTTCTTGAGAGAGCTCCAATTGGAGATGGGCGTGTGCTTTGCATAAGCACGAACTGTTCAAAAACTATCGGTCAGCAATTTGATCAGCACGTTGAATTTGAAATAACTGTTGAGCGAAACGCTGAGCTTTTTCAGTTTATATTTAAATTAATTCATTTTATAAATGATAAAAGAGCCCAGAAATATTTCTCAAAAGCAAGCATTAATTAAAGTGCCATGTGGCTTTAACGTTCCTCGGCGAATATCGGCAGCCCTGACAGGCATATCTGCCATCGCACTCCGCTAAACGATATATTGCACGAGCCAATGCGAATATGTTGCTTGCACGCACGAAATTTGAACAAGCTAAATTTGATTAAGGTTTAGTGAGCAGTAATTTATAAATTAAAACTAATCGAATTTGTATTACAAAGTACGCAACAATAAAATTAAAGCATTACAGAATATGCTCAATATTATTTTAGATTATAATCAAGTGGTTTTTAATGCGAATTTCGGCATTCAATCCGAATCCAAATCTACAAAAGTCATGTGTATATGGAAATGGGAAAATGCCTAAAAAAGCTTTTAGGAAGTGTGGCTTCAATTTCATATTTATATCATTCATATCTAAAACGATGTCTTTCGATATATACACGACAATTTGGAATAAATTAAGAACTTGTTTACAGTAATTACAAATCAGTATAGCCGTCTAAACATAGCTACAAGTCCAAGCACAGTAAGCACAGATGTTAAAGTCATCCAAGTTTTACAAGCGTTGCTTTCGAAATTTGAATACTATAAATTTCAGGCATATTTCGACATAGTTTATACAAAAACAAATCTGGAAAACAATTCAAAATGTAAGTTATGGTTTAATTATGTATAATTTATTATGCTTGCAAAACAGTATTTAGATTGCCACAAATCTTTTCAATCTCTGCATAACCCGACTGCTCCAGTGCCATTATGGCATTCGCCAGGCTCACAGTGTCACGCGTTGAATGCGCCTTCACCCAGATGCGTCCATTGACGCCCACGGCAATCTCGTAGGGCAGATGCTGGGTCATGGCGCTCAACGCTGGGCAGCTTTCGCGCAATAGCAGCCGTCCCAGATTCAGGCTGCACTTGAAGAAGAAGCCTTCCAGCAGCGGGCCCAGCTTGCCGCGCTTTCCATTCGAGTTGACGCACACCAGCTCCGTTTCAATGTCTGCGCTGGCGTTCACTACGCGTGCGTAGAGCAGATCGCCTGGATTCAAATCCGGGCGATTCTTTTTTGTTGCTGCCTCGAAAGCCAGATATGATATTGCGGCCGTATCCGCTGCACCAATGTCCACGCGAAATATATCGCCCGCACGGGCCTTGACAATGCCAATGATTAGATCTCCTCGGGCTGGCACATAGCGACGCTGATAGTTGTCCACCCAGAATGTGTTTGGTTCCTTGTGGCGCAGTGGTCCTGCCTTGCTGGCGATCACTGTGCCATCGACTCGGCGTAGTCCTGGTCCCAATATGACACGCTTGCTTTTGGCCACATTCTCTATGGCCGTCACGCGCTCGCCAGGCATAACAATGCTCGTCATGGTGGACATGGCTAACAAAAATACAAATATACAAAACAGTGCCGGCCGCGTGCTGCTAGAATCGATTATTACAAATGCTGGCGAACATCGATATATTTGTAGAATCGATATACATTTGCTATGTAGTTTTTGGTAGAGTCGATTTTACAAACAGCTGTTGACAATGTTTCGATGCAGCTACCCCACACAAGGAGCGATCCAAAGATAACCCGGTTTTGTGCTCAAAAATGTTAAATAATTCTAGGATGTCAAAACTAGCGGAATAAATAATAAAAAGGCAAATTTAAGTTGCCGCCAAAATTCACAATCCACACTACTCTCTTAACTCATACAGGCATCGATATGCATCATCTCGTAGATATCGGCTGAACTTAATTTGGATTTTTATTATATATTTCATCAAAAAAGTAAACCTTTGGTTCAAATTTTAACATCCTAGAATTATTTCGCATTTTTTGAGACCAAAACACGTTTTTTTTTTGAGCGCTCTTTTTGTGGAGTAGCTAAATTAGAATTTTTTTTTAAAATATTTATTTTTCATGCAGTTTGGTGCAAAATTAAATGTTTTATGCTTCTTCTTCCAATTTTGTGGCAAAACCCGATCTGGATTCTCCGAAAACAACATTTCAATTTCGGAAACCAGCCCAGCATTTCAAAAATCGGCGAATTCAAAAAATGTTTGCAAAATCTTCTTGCTTATTTTCTATCGATAGCGATATCGATGTTGTTGTTGTGTTTAGCTACTGCAAAACCGTGTTGCGCAACGCCTGCAGCTAGTAAATAATACGATTCAATTAAATTTCGCATAAATATATAACAATTTGCCGCCTTAATTAAACTTGAAGCAGTTCAAGCTAAAATGTTCTCCCACACATCTCTGAAATCTTTTGCAGTTCGCGCTGCAAATGGAAACCACATGTGGATGCTATTAGGCCTAACCTTGTGCGAAGGTCAACACAAACGTACATACCCCTGTTAAAATACCGGCAGCCAGCCTACACGCCTACAAGAATATTGCCACCCGCCGGAGCGCGTTTGGAGGACGCATACTCTCACTCAGCAGCGTCACTTTACGTTCCACATACAATCCACAGCAAGAACAACAATGGCCAACATATTCATATGGCGCGCTCTGCGTTTCTGCCCGTCGCTGCAGTCATCGTTGCCGACTGCGAAGCAAATAAACCCAAGAAAAAACTTATTCGTTTTCTCATCGCGCTTCAGTAGCAAACCAGCCAGCCAAGCCGGAAGCTCAGTAGAATCGCTCTCATCGGGATTTCAATTTTTTAAATTTAAAAGTTCTTGGTATGTATAGTTGTTGTATATAGAGAGTGAAACTGTGTAATCATAATTCATAAGTTACTAATTTTTGCAATTGTTCAACTAATTAATGATCAAAGTAGATTAAGCTTTTTTTTTTTTTGCTGTAAATGCTACGGTTATCTAACAGCTTTTATTGCGAATTCGTGCTATATACATACATACATACATATATATACCGATATGTATGTATGCATATATATTTTAAATGTACACTTTGCCCGTTTTTCCATTAAATAATGCAATTATTTGAAATAATTGTGTAAATAAATGCATTGGCGTTTTTGAGTTTGACACATTTTGCTTGGACTTTTCGGCATTTTTGCGCTTATTACTTTTTGCTGTGACCTTTAAGCGCTGCGTAGAGGTCATACATACAAACGGTGCTGCGGTGTCGCTATCGCTGCCTTTGCCGCTGCTCTCCCACTGCGTTATTCTGCCGATAAAAAGTATTTCAAAGTAGAATATTGCTGTGACATGAGAGATCAAGTTGGCAAATCTGAAATTAAATATTATAATCAAATAATACTTCATTTTATTTGTGAAATAAAACGACTTTATCGTGCCTACCTTAACATATTAGTGAATGTTTGTATTCAACATTCGATCGACTTTCAAATACATTTTGTTTGATTTGAAATTGTTTGAATGATATTGGTTGCTTTCACATCGAATTTTAAATGGTTTTTCTGGGGTGTTTCATCTTTAATACTTCAGTACATCATATTTTACTTACTCATGCATATGGTATATATTTTTTTCTGCAAGTGTTGATTGCTTATTTATCAAATCAGCTATTTTGTGAAATTATTTTGTTACTGCCTTTGGGTTTGTTATAGAAAACTGCTGCTATCAGGATGATTCCGTTCAAAATCGAAGAAACGGAATTGGTTTGATGTTCTGAATTCCTCAAAACGTCAAACTCAAGAAGTATTTGCCAGATTATACCGAAAATTCAAATAACAAATTCTTAAGCTCAATTTTCCTCTATTTTTCGTCTTAATTAAAAATTAATTAGGTAATTTATTCATTAGACTATTGCATTAAATTAAAAAAAAAAAAAACAACTATATAACAGAAACGAAAACGTTGACGTTCTCGATTCAAAACTCGGTTTCGAGGTAGTGAAAACGAAATCATTTCGATCGAAAATCAGAACAGTAACTCGTAAATTGTTCAGAACTCTTTCGTTTTTATTACTTTTCAAAAACGTGCAGAAATCGGAACAGGACTGTATATTTGAGTTTGAATCGTGTTTTCTATATAGCTCTAGCAAAAGTCTATCCATGCCCTGAAATTATAGCCTAAATGTTTTTTGAGTAGACGTTTTCAATTTTAAACTCACTTTTGAAACACTCTCAAATCACTCATACACAATTCCTTACTTACTTTGTTAATTGTAATGTTATTAAAAAAGTAAAAATCAAATATAAAGCTAAGATTAGTATGGAACATTGCCCCGAGCAAAGTTGAACAACTAACAAAACGAAACGAAACAAAATGTTTTCTTATCAGTTAAAATAATTTTAGATTTGAAATTTTTGATTTGGACTAATCGTTTGTGAACAACTTGCCATTTGCAGTTCCACAGGATCCAATATGACCATCAAGTCGATCAAAGCACGTCAAATCTACGACTCCCGTGGCAACCCCACCGTCGAGGTCGATCTGACCACCGATCTGGGTCTGTTCCGTGCTGCGGTGCCCTCAGGTGCCTCCACCGGTGTCCATGAGGCATTGGAGCTGCGCGATAACGACAAGGCCAACTATCATGGCAAGTCCGTGCTGAAGGCTGTGGGACATGTGAACGATTCGCTTGGACCCGAGGTGATCAAGGCCAATCTGGATGTCACCGATCAGGCGGCCATTGATAATTTCATGATCAAGCTGGATGGCACCGAGAACAAGAGCAAGTTTGGTGCCAATGCCATTCTGGGCATCTCTTTGGCCGTGGCCAAGGCTGGCGCTGCCAAGAAGAATGTTCCACTGTACAAGCACATTGCTGATCTCGCTGGCAACAAGGAGATCATTCTGCCGGTGCCCGCATTCAATGTGATCAACGGTGGCAGCCATGCTGGCAACAAGCTGGCCATGCAGGAGTTCATGATCCTGCCAACTGGCGCTACCACCTTCACTGAGGCCATGAAAATGGGCTCCGAGGTGTACCATCATCTGAAGAACGTGATCAAGGCCAAGTTCGGTCTGGATGCCACCGCTGTGGGTGATGAGGGTGGCTTTGCACCCAACATTCAGTCCAACAAGGAGGCTCTCAACCTCATCAACGATGCCATTGCCAAGGCTGGCTACACCGGCAAGGTAAAAGAGATTTGGAGAGATTTGATTTGAGTTAGCAACTAAATGAGTTTTCTATTATGTTAGATTGAGATCGGTATGGATGTGGCTGCCTCAGAGTTCTTCCGTGATGGCCAGTATGATCTGGACTTCAAGAACCCACAGAGCGATAAGGCCCAGTGGCTGTCGCCCGAGAAGTTGGCCAACTTGTACCAGGAGTTCATCAAGGAGTTCCCCATTGTGTCCATTGAGGATCCCTTCGATCAGGATCATTGGGATGCCTGGACCAATCTGACATGCAACACCAAGATCCAGATTGTCGGTGATGATTTGACCGTCACCAATCCCAAGCGCATTGCTACCGCTGTGGAGAAGAATGCCTGCAACTGTTTGTTGCTGAAGGTCAACCAGATCGGCACAGTCACCGAGTCCATTCAGGCTCATTTGCTGGCCAAGAAGAATGGCTGGGGTACCATGGTCTCTCATCGTTCCGGTGAAACTGAGGATTCGTTCATTGGTGACCTGGTCGTCGGTCTGTCCACCGGCCAGATCAAAACTGGCGCACCATGCCGCTCCGAGCGTCTGGCCAAATACAACCAGATCCTGCGCATTGAGGAGGAGATCGGCGCAGGCGTCAAATTCGCCGGCAAGAACTTCAGGAAACCACAATAAACGTTGCCACTTCTAAATTCCAACCGCACCAAGCACCCAACCATATGAAGAACAAGTGCAAGTCCGAGGTGTCCAATTTGGTGTATGTGTTCGTCAACCCAACAAGAACAACAATCCCAACAAATCAAACCAACAAAATATGAAGAATATGTGTCTGGCGCACAAAAGCAAAAGCAAAAGCAACTGGAACCGATCTAAAATAACCAAACATTGCTTCGTTATTAGACATTTTAAACATTATTAATGTTATGATATCTATTGATCCTCTCATTATTTATATAAAAACGTAACTAACCTATGTATGCTCTACACGAAGCTTATTTATCAGTCGTGCTGGCCCGATTGCATGTAGAAGACACAATATATAATCATTGTTCAAATACAATTTTGGATTGACCTACACTCCTAATACTACCTACTATGTACCATTAGAATGAAACATAATAAAAATTGTTCAATCACATAGAATGTAAGCATCTCAATTGTTCAAAACTCAATAAAGCAGCGAATATATCGAATGTTCTCTTACAAAATCCACACATAAACAATTACACGAGCGCATTATACAATTATTCAAAGTGTTTGTTATTAGATGTCAAATATATATGGTTGAAAATTACTTTTGCAAAATGTGTTTTCTTCGAGTTCATTTTGGAATTTGTCACTTTAATGTCACCTTGTATTTTTAGACTCTAGGTTTTTCGATTCTCAATGTTTAATTGATGATTTCCTGTACAATATATTCGCATTATGTTCTCATTCCTGGTGAGTTATCTAAACCTTTCGATCGATATACATAAATCTGGATCTGAACAGACCGTCGTAGTAAAAAGTAGTCCACTCTAGTGACGAAATTCGGAAAAAAACCCCATATTTTCCACAATTTTATACCTAGAGTCACCAAATTTGTGACTAATAAGCAGCACCTAGATGTTACCACGCCCACCCTTGCCCCTTAAATGACCGAACCCTCTTCCTCACAAACCCTTATAGCTAGAATCATCAAATTTCGCAGGAGGACTAGCACATGTTAAATTTTTAGATAAATTGGAGAGTACACAATATTGTCACGCCCACCTCCGCCCCAACCACACCTGCATAGCTGGAGCCCAAATTAAAATGTCCACTAATTCATCTTCTTTGACAGAAAAAACAAGACTAACAAAATTGTTGCTTTCTCAGTCTATGTCTCAGTGTCTCTCTTTTTATTCTGCGCTCTCGAACTTTCTGATATCATATTTGGCATAGCTGAAAAAACAGCACTAAGCAAATTGTTGCTGTCTCAGTCTAACTCACAGTCCCTCTCTCTCTTTCTCTCTCTTTATTCTGTGCTCTCTAAATTTCTGATACCAATTAAAAAAAGAAAACGTTTTTTTTAAGGTACACAGCTGAATGCTAAATTAGCTTTATTATTTGAAACAGTTCATATATTAAATTAAGTATACTTCGTTACGAAATTTGATACTAGAAATGTTCGTCACTAGACTTTTAGCTGGTAAATAGCTTACTTATTTGATCTGCAAATAAAAGTTTTTCGTACAACTCAATGAAAGTTCGATTCGGCTGATTTCGACATACTCACATTTTTTATAGAATAGATTTAAAGCTGAGACTTGTTCGCCTAGAAACTGACGGATATTTTAGTCCAACAGTTGTTTATGATCAAGATTATATATTCTCTACGGACAAGATTATAGCAATCGATGCTATTTTAAAAGTGAAATATCGGCATCAATCCAAGTCAACATCACAGTCCCAACCCGAATCAAATATTCATAACTATACTCAAATATTATTGAGATCAATTGAATAAATAACACAACATAAATTTGAATTAAAAATGTTATCAAAATCAGTTTCGATTTATTGTTTCATAACGTTTAGCTAACTACACTAAAATACTCATTTAACATTTAACAAAATAAAAAAAAAGCTTGGTCAATGCACTTAAACTGTATAAAATCAAAGTAACTAAAAATGTAGACAATAGGATGCGTGATTACAACTTATTTTTAGCACAATGAGAGAGCTAATGGCTTATTTGATAAAGTTTTGAAAAAAAGCACATGTAAGTAAAATGATAAATAGGAGTAAAAACTAAGGCACCGAATTGGTGGCAATCGCAATGGGCCAAGTCGTTGGCCCCTTCAGCACAATATCCTCCAAGGCATGCTTGATCTTGATGAAACGACGCTTAAACTCCAAGCCACAGCCCTTGGACAGCCGGAAGTCGACGAGTATTTTGCCATCCATTTCAATAATGTGCGCCTTGAATACCAGACGTAGCTTTCGCCTATCAATGGTCGATATGGTGGCCACGCCCTCATCGCTGACTTTGCACGTATAGCCGCCAAGTCGATCAATGGTGCCCACCAGCCGCTTGATGGTATCATCCCAGCGTGTGGTCACAAAGAAGCGCGTCATGCGACGCACCAAGCGCTGGAAGAAGTTCTGCGAAGCGTTCTGCGTCTGATTCATTTGTGTGGCAAGCAGCAGATCATCCAGCATGGCTGGCTGCGAGAAGCAGTAGGTTAAACGTGCCTCCTGAGCCAGCGCTTGGCGTTCCCCATCCTGGCCATTGGCAAGATCGATGCGCGGCCGGCAATCGAACTCATCATCGCTGCGCATTGTTGGCATGGGCTGGGAGCAATAGTTACGGGATATTGAGTCATCCAGATTATTGCTGAGATTTGCGCTTGACTGTAGACGCTGCCGCTTGGCCTTGGGCGAGCAAATCTCTAGAGCGGCCGCCGAGTCCACCAAATCATAGGAACGATCTGCAAAAAGTTGTAAAATATAGTAAGCATTTGAAAGAAAAGGTTTAAATGGGAAAGTTAAATGGAAAGTTTGCAACATTGCCGGCAATGTTCAAAATAAAAAAGTGTACGCAGATTTTGGAAGTTATAAAGCAGAATGGAACAAGAGTACAAAATATAAAGCAATGCCGGTTTCTCAACTGCGACTTAACTTTCGAGTTAACAATCGTAACTATTTAGTTTACAGAACGATAAAGTCGAGATAAAGCTCAAAAAAAAAACTTGAGAAAATAAAATTTGTTTTAAAACACTCAAACGGAGCATTGAAAAACCAATTTTTAATAAACATAAGATAAAATAATTAAAAGAAAAATTAAGTAAAACACAAACTTATAGCGAATTGCAAAAATATGAAAAAATGCAAATTGCAAAAAAGATAAGGAAAGCAATGCAAAAACCATTTGGTTTTTGGTAATTAAGCTCTATGGAAATATGAACACACCATACAGCTAAAATCACCAAAGAACAAATAATATGCAAACACAAAACAAACAAAAAACCTAAAAACAAATAGTAAAATATATAAGACAGAGCTATAAAAGAATGATGCTTTTTTATATTTTAGCCACAACGAATAAAGTACATGTGGCTATAATTCTTTGGGAACTATATATTAAATTTCAATTAAAATCAGAATGAAATCATGTTTTAAATTCAAAAAACCCATTTTCGGCAAATGAATGAAATCAAATGTTTCGTAATGTCTGAATGATTTACAAATTCATTAAAAAATTCTTTAGCAAATTAATCAAATTTCAATTGAAATCACATTTTTAATTAGCATGAAATCATGTTTATATCACATTTTCGGCAAATGAATGAAATGATTCACAAATTCATTCAAAAATGAATCATTCTTTTACTGCACTGATATAAGCAAGCAGTTAACACGTCTTAACTTAACTATAAATTGTACACATATTTTTGCAAGTTAGCCACGAGCGCCAATGCTTTGGTAATCTAGCTTTATGAAGTATTCAAATCTATCATACAGCTAAAGCGCCAAAGCTATGGAAATGCAGCACATTTTGAACGAAGAACAGTTTTGATTTTTACACAAGCAAATTCAATATCACTTTTCTTGTTGTTGTTGTTGGTTGTTGTGCAACACGTGCAGAACAGACACAGAGCGACCCTCAAGGTATGCAGTGTTTGTTGTAATTGAGAGTCACTAAGTACCTGAGCAGCAAACGTGTGCTCTCTTTTTGATTCTACTCTCCACTCTACACTCTGCTTGCTTTCCATCTCTCACTCTGACAGCAGCATATTGTTGGTCTCTGTCTCTGTCTTGTTTCTTACCATGCTCAGCAAACTGCATGTTGCACCATTTGTGATCGAGTGTCTTCTCAAGCGTTAGACGTGTGCCAGGACTGCTTGCAAGCAGTTTACGCAGCAAGGATATGGCTAAGGTATCCAGTTTGCTCCAAGGTGTTTGAGTTTGCCAGCGATCGTTGTCCTTCCAATTGATGAACTCCATGCAGCTGGCCGATGGCTGATCCCAGGGCAGCTCTGCGAAGACACAATAAATTATTAAAAATTATGTTTTCAAACAATAATAAAATGTATAATTTCAAAACGTGCACTGATTTGTGTTTTAGATTTTTGTTGCTGGTTGACTGTTGTTGTTGTTTTTGTTGTTATATTATTATTGTTGTTGTTTGGCGGTTTTTGTGGTGCGCTGGCAAGCAATTTAAGCTGGAGCTTTGGTATAAAAGCTTTAGATGATACAATTTGCGAAAAACAATCTACAGCTAGAATACCAAAGAAACAGCAAAAAATGAAAGAGTGTATAAAGGTGACAAAAACAATACGAATACGAATACGAATATAGTGAGCAAAGAAAACACAAAACACACATGACAAGACCGAATGTAACTGAGTGCCGTTATGTTGATTAAGAGCGTGATGCGAGCGATGGTGCGGGGGGAAAGAGTACAACAGGCAAATATATATATATATATATATATATATATATATATATGTATGTAGTCTTTTTTCACGTGTTTCAGAGAAAATGTGCATAAAATCATATTTTGTATTAATTAATGTTTTGAATGTACACATACAAAAACACACACAATAAAACCGTTAGAAAAACACACTTTGTGAAATGAAATAAATATAAAAACACGGAATTTTACTTACCACCCGCGAGCATTGTGACCAATATGACGCCACAAGACCAAATGTCCGCCGGCTGTGCATGATACGGCTTTAACAGCACCTCGGGCGCCACATACGGCAGAGTACCGCATCTTTTGTCCAGCAGCCGCTCCCTGCCCTTGCATCTGCAACGAGTGTCAATGAGTGAATGGAGAGAATGCCAATGCGAAAGCAAAGGAAGAAGAGCAAGAATTGCTGTTTGTAACAAATACACAGCAACAGCTTACATATATACATATATATATATGGATGTAAGCTTTTGTGTGGGTGTGTTAGTTAAGCAGTGTGTACACACTTTGTATTGCTCATTAAGTATGTTCTTTTCCATTAATAGCAAGGGTAGCAAGGGTACATATATAAAAGTTTACAAATATGTGTAACATGCTAAGGAAGGCATTCCCCACTCTAATACAATATTAGCTTAGATGCGCGGCTTTGCTCGACCGGCTTAGTATTTGACCCTGACCATCATTTCCCGCCTATGTGCAAAGATTTTCCTTAGCATCCAATAGAAAGCTAACACAAAAGTTCAATTAGTTTAAACAAATTTTTCGAATTTTTCATAATTGAATAGATTTATGTCAAGAGCTTTGAAAATGTGAATTACACCGAACTCAAAAGTAAAAATTTCACATTCCGTATAAAACCTTTGCCATCACATTTTCCGATTAGGGAGCTGAATTTAACAAATTTGATGTATAAACATGGATTTTTAGGGACGCTTGTTAAGAATTTGAGGTTTGCAAGCAAACGGTTATTGTAATGGTTTATAGAATCCTTCTCATAATTAGGCCTGTTCCCCATCTCCGAGAACTTTTCATTCCGAAACGCTTACGATGTTGTGTTACTATTTTCGGATAAAATATTTATATTTCTAACTTTTTAAACACAAGTTTAAAAACTTCTCTTTCTTTTGACTCAAATGCACAACTTTTCAAACCACCGATATTCGGAATACAGCATAGCTAACAACTCTCATTCCTAGTGTTTTGATAGTAATCGGAAATGGAAACAGGCCCGAATAATATAGTTTAGTACGAATTGGAGTACAAAAACCTTGAGTAAATGGTATCTCCTAGTCAAGCACTCTTGACCAGACTATTCTTAGATGTCATTTGTTAATTTTATCATATCCAAAGAAGTAAATTAATTTTACTTTTAATGAAATTAATCCAATTTTGTTTTCTACATTAGAGCGAAGACTTTTAAATTATATGAAAAAAGCTTAATGAAATGATATTTAATAAATCTGCTATCAAAGCAAACTTAAGAAGTTAATAATTTAAAGAAATATAAGCACTTTGTTAAATCAAGAAGTTAAAAACAAAACAAAAAACATCGTAAAAAAACTGCAATTCATTATTCAAAAGCTCTTTTTGAAAATTGGCATTAAAACATAGGTTATTAAGAGGGAACAGTATGAAATTTTAAACATAATTAGAAACACAACGCTTTAAATGTTTCTAACTCTTTTGAATTGCAGCTGAATGATATTTGATATGTATATTGCATTGCCAATATTCGAAATTCACAGAAACCAAGTGAATTTATAGAGTAATGAACAAATATTGCAGCAAATAGGTTTTAATAATTTAGAAAAATATTACTTCCAGCGAAGCATGTTTAAGAAGAAGACGGGGCAATAAATTTGCTTGTACCTAATACCTAAACATAGTGGCCATTCCAAAGTCCGAGATTTTGACATTATCATGCTCATCCAATAATAGATTCTCGGGCTTCAAATCACGATGGGCAATGCCACGTTGATGCAGATAGTTGAGTCCAGAAAGCAATTGGGTAAAGTAACGTTGCGCCTCGTGCTGTGGCATGCCAATGTCCGGTTCTGTAAGTAAAAAGAATTACATTTTTCAAACTTAAAAGATGAAGTGCAGCATAAAAGTATATATATTGTATTGAATAGCAAAAAAAAAAAACAACAATACTTTATGCATATTTTATAGCTTGATGACGCAATATAAACAGCATAAAAACCGAAGTAAAAAAATTGTTCATTTTTTGTATTTTCATCTGTGGTCGACACGCGGAAAAGCTCAAGCTGCGAGATAATGGAAAATTGTTGCAACTGTTGCAAAAATAGACAAGGCAACAACACAGCAACAACAAAAGCAAAAGGCAGGTGCAAAAAAAATGAGAGCTAGTAAGAGAGTCCTGGCTGCAAGTTCGCTGCCACGCGCCACAAATGCCCCAAGAGGGTGTGGGCAGCAAGATGCAAAATTGCTGCAGTTAGAGGACGCACAGCAACGTAACGCAACGCAACAAACAAAAAAGAGAAAATGCAATCAAGAGTTGTATGAAAATTTAATGAAAAAGACAAACAATGTCCTAGTTGGCCAGGACTGTTAAAGTGCTTGAACTGTTTAACTGTTTACCTGTTGAGAGATCAAAAACAGCAACGTCATCATCATCAAAAGCATTTCATGTGTGCTCCATATATATTTTCAAGTGCTCTACTTTCTTGGCAAACAGCTCAGCACAAAAGGACGACAGTTGAACAAAAGACTCGATCAAATTGCCAAGTCAAATGCAAAAACCAACTCTTTGCACTTTGCCACTTTGGCTAGACACTCTGGATATATACATACATCTCCATTCACATGCGGAAGTGCTACTCGGAAGTACATTTGGCATCTGGTTTGGTATACACATCATCAACATGCAGATGAGAAGCCAGTTGATGCAAAGCCTCAGCCTGAGGCTGCAGCACAATGGAATAGCTGGTAGTATTAGGTTTTCCTTGATTGACTATCAACAGACATCGACTGACAGAGTACAGATTCCAAAAACGAATCCATTTCTCTCTCAATTCGGTTTGGTTTATATCGATTTTTGTTGTGCGAGTGAGCTTCTGTGTGTGTGTGTGGAACTATTCAAACTGATTCAATGACGAAAAGCTGCAGGCTGAATTGTGTTTGCAAAGAAGGTGTTCAAGCTGCATTTATATAGCTGCTATACAATATGAATGCATACTCTATATGTCTGTATTTAGTATCGATATGTTATGCTGTCTCAAATGAACTTCAAATTTACTCAATTGCAATGTTGCATACAAAAGTAGTGAGAATTTTAGACAAGTTTAAAAGGTTTAAATAGATTTTTAAAATGTTTGTTGATATGAAAGCCGTTCTGCATGCAATTCGATTAAACTGTTGTCAAGTTTCAAAAAATGCCTCAAATTGTGAATTTAAATGTTATAGAGGGTATCCGTAAGTCGGCTTAACATTTAAACAACTGCCACCCGCATTGCAGGCTATTGTTTGCAATTCATTTATCATATGCACACACACATTGCACAGCATTTGGCAACTGTGAAAAAGAATTATATGTGCACATGTTGCATTGCATTTATGGCATGAAGCATGTTAAGTAGAAATTCATATTTCCATAATACCTGCAACAACAACAAAATAAACATGCAGCAAGTTTCAAGTTGCCAATTAATTTTAAAGAGATGAATACAGCTCCAACATTGAAATATAATACATACATTTTAAGCAAAATGCATTGCACACAAATAATTACAGAAACCGCTGCAGGTCCTGCCGAGGTGAACTGAATGCAACACACAACACAGACCAGGTACACAAATTGATATTGTGTTTCATTTGCTAATTACAATCTATTTATAGAAATAATGATGTTCACAGAGATACACACACACACACACACACACAGGCATGCACAGCATATTAATGGCAAACATGCTCCATTAGCTAACCATTCAATTAAGTCAAATTGGTTAGCTATTGCAAATTCCAGAAAACATATGAAATACTTAGTTTTAAAGGATTTGTGTTTTAATCAGAGTTGATTAAAACTTTGCTAAATATGAATGCTTAACTTATTTGAAAATTTCTGTTCACATTCGAGTCGCTTTCGAGTCCTCAGTTTTCCAATCATAAACTATACTTTTGTCGAGAGCAATTGATTTGCACTAAACTGAATCGATACTATAGAGACAGTTTTAGAAAATGCAAGAGTGTTCCAATTTTTAGATATTGATGCTCATATATGAGTAAAGATATTAATTTTATCCTTAATAATGATTCTTAAAGGACATTTCTGATATACTACTCAGTTCAAAAGATATTCAAAATCAATTTTTATTTTCAACTTTTAGGTAAGAATTGAAAAACAACTCTTATTTGTCAACTTTTATTAAAAAAATGAAAGAAAAAAAGAGTTATCTAACAATTATTAATTAAAAATTGAAAGCTAATTAATTATATAATAATGTTTTATTTTAAGTCAGAAAATAAGAGTTATTTGTCCAATCTAATGAAAAAATTAAGAAAATAATTTATATTTTTTGATTTTTAATATACAAATTATAATCGTTTTCTCTGGTCTCTGGTTTTTTTTTTTTTATATTTTATTTAACAGTTGTATAGCCAGTTTTTTGTCAATATTTTTATCTATAATGAATTTCTCTTAGCCGAATTTTGTTCATTCCCATTTGATTTCGTTATACTCGTTTGGTAAACTGTACACAATTTAATAGTATTCTAAACTTAATATCAAAAATTTTTGTACTTTTTATTTTTGATCGAAAATGGTACACTTTTATGTACAAATTTTGTTCTTTGAATGGCATCGGTACTTTCAATTCTCATTTTGACGATTCATTTTCGAGACTTTTATAAATCGCGCTTAATATTTATCTCTTTTTAAACATCATAAGGAGTCAAGCTGGTTTTTTGTTTACATGATCTTTCAAATCTATACATCATCTGAAACTTTTTAGTTACAGAGTATAAAAGTGTTTTGGAATTGCAATCCCTGAAATTGAATTTGCAATTGTTTGCCTATTCCAATTGTATTTCTATTGGTTGCCTATCCAACAGGCGCACAAAGCACAAAAAAAATGGCAACACGTCGCTCACATTAAAAGCAGCTTAGCAGCAACCTGCCACTGGTACTGCCACGCCCACACAAGAGTAGGCAATCAATGCAACTGTCCAAAACGCCCACTTCCATGATAGCAGCATCATCATATCTATAGCAAATGTATATTTTTGCAGCTAGCTTCGCTGACCTTTTGACAGACTCTGGTTAATATTTGTGGAAATGCCAATTGCAATGCATCTGGCTGCCCCCCTTGTTGCCCCTACTGCCACCAGGTGGCATACCACATTTGCTTAATTGCAGTGGCACGTCGTGTCAGGTGTATATATAGTACACAGTTCCGGACCTGTCTGTCCTACACTCGTAATCAAGATTTCTATCTTGCCATTTTGACTAGTCGTCAGGTTGTTAGCTTGCTGGCCAGTTTGCTTCGTCCTGCTATCGTCCTGCTCTAATGTCATTTCCATGGCTGTTGTCCTTGTCTATTTTTGCAAAACCCCCCACACCAATTTCGCCAGTGTCCATGTCAGTCTTCATCTCTGTCGCTCTGTCGCTCTGTTGCTCTGTTGCTATTGCTGTTGCCCTGGCTACCAACTGTAGTTTTTAGCTCCGCATAATGGCATATTTCCGACTGGTTGAGGTACGTATCTTTGGCATGCGGGTGGCCGGGTGGGGGGTGGTAAGGGACATCAAAATAATGACAGCCAACAGTCAGGCAGCCTGTCAGTATCGCTAATGAGCTTCAAGTGTCGCATGTCGTTTGTCGCTTTTTCAAACTTTAAGCATCATTTGTGTTTTATATGAAAAAACTAGTTAAACTTAGCAAGTTTTTTCGGCAATGAGTTCTTAAACTATTTTTACCGTTTTCATTCGAGTAGTGCTATAAAAATTCATGGTTACTTTAGTTCTAAAAACTATCCTAAAGAGCACTTTATGAAATTACGTTTCACAACATGAATTTGCAAATTGCACTTAACTTTATTTTCCTTTTAATTTTTCCTAAACGTTTCAGCATTCTACAAAATTAAAAGTAACAAATTAATTGTCCTTAATTACACAACAATCATATGATTACTTCGACTTTTTGGCACAACATAATAACATTTCCAAAATGCAAATGCATATTTTGTAAAAATTTGATTGAAATGTGATTTGTAAGAAAATAAAAAAAAACGATCAAAACTCAAAACTTTTCGATACCTAACGAATTATAATTAGTTCTTATAATAATCACTATATTTAGGTTTTATGTTTCTTTTTCAGATAACATTCTGAACCTTTATCGTTTAGTTGACGTTTCAATGGATTTCAAACAAAAATTCAAACAAAGGTTGCATACAAAAAAAATCTATTTAAATTGGGATTAATTCAGGGACTCGCAAGAATTTTGAAAAACATTCTAAGATCCATCCCGCACTTTTTAAAAGGCTTTTACCTTTATATTGACTATTTGGTTTGAAAAGTTTAGACTCTTAAACCAGATTGTTTCTTTCATTTCAAAAACGATTGGAAATCAAAAGTTATATATTGCGAAATGGAAACCAAACAGATTTTTATTTTGGATTTGAGATAAATTCACGTGATATACAAAAAATGTAACCGTGGCAAGCACAAGTTATTGCAACATTTAAGATCTACCACTCACTAAGATTAAATCAGAACTTGAGTAACTGTAAATCTAAACTTACCAATGCGATCAAATAGTTCACCGCCGGCAGCGTATTCCAGAAAAATGTACTCCACATGTCCCTGCGAGCGTTTGCCAAAGAAGCGCAAAATGTGCGTATCCTGCAGCATCTTTTGTATGCAGACCTCCTTGCGAACTGAGATCACAGCATCCGGATGTTTCTTCAGATCGACCATTTTCATGGCCACAGCTTCACCCGTCTGACGATTGATGAGCAGCTTGACTCTGTGCAACACGAAGATGGAAATAAAATTGAATGAAAAACTTTGACTGTGTTACAGTTGCAGCAGCACGGTGTATTGACTGACTGACTGGATTGGTGCAGTGCTGCTGCTGCTGCTGATGCTACTGTTAACAATTCCGGCGGAGTTGTAGTTGGGACATGCGCAGTTAAGAGCGAGAGAGTGCGAGAGCGAGTGAGCAAGTGAGTGTGGCTTATGCAGCAAATACGCCGGAAATGTGCGTTTTTCTTGCGCCTCGCAGCATTTCCGGTTTATTGACTTCAGCGCACGCATACACACACACACAAGCACATACATACGCACACACATACGCACACTGACATTGCTATGCAGTTTCGTCTACCTGATTTTTTGGTTGCTTTTGAAAACTTACTCGCCATATGCACCTTCCCCAAGGGTTTGGGCCAAAGTCCAGCCCTCGACGAATTCACGGTTTGCTGCTGCTGCTGCTGGCGACGCTGCTGCTGACGGCGCTGCTGCTGCTGCAGCCAAGTTGGCAGCCATGTCAATTGATTCTACGTTGTATGCGTAAACACTTTAATATCCTGTTGCCGTATCCTCATCCAAAACTGCTGTCGCCATGTGCCGTTATCATTTGTTTGTCATCGTCTGCTAGCTGCAAAAAAAGAGCATTAGTTAAAGCAACTATTTCAATTTTCGCATAAAATGTGATGTGATGCGATGCGACATGTTTCACAATTCCACAGCGTTCCGCAGTCATTCACATTAATGCTTTATTCATGAAACCACCCCCCTCCCTCAAACACACACACACACACATATATATAATATATATATATAGGTATATAAATATTTTGGGGATGCTGCTGTTCAACTTCATCGTGGTGTACACACGAAAGCAAAAAATACAACAATGAGGCATAGAAAAAGAAACTGGCGCTTTAATGTTTCATCCTTTGGCATGGTCATGGTTCGTTCGTGCAACCACAACTACAACTACAACAAGCACAAACCCTCAACATCAGTCAGGATACAGCAACAAGCTTTGGAACAGCAGAGGCAAAAGAGAGCACATGCGCTGTTCGAGAGAGCGCTACACTAAAAAAGCTCTCCTTGTCTACGCACACTTGCACGCATGTGTATGTATACGTACATATGTTTGTAAGTGTATGTAGCGGCAATATTATAAAGCTAATACTCTTTTTTCCCTAGAGATATTGCAAAATCAAGCTTGTTTATTTAAAAATCAGTTTTAATTTAAACACAATTGTTTTGTAAGTTAAGAAAACGTATACAGTTTTTAGTTTATATCAATTGAAGTTTTGGGTTTCGTCGCTTTAATGAAGTAAACTTATAAAGAGTAAGCTGAGCCGAAACAAACAAACAGTAACAAATAACTCTTCCTCTATACAGTGAGCGAAAAACTTGCGTTCTTCGAAAGGCCTACAAATATGCTGTATTATTTTTATAAACAATAAAATTGTTTAAAAATAAAATAACTACCATGGTTCGATTAATCTTGTAGAGCAGAAGCTTACAAGCTAGAATTCTCTGAAAATAGAATCTTCCAGAAATTAGAATTGAAGTATGTAAAACATTATCAAACTTTGTTTTGTTGCATATAGTTCAAAAATACAAGTTACATGTACATGTACATGTGTTGCACTGGATTGTTTAGTTTCGTTTACTTATTTTTACTAAATTAAATAAAGTACAAATTAAATCTATTATATTTTTTTTTAAGTAAGTTTTCTCCTTTTTTTTTATTTATATTCAAATAAAATAAGTGTCTAGAAATTTGCACTTTTCAGAAATTACAATTACCTTTAAAACAAATTGGTTCTAATTTGCGATCGTCTACTGTATGTAGCTTTTGTTTAGTTTTATGATACACCCTATTCGTTTTCTACCCACTTTAAAGCAAAAAATGTTTACATATTTAAACTAATTGTTATCCATTTGTTCAAAATTTGGCTAAAAAAGATCATTGCTATCTTTATAAAAGAGTTGAATAACTAGTTTCACATTTTTTTTTTAATTTACTGCCAACTTATAGTTTCATATCCTAAGCTCCGTTTCCAAGTAACAACTTTAATAATCCCCTTTCTCACAGTGTTTCCCATTTTCGAAAAAAACGAGCCATTAGGGAAACGCCACAACAGCAATAAGCGTCGTAGACGCATTAAAATAATAATGATGCCTGCCGTTATACGCAATATTCACTATATTTTATTGCGTTCAATAAACTTACGCTACAAAGCTTGGCTCGAAATCTATGCTGCTTTCTCTCTGACTCTCCCTAACTGTCTCTCTCTCTCTCTCTGCTAGTTAGTCAGTTTAGCACGAATATGACGTCGTTCTTTTCATCGTCATCGCTTCATCCTTGTTCGCTTTGATTTGCGACAGGAGAGTAGAGGCAACAACAACAAGAATTACAACAACGCTACTCTCTGCCAGAGCTAATGCTGTAGGAACGCTAACAGCGCCGCTGACGCTGGCATTGACTGCGACTTCTTATTTGCCGGGTGCTAAAAAGCTCAACGCTGGCGTCGACGCAGCTGCGCTGTCGCTGTTGCTTTTGGTGGCTTGTTCAACAGGCCACTATTAACATTTTTTTTATACTCGTCGCATGTACTCCACTTACATTCAACAGAGTGGAAATCTTTTCTCTCTCTCCCTCTCTCTCTCTTTCACATACATGCGTTTGTGTATTTTGCGCTTCATTTTTTAAGTTTTTTCTTTTTTTATTTTTTTTTTTTTTTTTGCATGGCAGCTTCCTATGCTATTTTTAGGATAGATAGGATAAGAAGGAAGGCAAGAGAAAAGCTATACAAAGTGCGTTAGATGGCATCTTGGGTGCACCTTTGTATGTATACATAAATACATACACACCTACATACATACAGGCTTCAGCTTTTATAGGTATGTACATAGATAGCGTGATATGTGTACAGATTTATTTTTACAGCCTCATCCTAAAAAATCATTTATTAAATTATTCAAAAACTCTAAATTAATTTTGCATTTTAAATGCGTCACAATCTGGCCCTAATATTCTTGTTTTTGCTTTGTCAGTCGATGATGATGATGCAAATTGAATTTCAAATGCGCAATATTTCCCATGACTTCATTTTTTCTATTTTTTTCTCTTTTGCATTTGAAATTCTATTTTAAAGAATTTCATATTTTTAACGTTTGGAAAATAGGAATATTTTGCATAAATTGTTCGCTTTTGCATTAATAATACAGTGGTATTCTTTATTGAAATTAAGTTCATCTTTAGTTCTGGTTTAGAAATATATGCTGGATAACCCTTTTGTACATATTTATGACAGGAATGTATATTTTAGTCATTTTATAAGGTACACACGTACAACAATTGCTTGTTCTGTCTGTATTTCTCAGCAACTCTTGTTTCATTCAAAAGTTTCTTCTATAAAAGTTTTGGACAACAATATAAAAGCTTAGCTGGATACCATTACGTTACCGTGGAGCAAAGCCTATGCATAAACATGTGATATATTTTGTTTGAATAGAATTACACAAATAGAAAAAGTGACCGGACACTAAAAACAAATTGAACTGATGAAATATGGAAACTTTTTTCCGCTTTACAATACGATATGTTTGGGGGTCTGCTGTTGCAGCAAGAAAAACTGGCAGGATTGCTAAAAAAAAAAGAAGGAAGAACCAAACATCTGAAATACTAAATGGTCATGAAAATCAAGAAATTGCTACATTTGTTCGAAAATAGTCAATTTTCAATGGAGAAAATCGTAACTTGGCACTTTGCTGTAAGCAAAATACATGTCGGAATCAACCAGATCGGACCACTATATCATATACCTGCCAAAGGAATGTTCCACTGTACATTTGGTTTAACAAGTTAACTCGACCAAACTTAATAACTTTAAGTTCTAGCATTATTGGTCCACTATGTATAGGAACAATCTGTTGAAAAACTTTCTGTTTTTTAAGATAACTCATCTGTTCTAAGTTTTGAAATTTTGAGAAATTTGTTCAAATAGCTGTCCGAGATACAAACGCTTGAAAATTAAGTTTTTTTTATAAGATACTTTTCAAGCTGCTATACATACTTATATATTATTCAAACATACGAAGACCCTTTTGTGGCGCCTTGGGTTGCGGCATGTGGAAATAAGTGAAGGCAACATGTGTTGCACATAGGCTTCAACAGCAGGCCTGCATGGATGGGGGCGTGTTGGTGGGCGGGAGGAGGGGATATGCGAAGCATAAGCAACACATGTCGCTGGGCAAAAAAAAAGTTTTTGGCAAGTTTTCACAACAAATTTGTTAGAAACTTTAAGTACAGTATTTGGCACGTCAACGCATTTCGCAAAAGTTTTCAAAAAAAATGCTTTAGGAATTCAAGTGGAAGTTCGTTCATGCGAAAGAGAGAGAGAGAGAGAGAGAGAGAGAGAGAGAGAGAAAAAGAAAAATAAGCAATGGCTACAATATAAATATATAAAGGACACGACAGCCAGTTGAATTAGACCGGTTGGAATCCTGAACAAACAACAAATGCCATAAGAAAAATCAAATAAAATTAAAGAGTCAAGCGAAGCGCACACAGCGACAGCGGAAAGGGTGCTGTAAGCCGGTGGGGGTGGTGTACAGGGTGGTGTAAGCTGCACAGGGTGGTGTAAGCTGCACAGGTTGGACGTGGAGAGTGGGGGAGCGTGGAGTGTGTCTTTGTTGGCTACACAGTAAGGATGAGCGAGTGTTCAGTTTTCTAACAAAAGAACAGTTTTGATATCTATCATTGTCAAGCTATCAAGTACTAACAATTCCAAAGGAACTTGAAAATTTTTTAAAATTATAAAGCCCAATTGAAATAATTCTGAAATGAACAATGATTTCCATAAAGTATGAACATTAAATTATTGGCTTATTCCGTTTTGAAACGTTTGAAGCGATAATTTTGCAGCTGCTTTTCATGCCACAAAATAAAAAAGACACGACACGCGCCCAACTCAGCTGCACACACACACACACACATACATACAAAGCAAACATGCACACACACACATACATACGTTACGATATAGCCACACTCGGGGGCAGAGCCATTTTCACGGATTAGTGGCATGGCAAAAACCGAATCAAGTTGAAAAAGTCACTAGCCTGGCCCCCTAGCAAAAGTGGCTGGACATGGACCCAGACATTGACATAGACGGCATAGGGAGGGAAGAGGGGGGTGGGGGTAGTAGACTGGGGGCGGGACTAGTACTGGTTGCAGGCTGCCGTGGCTAAAACAAGTCGCCAAGAAGTGAGTGGGCAAGAGCAAGATCAAGAGAGAGAGAGAGGCGCAAAAAGTGACCATCAGCTATAAATTATATGTGTGTGCGTGTGTGTGTGTGTGTGTGTGTGTGTGTTAGTTACTGACTAACATGCCGGTTTCTCTAGTCCCCAACTTATGACCGGCTTTGATAAATTGTTTAAACGGGGGTCGGTTCGGTTCCGATCGGGGGCTAATGCTATAAGCCTCCTAATGATGGTGTTTAGCCGGACCATTATTTGGCTATTTGATTGTACTGGAAACATGTTTAGACAGTCTTTGACTAAATATAATATTTAGCATTTTAAATATGTTATGTTAGTTATAGTACATAATCATGGTTTTTCAAATTGACGACTTTACTAGGCTTAACCTTGTTTATAAGACTGTAGAAAGCGTAGAAATTTTCGATATCTTTTATGTGTTTTAGACTTAAACCACTTCTCAATCTTTTGTAGCATACTTTTTGGTGTATATTTACAATATGAAAGTTACCATTTCGATTTGAGATTAAGTCAATCGAAAACTTAAAGTCTGTGCCCATTTCTGAGACCTTTTTTTTTTTTGATTTTGTGTTCCTGATTTCAAATGAATTGGTAATTAATCATTCTTTGTAAGGATTGGGTTGAAAACTTGTCTCAAAAGCCAAATAGATTTTCCATTTTCCAAGGAATTCAGAACAGCTTAGAATTCTTAGAATTCCGAAACATTTTTTGATTTTTTTTATTTACGAGAACTTTTTCATTCCGAAACGCTTTTTGATTTTGTGTTGCTAATTTCGAATGAAATGGAAATTATTTATTCTTTTTAAGGATTAGTTCGTCTCAAAAGCAAAACATTTTCAAGCGAATTTTCCATAAATATTCGTAGGAATTCAGAACAGCTCAGAATTCCGATGGGAATCGGAAGTGCAAAAAGGCCTGAATAATTCAATTAACTAATTTAAAAAACATTACAGAAACCAAGAAAAAAGTAATGTTCATAAGTTTGCAATGAAGAAACATCGCTCATACATATAATTTACAGCAACACTACTCAAGTAATTAAATAAAAGATAGATTTATAGCGCGATCTATTTAGAGAAGACCTTGCTCGTTACCAACGCAGCCTGCCTCTTTTGCTTGCCCCGTGCCCCGACTAGCCACCACTTGGCCCATAGCAACAGCGACGACAAAAAAAAAAAAGTAAAGAAACCACCATGCTGCCTAGGACGATGGAGTGTAAGAGGCTACAAGGAGGAAGGAACTGCAGATTGTAACTGGGATTGGGTCTGGCACTTGGACTGGCATTGCCACTGGGAATCAAAGACGGTGCCCCTCTGCTGTGCCCCGCCGATAAGGCTAAGCAAATACAAGTTTCGTAAAGTATTTCGATTTAAGCGCTGCTTGATTTTTATGCGCCTTGTACATGAAGAAGGAGTTGCTGGCTGCGACTCCGCTCGAGTCTCTTGCCACGGAACCAGAAATGCAGAAAAAAAAAAAAAACGATATTGCATGGGCTAAAAAACAAAATACACAAAACACACGCTGCTGCTGGCAAAATCGCAAGGACGGTGGCGGCTGAAAAACGCACGAGAGAGACAGAGAGCGAGCGAGAGAGAAAGAGAGAGAGACTGGCATGGAGATGGACATAACAGGCTGTCAGACAGACAAGCGGCAAGACAAGTTTTTTTTCTTAGGCTCTCTTTGGTTTGGTCTTTTTTTTCCTTTTTCTTTTTTTTTGTGATGTTTTTTTTTTTTTTGCATCTTATGGCGGGCGTTGGCAGCAGCCGCGTGTCTTGCTACAGACGTCTTTGCAAATTAATTTGCCAGCCAGCCTAAGTAAAAGTTAATTTCATTAACATTGCAGCTTTACCTATATGTATATATAAACGTCACGTCACGTCACATCCACAAGCAGCCGGTTGCATTCCGCCGCCGTCGGGGTCATCATTTTATAGACGCGCGCGTCATTTTGCATTTTTTGGGAGTTTTTCCGTGTATTTTTGGGGTTTTTTTCCCGTGTACTTCGCGTTTATTTAGCCCAGACGCCGGAACGTTTCACACCGCACTACGTCGCACAGTCGTCATCAATAGTCGTAAAAATTTGTTCGGGGTCTTCAAAAAAAAGTAAAAAAAAAAAACTCACAGACTGTCAACTCGGGAATGCGGCGTGTAGCACGAACACATACACACTTATCCCAAAAAAGCAAAAAAAAAGGCCCGGTTCGGCAGCTGTAGCTTTAGCTTTTGTATTTGTATCTACACCGCCAAAGCGGCAAGGACCGTTGTCGTTGTAGCGCTTCGTGACTGTCATGGATCGTCCTCATCCTGCTGATTGGCTATGCTCCTTCTTATAGCTTTACTAAATACTACTATACCAAGCATAGTAGAGTTTGGCAAAAAAAAAAATGGCTCTTGTGTTATCCTGGCGCTTAAAGCGATTCGTCCTGGGCCAGCGTTGAAACGAAACTGTGAGCTGGAGCTGCAAAATGCGAGCGATACATGCAACATAATATAAGTACATGCCACGGGTCAGGCAACTCGCAAACTTCCAGAGAGCTTGCCGCCGAAGAGCGCTATCAAAATGTACGACAGACAGACGGAGAGAGAGTGAGAGTGAGAGAGACCGCGCGAAAGAGAGAGCTTACGCTTGCGCGCGCCAAAAAGGTGGATGCAATGGAGCATGGTGCAATTATGTTAAGTGGTATCATTACCAGCTTACTTTTGTATGCTTTTTTTTTATTGTTTTACAATTTCATAAATTTAATAAATTCGAAAACGGAAAAAAAAATTTAATACATATTTCAGAATTGAAAAAAAAAATATAACTCGCGGTTGTCGAATTTCGTCCAAAATCTATATGAAATATAAAATTTGAGTATAAATGTTGTTTGTTGGCGACCTTTCTACGTTTTAAATAGAGGAGTTTAATAATAAATGTTGTTTGTTGGCGACCTTTCTACGTTTTAAATAGAGGAGTTTAGCTGGCTTGAACCGAAGTTTAACCGAAATATATTTGTGAAAAAACAAAAACAACTATTGTTTTTAACTAAACACTGACCTGACTTTTATCCTAATTCCGACCGATTCCGAAGCATGTTTTGGGATGCCGCGGGATTCCTGTTTCGATTCCATATCTAATTTTGATACATTTGGAGCAAATGTGTGACAAACTGACAACTGGTACCTAAAAAATTTAGTCGAATGATTGCATGTGAACACCTAACATAATAACACCATGAAGTAGAGTTCAACACGTTTTCGGTGGTTGCTGCAAGTCTCTCTCTCTCTCTCTCTCTCTCTATCGAATTGCTTGGTGCCAAAACAGCTTTCAAGTTTAAGTTGCCGCTCTTAAGTTCAATGTGGCAGCTGCGGCGACGCTGCCGACGAATGTCTCAAAAAGCAGCACAGCAGCCAGCGTCGCCGTCGTCGTCGCGTTGTTAGCCGGTGAAGCAGCAGCGCAGGGCTGTTGCTTCTTTGCTTCCTTTTGTTCCTCTACATCTTGCTTTTATATATACATATATATATATACATACATACATGAATTTAATATTAAGTATTGTATTGTCCTGCCTTCCCTTCTTTTTCCTATATATATAACTTATATATATATATATAAATACATATATATATAGCACACTCTTTGAGCTTACACCTTTCCAAAAAACATTGTCGACGCTGCTGTGTCGATGTGTTCTTGTCAATTTGGACAAAAGTCCTTCTATGTGTACACATACATACACACAAATATATATATACTTAATGAAGCGAACCTTATGTTCTCCTCAAAATGATATATGACTTCTACTGTCGATTAATATTTGCACAATCGTTTACAATTAGGAGCACACATTTTGCTCTTTTTGCTTGGCAACAATTTTCTTACGTGAAACACAGTAATTAAAAAGACAAAGATACTTGAGGAAAAACCATATGAAGTAACTGTTATGTTTTAATGAAATATCAATTATTTTTCTTTTTGTTTTATTTCTAGGACATCAGCTTTGATTGTGGCTTTTTTTTAAAATCAGTAAAGCACCAAATTTTCGTTATTAAGTTTTATATTTTAATTTCATTTTTTGTTTTCGTAGCTAGTTAACAAGCCTCTTCTCTTTTCCGAATTCGATCTAAACATTATATATATATTATTATTAGAATTTCTTGTGGATAGGACAGTTTGAAGTATTTGAACTTATCTTTAAATTAAAGTAAGTTTTCTACTTCGAAAACGAATCGAAATGAAAAACTCTGTTAAATTTGAACTGTTCTGATCTAAGTTTTACTTTTGTATCATTTAAATTTTGTGCAGATGTATAAAAATTGAGCATTGATCAACGGCAACATGGAATCTACCAAAACTTTCACAATTTCCGAATTCACGCAATACATGCGGAATCGAAATTATTAGCTGTGTTGAATTCCAAATAGCAATGAAAAATTCAGTTTAAAAAGTTTGGTTTTGAGAAAGTGGATTGCTTATAATTCGAACTTATGTTAAAAAATCGAAAAAGCAGGAATATAACAGAATCAAAAACAGTTCAGAAAGAAAAGTTCTCGGAAATGAGAACAGATTATCAAATCTTTTTATCGATAATAATAATTTAAAATAGATGTTTCCTGAATGTATTTTCAATGAAGACGCTAATCAGAGCCAATATTAATAAATCGGTTTTTGATTATCCTGTCAGTTTATAGTAAGAGTTTCGATTTTGATCAGTTTTGAAAAGTATATAAATATGAATCGTAGCTGTGACAGGTGCAATTTATTTATGAAGCTTACAGGGTATTAAATTCTCGGCATGACGCGGCGACAGCTTTCTTTTCTTGATATTTTAGTTGTTATTTCTATGATATTGCAACAGCTTACACTTTTCGACTCTCCCCCGGCAAGACACGGGACTCGTTTACTTGCATACGTATGTATATATGTAGGTATGTATGTATATATAGTTAGTGTATGTGAATGTGAATGTGATGTGATGTGTTGTGTTGTCTACCCCGCTGGCTGCCTTCTTTATACCTATATAAATATGTATGTTTTCATGTGTGTAAATATGTACATAAATATCTGCGTAACAGCAATTGTGGTACTCTCATGAATAAGACACAGGGCAGCATCCCACAGCAGCAACAACAACAACAACAACAACAACAACAGCAGCAGCAACTGCGACGCATGGCAACAAAACAAATAAGAAATAATAAAGAATAAAAGGCAATCGACAAAGGAAACAAAAGAGCACGGTTGCCAAGGAAACCGAAAACTTGCATTTGGCACATGGTAATAGCATCGTCGTCTACATATACATACATACGATATATATGTATACATGCATACATACATAAGTATATATATATATATATATATATTTATGTATTTAGTGTGCGTAGTTTGCTTTTGAAGTTCACACTCCAAACGACTTCGGGACTACAGCGATAATAACACTGCTCAACAAAAGTTTTGCCAAACAAATTTTTGTTTAAAAATCTAGCCTCAGTTTTCTTATGAAGAGATTAAGTTCAACTTAAGCTCCGATCAAGAAGTGACTAGTTTGAATAGAAACAGACGAGCTGACAGATAGACACACATGGCTAGTTCTTGGCTTTTGATCAAGATCAAGATCAAGAATATTTATACTTTGGAGATTTTTTCTTCAATGCGTTAAATGTTTCGTGACAGTATTAGAGTACACTCTACAAGGTTATATAAAAAGGGGCACAAAAATAACGTAGTTAATATCAATTTTTTGCATTGTTGTTTAAATTTGCAACATCATTTTTGGAGGAAACTTCAATTTCAATAAAATATAGTATTATTATATACTATTTACTAAGCATATTAAGTATAATGACTATATATAACTGTCAACATGGCAAAGTAGCTAAGCCAAAATTGAGCTTAAACGATTTTCCACATCGTCTCTGCAAGACGCATATATTTTCTTAACTCTTATTAGTGAAACTGTCAAAACAGCAAAAGTTAAGTTATGTTTCAGCGTTATGTTATGCAAGTAGGGTAGATCAACTTTATAAGAGAAGTGTTTCGGTTTTATTAAGTTGTCAATTTTTAATACAATTCTTTCGTTTGTTTCTAAACATTTGAAGCAACTAGAATAATACATAAAACAAGAATAAGAATATGTAGTTCTTTTATTTAAATTTCAGCAGAACAGCTTATATCTACTTAGGTACAAAAATAAGGCTTATTCGTGTTGTCAGAAGTGCTCAAGTTGACTCAAGACGATGTTCAATGCAAAGTTAAAAAAATACCGAAATAAAAACTTGCAATTTCTTGACCAGTGTAAATGTAGGCGAAATGAAATGCTGGGAACGACATTGAGAGGTAGAGAGAGAGAGAGAGAAAGGGAGAGAGAGAGTAGCAGCTTACACAGCGTCTTTCTTCGCTCTCTTTCTCAGTCGTGATACGAACCATGCGTCTGTATGTGTCTTATTGGAGCAGCCGGCTGCCTGGCTCTGGTAAAGATTATTAAGTTTAATTGATTGGCACGTCATGCTCAGGAAATTAGTGACAAGACTACATCATATATAATAAGAAACTAAAGAACTCAAGAATAATATATGAGATTTTTCTTATATACTCGTTCAAATATAGTTCAAGTTGCTTGTAGCAATAGATTATCCAGAGATAATCGAATTGGAAACATATTGTGCAACACTTTGATAATAAAGCCAAATAAACAATGTTAGTACAAGAAACATACAAAAAAATAGTAAATAAAAGAACATCATTTTAAGATATTTGCTTCTAAGCAACATGTTTTCATAGAAAATAGTAACTAAAACTAATTCAAATTAAAAAAAATGCTTATTATTAACATATTTCCGTACAAAATAATATATATTGATAATGATGTAATGGACAAATTATAAAACTCAATATTATCGATGCTGACATCGACGTTTTCCACCTTTACATTCAATATTATCGATGCTGACATCGACGTTTTTCACCTTTACATTCGATTGTTCATTTTTATATCATATGTATTTTCTCATCTTTATAGATTCACAATGTTTCTATTTAAGTAAGAAATTGTATTAAACATTGAAATTTTTTTTATAACTGAAGTCCAGTCAGTTTTTTTGTCTAAAAGACCAACTTATAATGGATGTAATATGTTTTGAATTCGAAATTTTTCCCAAAAAAGCAGAGTTTCAAGACAATGTTTTTGAAATTAAAATGTTTGTAGATTATTCGAATTTTTTTAGACAAATGTGTGTAGCTTGGGGCTAAGTACCACTAAAAGTATCTGGCAACTATTGAATTTAGTTTAATGCAAGTTAAAAAAAAATTTAATTAATAAAAAAAAAAAAAAATATTAATAAAAAAAAAAAAAAAAACCCTTACTTTGTACGAAAAAGAACATATGTATGAATATGTATGTATGCAGAGTTTAACACATTAAAACTAGTTTCGTCTCTTTTAAAACTGCGTATATTTTAAAATACTAGGATCACATATTCAATTGTTTCATATATCAGACTTGTTTCGGAGACTAAACTTGCGTGTTTTACTTTATGCTAGATCAAGAATCTTATAGATAGTTTCCTCAATTCTTAGCTGCCATCTCATGCCGACTCCTTTGCGACGGACGACTAAAATTCTTCTTTTTTTTGCCTTTCTTAGTCGCCTGAGGTGGCGGCTGTGGCTTGGGATCCTCCACCGATTCCTGTAGCAACTCATAGGGTATCTCGACAGCGTCCGTGTCGCTGTTGGAATCATCCAATTGGGATTTAGCACTCACATAAACGCTATCACTGCTTGTGCTGCCATTCGTATCTAAAGTAGTGATGCTGGTCTCCGCTTTCTCACTAGATTTTGAAGTATCAAGATTTGGCTTTGACGGCTTGCGTGTCCTTCGCGGCTCAAAGTAGCTGGGATCCAAGATCAATGGAAAAGTTCGACGCCCATTTCGAATAATGTGTATTTTGCCCTGTGGCATAAATTCAGGTTTGGGTGCTGACAATTCGCCATCAACCAGCTCGTTCATATTAAAATGACGCATCATAGCAATAATCTCCGTCTCCACGGTGCTTGTGTCCTCCCAATCCTTCATGGTTGCATGCTCACCCAGCGGCTTTGTTCCACTTATCTGCTGTATGCGTTCCATCATGGCCAGCTGTGCTTGAATCTCCTTTGAAACGACTCCATGCTGGTTGTCGATTTCCTCGTTGAGTTTTTCCCGTTTGGCCAGATAATCATACGTTGACTGTGGACGTGGAGCATTCTCCTGCCGGCGTTGCTCAACGTATGCCAGCTGTCCTAGTATGAAATTATTATCAGGCTCGTAATCAACCAATTCCTCCTCAAAATTTGTAGACGGAGCCCAGGCCATTTTTGTTTTATATCTAAGTTTAAAAGGTATTCTATTTAGTAGGAATTACAAATTTTAGACTGTTTTCATTTTCACTTTTTACAAGACTTTTACGTTAATGCTTTATCTTTAAATATTTATTTTTCCATTTTCTTAATTTAGAAATGAAAGTTAAAATTATAATGGCAAAATATCTTCCGCAAATTTATGTTGAAAGTGAAAATGGGAACAGGCAGTTAACATAACCTTGCTTTCATTTTTGCATGCAAGTTGCACACGCGCATACATATGCATGCATGTGTGTATATCTTTCGACATGCCTGCACACATCCATACATAAGTGCATTGCCGGCAAAAGAACACAACAAATGCAATTGTGAGCACAATGGCAACAAGACAGGCACAAACGTTGAACAAAATGCAGTTTTAAAAACAGCTACTTACCAAATCACTGAACGAAATATTTTCACAGCTTTATGTCAATATTTCTTGAATAAGCAAAAGAAATTAAAATTGCGTGCCAATTGAATTGTCGAAGTGACAGGGTTGCCAGAGTCGTGTGGTTGAAAACGCCTTTGGGCAAATTTAGCACATTATCTGAAAACCACTTTTTGAATAATATCTTTATTTATAAGACTTAAGCATATCAAAAAGGGATAAAACCTTTTTAAATTCACCTTAATGCACGCTTACGTGCTAAAATCGCAAAGAAAACAAAACAAAAAAAAAACACCTGCAAATGCATTTGGCAACCCTGCAGCGCTTCTACATACAAACATATAGTCATCTCGTTCTCACATCCGTCATTTATATGCGCAATACAAAAAAACGCCGAATGAATTGCGCCAAAAAGTCAAACAAAGCAAAAATACACACGAAAATGGAAAAGACACTGGCAGCGAGTCTGATCTTATCCCAGACAATCCACGCACAGATGCTTAAAGCACTAATAAATAGTTTATGTATGCATAAAATGTACGACTTACCGCCTTCGCAGCACTTGCACTTTTTTTTTGCACACCTTCCGGCTTCGCTTTAACCACACTGCAGCTACGCAAATTAGAAGGTACAAATATTTGACAACTTAATCGGTAAGCACAATGTTTAAAATTTGTTTTAAATGCACATTTTATTAATAACAATTTGCATAAATTGATGTTTGAGGCGACGGTCGCCACCTTTTGTACATTTGGCAAACGCAGTGTAGATAAGTGTGACCGTCAAAGGGAACAGAAAAATGTTGATTTTGTAAAATGCCAAACTGGTTAGTTGTGGCGGTCGGTCGATGCTGCAACTAACAAAAGCGATACAATCGATATCTGAAACGATAACAGCGATTGCGATTGAGATTAACAGCTTGGCGGCAAAATCAATTGTAAAATACAATGCATTGACATATTTAAAATTGAAATGCAAAATGATAAATACAATTTGTTAATCATTTTAAATGCAAGTACAATTTGAGCACTAAGACTAGCGACAATATGATGTCTAATATGATGTATACATCTGTTCATCCACAATAGCCGCTTTTGCTGCAAGTTTGCGGCAAGAAAGTTCATTGTCCTCGTCGCCTTGCGACCGCCTTTTACTACTAGACACATGCGCGATGCAACCAAACAGCCGGTCATGATTTTCATCAATGAAAAAGTCATCGCTATTCGCCCTCAAACTCAAACTCAAAGTTCGTTTATTCGCGATTTTGCCTTCGCTGCTGCGTAGAGTCCTTGCATTCGCCTAAATTGCCAGTTGCAAGTCGACAGCTGACCAAGGCGCACGAAATTTCGGAAAAAAAAACAAAAATCACACAATGATCAACGAGTGTAAACACATACAACGAAGCAATTAAAATAAAGTGTGAAATATATATGTATTTCCAAAAATACGCCCACACCAAATGTGAATTTTAATTTAAGAAATGACCAAAAACATTTGGCTTGCCCTTATTTGTTTTGTATTTGGTTTCTTTGAGCGTGTGTGATCCTATGTTAAATATCCTTAAAACAATTGTACAAACATTTCCGGTTCGGCGTCTTAATGTTGTTATTAACCCAACCAAAGCAAATAAGCCAACAAGCTAAGCTATGTTACAACAACCCCGTTTGCTTTAATTGGTTAACCAACGCCCCCAAACCTACTTATGGCTCATTGCCTGTTTGATTCCTTCTTTTTGAAATTGGTACTTCTTCATTTTTAGGTCAAACACCCTCTTTAAAGTTACCGAATTGAAACTTGCACTTGTAGTCGAACATACTTTCTTTGTACGAAGAGTTTGTTCTAAAAGTGTTTGAACATAAGCTGTTTTCCAACTAAAGAATTTGGATCTTAACTTTAAATTGAAGACTTTAAATCAATACTTTAGTTAGACTATTTATACAGTAAACTTACTTAAATAGTGAGTACGAAGCATACTTTTTTTTGTAACAGAAATTTGAATTTTTTTTGTTTTTTTTTTGCAACGTGAACATACTTTCTTGACAGACTGTATGCTGAATGTGTGTGTTTGGGTGTAGTTCCGGTTGCTATACACGTAACGGATAGACCGGATATGCGCTGCCTAAGACATTCATATTTATATATACATATCAACATTGCCTTTAATAAAACTGAAACAATTTCAAAAATTCTTTACAATTTTAGAAATATACACAATAATTTACACAGCCATTCAAAAATCGCGTATATATTAAACGTGTAATTAAAGTAAACAGAAAATCAAATCAAAATATGAAAACTTTTTTGTATTGCCAATTGTTTATGAATTAAAGCTGTTTGATATTTTTGAACATTTTCCCACGAATCAACCACAAAATAAACAATAACATTAAACCAATAAAAATAACAAACGTTGAGTTTTCCAGCAATTTATCGAATTATTTTGTTATTATAACGTATCGCGCTGTTTTAATTTGCGTTTGAATTTTTTTTGGAAATTTGCGTTTTGAGTAATTTAACGTTGCTGCCGACGTCGACGTCGACGTCAACGCGAACGCGAACGCGAACGCGAACGCTGCGCTGGAAGTGCTACGGCAGCAAACTCGTTCGATTGCTGCACTTAAGAGGAAATCTCAACTCAAGGTAACTAAAGCAAGGGCCACTCATACTCATACTCAAACACTGACACGGTGATAACTCAGCACCTATTCACTTTTTACATTTGAATACTCTGTTCATAAGCGGTTAGAGAGAATGCTGGGTTTGTGCAATGCCTGTCTATTGTAGCTAGAGTGAAAAAATTCTTGCTGTTAAAGCTTTTCTGTTTGATACTTTCACCCAAAATGTCGCAAATCAACTAAAACCCATGTTCCGAATTCCACTTTCGAAGCAATTCCACCAAAATATATAATAATAAGGCGTGTTCCGACTCTCACATTCGATGCAATTCCATAGAAAAATAGATGACATACTTTTAGGCTTGTCAAAAACTCAAATAACAGTTTATTCTACTCAGCTCTAGAAAGTATGCTACACATTTTTCTTAGGAAATATTTCGAATGTGGTATTCAGAACGTTCTAAATAAAATGAATGTACACACTTTTCAGTGAAAATGCTTAACAAGTGGAATTCGAAACAGGCCTGTATGTTTTACAATCTACTCATGATCTTTTTAAAAGCTAAGCTCGAATATAACTCAAAGTTATACCAAAGGTAATCAACTGGAATAGAGTATACGGCAGTCGGCAACTTCAAAAAGCATTGGTCTTAGTTGTACTGTGTTTTTGTTGTTTGTTCTCCTTTTGCTTTTTTGCTTTTGGTCCCTCATCGACTGTGAAGTGGCCACTTGTTCCAGTTTCTCAATTTTATGCAGTTTTACATGCAAAACCAAAAGAAAATTGGCAACTTTCACAACATTTGTGTTTCTATCTACATATCTATAGTCCTTAGCATTGTACTCTAGATTTTTAAGTGTGCATCATGGACGGCAAAAACAACAAATTTGTGTAGAATTAATTATTGTAGCTATATGTAGCTTTTAAATTGGAGCTGAAAATAGCTACAAAAATACATTTCAAAATTTAAAAAAATTTCATTTGTATGGTATGTGTACGGGTTTGTATGGGTTCCAGACAAAAAAAGTTTATGTCCTTTCTGTCTGAGATCTATAAATTCACTTTCGAACTAATTTCGCAGAAATATGTATATTATTAAGCAACTTATCTGTTTTTTAGGCTAATTTAATTTCGATACGCTCCTGAAAGTATGCTCTACAAATTTCAGTGGAATGCAATCGAATTCAACTTTTGAATCAATTTTACAGCAAAATGTGTAGCATACTTTTTGGATGACGATAATACTTTATTAATTAGTATTCGCTCCCGCTGTGAATCCAATCCTTTTAGTTTCTTTTCTTTGTATTTTCTTCTTTTTTTTTTTTTTGTTTTAATTTCAGCGAAATTAAAATCATTTTGAGCCTGCTCAAAGTAAATGTCATAAAAATTAAAAAATTGTTTTAAGTTAAAAAAAACTCTGGACTTTATTTATTATTTAAATATTATAAAAATGGCATTAGTTTCATTAAATATTTGAGATTTGTAACTGCAAATATTGTATTATAAACTTTGAATTTATGTTTGTTCACATTTCTCGGGCGTGCTTTAAAAGAAAATTTAACGATGAAAACAAGTTAACCTAGTTTTCGCGAAACTGAGTGTTTGTGTGTGTCATACTTGCAGTACCGTTGCTTAGTGTGCCCTATGCAAGCACACACACACACACACACACACACGCACACATACAACAAATGTGTGCACACACATACTCGCACGAGTATGCATGAATATGCAAATAAGCGCACTCACATGCATACAAGCAGCAGTAGAAGCGGTTGGCAGAGGGGTGGGGGGGGGAGGAAGAATTTAAACAGCTTTTAGCAAAAACAAAACACAGCAGACCGCAACAAGGGAGTCGGCTTGGCTGGGCGGAAGGGGAAGGGCAAGGGAGTGGTGGGGTGTGAAATGCGACCAGCCCGTCTGAGTGCAGTGCCCTCAATTAGAAGGCGCGCTCAAGGACAACCAGCCACAACAGCTGCACCAAAGGAAATTGTAATAGCAACAATAACAATAACAACAACAATAACAACAACAATAACAACAACAACAACAACAATGGCCAGACTCCAAAGTTGCCTTTAATTGGAAGTCAACGCCACAAATCCATACGTAATCAGGTCCTTTGTTATGCATGTGCATGTTACATTTGTATTTGCTTATATATGTATGTATGTGTGAATGTGATGACATGTCCTCCAGTGTATTTTGATTTGTTTGTGGCAAGCTGGCTGCTTGGCTGGCTGCACTTTGAACTGCGTCCTCAAGACGCGCGCGCTTGGCCTTCCCACATGCAACACATTTAGCAAAAATATTTTGCAGCTGCAAGTTGCAACTTTCTGTTGCAACTTTCTGTTGCCTTGGTTGCCACAATAAGCCCAAACACATGACACACATTCCACCCACAAAACACCCTTAACACCCACAAGCTCAGCAAAACTCACGCACTCTTGTGCTCAAGTTCTTGCCAAAAACATGTAAGAATATTTAAACATGGCTCGACTTCAAGATACCCTGTTTTTCTCGTAATGCAAACATTCTTATCGCTCAAGATAAGAATACGTTTCTTCCAGTTGTGTTTTTTTTATTGTTCGCAATATTTGTTGGCCATTTTGTCTCAATCTTGAGGCCTATTCCCACTTTCGAATCGGATCAAAATCCAAAAGTACAGATTACCTAGTGATATGATAACTTATTGTACATAAACTTAAGAAGTATCAAATATAAATCAATTTGGAATAAATAATACATGCATTTAGGAAAAAAATGGTCGGGCTACTTTTAGAATTATCAGTCTAGAATTCTTACCGTTTTGTTCTTCAAATTCTAAAGTATTATACTTACCTTATATTCTTTTATTCTCAAATTCAGTAAAAGTAGGTCTTCAATTCAAAAACAACCGCTTATTGTCAACAAATAAGAACAAAAAACCTTTGATTAAGTACAAAGTAGTTTTAAACTTTCAAAAAACGTCCTTACTCAATTTTAGTAGAGAATCCTTAAGATTTTCTCTGACCACATTAATCGGGCCTGTTCTGAATTCCACTTTCACTTTGCATTCCACAAAAGTTACCCAAAGCATACTTTTCGAATACAAATTATATGAACGCACAAGAAAGACAAGGTTGTTTCTTCAATCCAGCTCTGTAAAGTATGCAACACAAACTTTTTTATGATATGAATTCGAAAGTGAAATGCAGATCAGACCTAAATATTCGATTCGAGAAAGTCGAACTCAGAACAAAGCTATCTATCCTATTCGAGCTTAAATTGGATAATTGTTTTTGATTTCTACAGCAGATTTGTAGTATTTGTTGGGTAAAGGAAACCTTTAAATATTTTTAAATATTTTCATAAAGTATATATTCTGCAAAACAAGAACTAACAACAAACTAATGAATTTTTGACTTTTTTTTTTCGAGGAATCAAGCCGAATAGTATTTTGGTTCTGGTTGCAGTTCTGATTCTGAATTTCATTCTGTTAATTTAGGTCTTAACTTTTTCATTTATTTAAATAATCTTAATATTTGTTAATTTAAGCTCTGATTTATAAAAGCTAAGTATGCCAATCTTGAACTAATTCAATATTTATAGGGTATACAACATTGCAGGGTGTCTTACTTTTGAAGTAGGCTTTTTTCAAGTGTGTGGCAACTTGTGTAAAACACACATTTGTCCGGTTTTTTTTTTGGCTTGTCCTTCGCTTTAGTGTCTTTGTCTGGAGCTTTAGAGAGCCAAGTAATAATATGCCACATGCCACAAGGACGCATGTGTGCGTGATGCCACAAACACAAGTCGTTGGCCGGCAACGCAAGAAGGTCACTTGTGAGGCGGGGTGGGCGGCACATGCCTGTCAGATCTGTTTGGCAATCTCCGTGCTCCGTTCTCCAGTCGACTACTCTGCTCATCCAACTTAAGTAGTGCAACAGCAGCAGCAACGACAACATTGAACAGGATGTGTGCAACCTTCGTTTGAGGTGAAGCAACACGGACGTTAACCTGAAGCTGTTCACCAAGCTAAATCTGTACATGTCGGTGTGTTTGTGTGTTGCCTGTGTGGTTGCAACTGTGGCTGCGTGCTTGGTCAGAAATAAAAGCAACAACAACAACAACAACAACAACAACAACTGCTACAAAAACAACATTTGCTGTCAAAAGCCTGCTGCAGCTGTTGCTGCAACTGCAGTCTTGACATTTAATTATGTGGCACTGCTGTTGCGGCGGCTGCTGCTGTGTGTGTCAAGGCTTGCAATGTTGCAAGGTCGTTTGCACTGATTCAATATCCGCGCAGTTTCCACATTTTTTTGTTAAATATTTTAACTTCGTTTTACGTGCTCTGCCGTTTGGGGTATAAAATAATAAACTTATAAACCTTATTACTGTCAATTATGAACATTCAATTTACTATTTGATTTCGGTTTTTGATTCCGCTAGCGAATCAATTCTACCAAAATATTTAAAGCATACTTTTGTGCGCGCTTAAAATTTAAATAAACGTGCAACATAACTTAGAGCTTTGAATTATTAGTCCTGTTCCGGTTGTCACTTTTGAAGCATTTTCAAAATATATTATATATTATAAGAATTATATTCTGAATTGTATTCAGACCCTCAAAAGTATGCTACAATATTGTGTATAGATTTAATTAGAAAGGGAACTCGGAACGGGTCTGTATATGTATAACTTAGTGTGAATTCGAAAAAGGATTTTAAAACAAATCTAATTCTGTTGTACTCAAGTTCTATAGACAATGTACTAAAAACGAGTTTTGACCATTTTATCCTCAGTATTTCGAGGCATCAAATATTGTCCCTGCTCTTTAAGAAACAACAGTTATATGAATTAGTGATTCAAATTGTTCAAATATATATACATATATGAGAGCGTATGAAAAATAAACGCTACATTTTTCATCTTTAATGCAATTTCAATGACTGAACATTATGTAACTTGTTTTTTAATCTGACTTTATTATGCATATTTGTAACAAAGCATTACTTTTCTTAAGCCGCTTAACAATTCTAATCAACTAACAACTAACATGTCAACTTCAATTGCTTTGTCTTTTGCCAGTTGTCGAAATGGAGCGAAGCGAAAACCGGAGAGGAAGGAGAAGGTAAGCCTTTCTAAAGCCCTTAATACACTTATTCAATTATAATATTTAACGCTTGACTACTGAATTAACTAAAAAATTTTAAATAATATTGAAATTTTAATTATATTTGCATTTATTTGAAACTGTCTGAATAAGTAGCTAAATGCATTTGTGGTGAGATTCTAGCAACGATCACTTCAAACTTTCTACATTTAAAGATAACTTAGTTAAGCTATGCTTTTTTAGCTAAAACCACTTGAGCAGAAGGTAATAATTAACTTGGATCAAGTGCTACAAGAATCAACAATAATTACTCCCTGTTCCCATTAAAAATGGGAAAAAGGGAGTTATAAAGTACTGCAAATGTGTGTAACAGACAGAAGGAGGCATTTCCGACTATATAAACTACATATATTCTTGATCAGGATCAACAGCCGAGACGAACTAGCCATGTCCGTCTGTCAGTCTGTCCGTCTGGCCGTCTGTATGAACGCGTCGATCTCAGAGACTATAAGAGCTAGAGATACCAAATTTGGCATGCAGGTTCCTGTATACCATACGCAGATCAAGTTTATTTCGGATGCACCCCCCGCACCCCCGCAAATCGCAAAAGACTTCCACAGCCACAATTTTAAAGATAAAGCTTTAATTTTTGGTACAAAAGTATGTTTAATCAATGTCTTTCGGATGTGTAAATTTCAACACGATCGGATAAATAGCACCAAAGTTATGGAAGAATCTATTTCCCCTGTCTCAGCAGGCAGAAACAACAGTTTGACATGCACTGTGCAAGTTGAGTACGCTGCTTGCTTGTGTTGCCGCTGAACTGCTTGAAATGCAAGTTGGGAGCAGGGAGTCTCGTAGTCGGGCACACTCGACTAGAGTATTCTGACTTGTTTTTTTTTTAAATAGATAGCTGAACTTTAAGCAGCATACATGTTTTTATTGTAGTCAATCTTAAAATGTTGAAAGCTTGTTTTTATCAAAAAATGTTGTATGAAAGTGAACAAATGCTGCAATTAGAGAGTATTGGAAATTGAATTAGGGAATGCAATGTGGCAGTTGGAAAACCAAAATGAACAAACAGTTTACGTTGGAGTGTATTGTATGGTTAGATTGTTTTCAGGTCAATCAATAACATGTCACTGGTTTCTGATTAGTATGCCAGCCATACTCAGTGTGTGTGTTTGTTTTTTGTATGTGTGTGTGTATGTGCGTGTCTGTGAAACATGATTTGCTTGTATTGTGCACAAAATAGCAACGAGAACGCCTTCAACGTTGACTGTTTGGCCATTTTGTTTTTGCCTTGTAGCATAGCGTGTCCAGACCTACGACAACTGAAAGGAACTGCGCCTAGGTTATGTCCTGCGCAGTCTCATATTCTCAAACTCTCATACATTTACACAAATACACACTTATACGCTCAGTTGTATGTGTGTCTGTGTGAAATCAATGAAAGTTCATCGCACGCTGCACGTTGAACGTGAAATAGAAATGGAGGCAAACATTCCTTGTCATCCTTTCCACAAGTCAACGAAACTTTAGAGCATGTATACGAATATTAAATACTCTTTTCATCAGCAAATAAATGTTCTTTATTTTGTATATTGCATAAGAAATACAAACAGATTTCTTGTATAGTTAATTTAAATACATTTAGGCAAGTTGCGGATGCAACTTTTGAATCGATATTTTTTTTCTTTTTATCGATCATCAATATTTTTCACAAAAATAAAGCTCAAGAGATTTTTAACTAAAATTTGATCAATTTTAAGTACTTTAATTATTTTGATTGCTTGCTATTGCATGATTAAAAAAGCAAAACAAAAGATTAGCTTTCATCTTGTTTGTTTTTTTTTTAATAAAACTAAAATTTTGAAAACTAAATTGATCGTTATTTAAAGTGCTTGTATGTATATAAAAAAAAAAACACACTTTTTGTTATGTTTTCGACTCTTTGGATATAGAATTTTGTCCATTCGATTAATCGAAACACTATCGATTGTAATTTTATAAAATCAATAATCGAACTAATCGATTATTTCATATGTTTTTAGATTCCTTGTCTGTTAAAACTTCGGTCAATTTTGCTATTTATGGTAGATAAATATGTATATCGATATTATGGTATCCATACCGCAAAATGAATGTCTTATTGCGAAATTTTTAGGATATTTTAAAACTAAACAAACATACAATAAATTTAATATACATATGCTGGTGAATATATGTATCTTTCATAGTTTTAATTTATTTTATCATTTTTTTTTCCAAGATGTATGTAATTTTTTTGGACAAAAAAAAGAAAAAAGAGTATTTAGAGTTTGTGAAATGTCCGTCCGTCTATCCATCCGTATGAACGCAGTTTTTTTCCACAGTTTTGAAGCTACAGCAACCAAACTTGGCATACATGTTGGTATGTACAAGAAAATTAAGAACTTGTATACTATCCTGCTCCGAAACTATGTTAAAAAAAGTAAGAATACTCTAGTCGAGTGTGACCGACTACGAGACTCCCTGCTCCCAGCTTGCATTTCAAGCAGTTCAGCGGCAACACAAGCAAGCAGCGTACTCAACGTGCACAGTGCATGTCAAACTGTTGTTTCTGCCTGCTGAGACAGGGGAAATAAGTTCTTCCATAACTTTGGTGCTATTTATCCGATCGTGTTGAAATTTACACATCCGAAAGACATTGATTAAACATTCATGTGTACCAAAAATTAAAGCTCTATCTTTAAAATTGTGGCTGTGGGAGTCTTTTGCGATTTGCGGGGGTACGGGGGGCTGTATCCGAAATTTGAAATAAACTTGATCTGCGTATGGTATACAGGAACCTACATGCCAAGTTTGGTGTCTCTAGCTCTTGTAGTCTCCGAGATCTGTGTGTTCATACGGACAGACAGACAGACAGACGGACATGGCTAGTTCGTCTCGGCTGTTGATGCTGATCAAGAATATATATAGTTTATATAGTCGGAAATGCCTCCTTCTGTCTGTTACACACATTTGCAGTACTTTATAACTCCCTTTTTCCCATTTTTAATGGGAACAGGGAGTAAATATTGTTGTTTGGAAAGTGGTATTCAAAAGAGTTACGAAAGTCCATATATACCTAAATCGAAAAGGGTATCCGTGTAAAATCATTGCATATTTGAGGGCGTTCCGCCTTTGACTGTTTTGTGTGTGAAGGTCGCATGTATTTTGCATTTTGTATTTTGTGTTTTGTATTTTGTATTTTGTAGCATGTGCATTGATTTGTTGACATAAGCATTGAACGCATCCATGTTGATATGAGGATTTTTAAGTTCGTTTCATGATATTTGTATGCAGTGCATATTTCCAATGTCATTTCAAATTAAAAGCCAAAATTAGTCAACTCATCGTAAACGCAATACTAGTTAAAAGCCGCCGCCTCTGCCACACTTACCCCCACAAGCCTTTGTGGCATTCATCATAGACACACACACACACACACACACACACACACACATACTCAGTGTGGGGGAGATGCGACTGTGTGTATGCAGTGCATTTAATGTATGCAAAAACAAGCAACAATTGACCCAGATTTCTAGGCCGATACCCCCTCGTTTCAATCGTCTCCTTTCGTCTCTGCTTGCTCCTTCCTTTATATCGCGCATACGCTGCTTGCTTTGTTTGTTTTGCTTTTGCACTGAAAAAAAAAAAGTAATTTAATTTAGGTAGCTGATGCTGTTTCTGACTCTGTTTTTGGTGCTGATCCTGATGCGTTGCTGATTCCGTATACGAATATCAAAGCAAATATAACTTAATGCCACTTTGGCAATATTTCAAGTAAACGCATAAATATCAAAGACCAGTTGGCCAATTGCATCCTTGAAAGCTTGGGGATATGCATGCTAATGCAATACCAAGAACAAAGGATAAGTGCCTGTCCTTACCACGAAACAAGAAGCAAGGGATAAGTATTTTGATTTACAAAGAACTAAGAACCAAGGGATAAGTGCCAGTCCTTACCAAGAAACAAGAAACAAGAACCAAGGGATAAGTGTCTGTCTTTACCAAGGATTAAATGACATTGGACAACTTTGTTATTTGTGGTAGATATCGATGTATACTCAGCAATATTACGACTATGTATGAATATGTGTAACCATATGAAGAGACTTAATAACTGATTCAACCATTAATTGCTGTCTGGCTTAGTAATTATTAGCTTAGTAAGCTTAGGCTTTGATTGTATAATTCATTTTCTAAGACATATGCTGGCTATTGAGCTTAGTATATACTTAAGTATCATAAAGCATTGCACTTTTGCATGAGGCACAATCCAGTTCAAATTTAATTGGAGTTTTCTGCAATTGTTTATGCAATGCAAAAGTGTATCACAAACGATGTGCACTATTTCTATTGGATAAAAATCGAAAATTATATATCTTAACTTTACACAGAACTTTAAGTTAATTTAAAACTTTCACTCGTTGTTCATCAAGATCTTCAAAAGAATTCAAAATTATAGAGGTTTTTGTTTTATTTCCGAAATCCGAAATTTGAAATAAACTTGATCTGCGTATGGTATACAGGAACCTACATGCCAAGCTTGGTGTCTCTAGCTCTTTTAGTATCCGAGATCTGTGTGTTCATACGGACAGACATGGCTAGTTCGTCTCGGCTGTTTATAGTTTATATAGGCCTCCTTCTGCCTGTTACACACATTTGCAGTACTTTATAACTCCCTTTTTCCCATTATTATTGGGAACAGGGAGTAAAAATTTGATTATTTGATACTAGCCCTGATTTTGTCACTTTGTTTGTGCTTGATTTGATTAGAGAATCAGAATTAATTATTTTTCTGAGTGTAGAAACTAGCCTCTTAGTTTAATTTGGGACAAATCCTTATTTATATCTGCAGGATTTAGTAGGATCTATGCATGTTGATACAATTTCAATACAATCGCAATTGTTCTTACAGAAATTTCAATCAAACTTGGTTATTGCAAGTTGTATTTTACTTTATAAAATAATAAAAAGCTCTTAAAAGTTTGCTGGCATAGGAACCAAGGACCAATTGTTTGAAAATGATGTATATGAAAATCTCTTCTCATCTTATAATTGTTGCGGCTTATATTTCTATAATTACTCGTAGATATAATGAATGGGCTATGTTTCAAGTCAAAGAAACCTAGCAATAAAATATAATTCATTATTTATGACATTAACACTGTCTGGGTACTCTTTTTATAGACGAAGGAAAAAAGCTACACTTTATAAGTCCGGCACGACGAAAGTCGGTGCTAGCGCCCATACTGAATAAAATCAAGAATGGTGCCGATGGCGCAGACATTGGCGATAAGAAGTTGGGCAGCGAGAGCAGTGGCAGTGGTCACATAGCCGTCCAAATTGAACCGGCCAGGCGGGTGAAGGTAAGTAGGCTGCAGGATTTGGGTTAGCTCAATGGATATAATATAGAATTATACTCTGTAGCGTCACAGTATACACGGCATGATGGAGGAGGAGAATACCATAAGGCCGCATCAGGAGATACGACAGCTAACGCTGGAGGAGAAGAAGTTCCTGCTGGCGGTGGAACGTGGTGATATGGCGGGCACAAGGCGAATGCTGCAGAAGGCACAGGATACGGATTACATCAATGTGAACTGTGTGGATCCGTTGGGTCGAACCGCTCTGCTGATGGCCATAGATAACGAGAATTTGGAAATGGTTGAGTTGCTTATTAACTACAATGTAGACACAAAGGATGCGCTCTTGCACTCCATTTCGGAGGAGTTTGTGGAAGCTGTGGAGGTGCTGCTGGATCATGAGAATGTCACCTTTCAGGTGGAGGGAAATCATGTATGTGCGGCTTTTATAAATATTAATATTTATATTTATTTATTTATTTATTTGGTTTATTTTGCTTTTAGAGCTGGGAGTCCGCTTCGGAGGAGACCTCCACATTTACGCCCGACATAACACCGTTGATCTTGGCCGCACATCGGGACAACTATGAGATCATTAAAATCCTGCTTGATCGTGGCGCTGTCCTGCCCATGCCGCATGATGTGCGCTGTGGCTGCGATGAGTGCGTCCAGTCCCGCCAAGAGGACTCTCTAAGACACTCACGGTCGCGTATTAATGCTTATCGTGCACTGGCCAGTCCAAGTCTCATTGCGTTGTCCTCAAAGGATCCCATTCTCACCGCCTTCGAGTTGTCCTGGGAACTGCGGCGCTTAAGCTTTCTGGAGCATGAGTTTAAGGTACGCTAGGCATCTCAGCTGAAACTGTTTTTTTTTTTATGATTTACAATTGCAGAATGAGTACCAGGAGCTGCGCAAGCAGTGCCAGGACTTTGCCACCGCTCTGCTGGATCACACGCGCACCTCTCACGAGCTGGAAATATTGCTGAATCATGATCCCACTGGTCCGGTCTATGAGCATGGCGAAAGGATGCACTTGAATCGTCTGAAGCTGGCTATCAAGTTGCGTCAAAAGAAGGTTAGTTAATAGCCAAACTGGTTTCAGCCAGCTGTTTCTGTTAACTGTTTCCTGCTTCTACCTTTCAGTTTGTGGCCCATTCGAATGTGCAACAATTGTTGGCTAGCATTTGGTATGAGGGCTTGCCGGGTTTCCGTCGCAAGAACATGGCTCTGCAGGCCGTGGACATAATACGCATTGGCATCTTATTTCCCATATTCTCATGGGCCTATATCCTGGCACCGTATTCCAGCATTGGCCAGACCATGCGCAAGCCATTCATCAAATTCATTTGCCACAGCGCCTCCTATTTCACATTTCTGTTTCTGCTCATGCTTGCCTCGCAGCGCATTGAGACCTTCATTGGCAGCTGGTTCTGGACAGATGCGAGCAGCATGCTCAACGAAGCCGAGGAACTGCAGCTGCCCACAAAGCGTGGTGCCAAGCCCACATTCATTGAGTGGCTAATTCTAGCCTGGGTAAGCGGCCTTATTTGGAGCGAGGTGAAGCAGCTGTGGGATGTGGGACTGCAGGAGTATCTCAATGATATGTGGAACGTTATTGACTTTGTGACCAATTCGCTATATGTGGCAACTGTGGCGCTACGTGTTGTATCCTTCTTTCAGGTGCGCGTACATTTTATTAATTGACATGGTATATCAATAAAATTGCATTTATTGTGCAGGTGAAAAAGGAGATGATCTTTAATTCGCAGGCAACAGACCTGCCGCGTGAGCGTTGGGACACCTGGGATCCAATGCTCATCTCGGAGGGACTTTTTAGTGCGGCTAACATTTTCAGTAGCCTCAAGCTGGTGTACATCTTCTCGGTGAACCCGCACTTGGGGCCACTGCAGGTGTCGCTGTCCCGCATGGTCATGGACATTATGAAGTTTTTCTTTTTATACGTTTTGGTTCTCTTTGCCTTTGGCAGCGGTCTCAATCAGCTTCTGTGGTAAATATAATAAAAAAACAATCAATACCATACAATACCATCTAATTTTATTATACAAATTTTAAAATAATGATTAGTCTTAATTTTTCTTGACTTACTCACAAAATATAATGATTAATTTTGAGTTATACTTTACAAATCAAGTCGCTTTCTCAAAGATACTAAAAGTGAATGAATTTATTAAAAAAAAAAAAACAAAACAAAACAAATAAATAAACCCTGATTTACTATTGTTTAAATACTCAAAATCCTTTCTAGGTACTACGCTGATCTGGAGAAGAAGCGCTGTCCAGAGGTCTCGCCCAGCCTGCATTTGAATATGAATGGAACTAATGATCCGAATGCCTGTATTGTCTGGCGAAGATTCTCAAAGTGAGGCAACATAGAACCAGTTAAAAGTAATATAATCTTAATGTAAGCGTTTCTTTTGAAGCCTCTTTGAGACCACACAAACCTTGTTCTGGGCTGTCTTTGGACTTATCGATTTGGATAGCTTTGAGCTGGATGGCATTAAGATCTTTACGCGCTTCTGGGGCATGCTCATGTTTGGCACCTACTCCGTGATTAACATTGTTGTGCTGCTCAATCTGCTGATTGCCATGATGAATCATTCCTATCAGCTTATCTCGGTGGGTTTAGCAGTTGGCATTGTAGAAACTTCAATATCATTTCCATTGCATTCCAAAATATAGGAACGTGCTGATGTTGAGTGGAAGTTTGCCCGTTCCAAGCTGTGGATCAGTTACTTTGAGGAAGGTGGCACCTGTCCACCTCCTTTCAATATCATACCCACGCCCAAGTCCATTTGGTATGCTTGCAAGTGGATGCGTCGTGTCTTCTGCAGCGGGTCCTCTGCTGCTCGCCGCGAACATCTAAAAACAATACGCGTGAGTATTCTCAACAAGAAGTTTGTCATTTGTGAACTTTACTATCAATTTGAACTCGCACAGCGCAAAGCACAGCAGGCAAGCGATCGAGATTTTAAGTATCAGCAGATCATGAGAAATCTGGTGCGACGTTATGTAACCGTGGAGCAGCGCAAGGCTGAGTCGCAGGGCGTTACCGAGGACGATGTTAATGAAATCAAACAGGACATATCCGCCTTCCGCTGCGAACTTGTGGAGATACTAAAGAACAGCGGCATGGACACAAATGTGACAGCAGGTCAAGGTGGAGGTAACTTGAATCAAACTGCATTCTGTCCCTGTCCAATCTCTCCATTTAATGATTACAGGAGGCGGCGGCAAAAAGAATCGCCAAAAGGAGCGTCGCCTTATGAAGGGCTTCAACATTGCACCACCGGGTTCAACTGGCTCTCTGGCACCCGTTGCCGAGTTCTCCACATCACTGGACAACTATGATAACCAAAACGAAATACTCAGCTCAACGCTATCCACGCTCTTTACGCCCAATTTTATGCATAGACGCCAGAATACCACTGCTGGAGCTATTGCCGTTGCCGAGTCACCCACATCGCCCACCCAGAGCACAACACCATCCTTAGCTCCTACTCCTACTTCGACCACCAAGTACAACAAGACCACGCTGAAGTATAACAAGCGCATAGCGGGACACAAGAAGCGCTGGGGTAAGAGTGCTTTAATCAGCCACAACTAACAAATTAAGTTGGTAAACAATCAATAGCACTTGCGATATTATCTATGGTTATATTCAAGTTAACTGTCAACTTATTTCTTGCTCCTTAGGCACACTCATTGAGGCCGCCAAGGTGGGCAATGTAAGCAAAATGCTGGGACGCTCCAAATCCGAAGATTCCGTATGCAATTCCTCGCAAAATGCAACGCCTGTGCATGGCCAAGTGCGTGTTACGTATGCACAGAACTCACCACAGCATACCTACGGCTATCAGGGAGGGGAGCCACCAACACCAACACCTACACCAACAGTAGCAACATTTCCGCCTGCTTCACTGTTGTGCAACGCCAACAGCGCGACGACGACGACGACGACGACGACGACTCCGTCCCATGTGCATATGGGCGTGGGTGCACACTTTTTTCACACGACCACCGGTGCGTATGTTTTACCTAGAATTGCACAATTATGCATAATGCAGACTGTAAACAACATTATGATCTTGGCAGGTCTAACGGCCATCGCTGCTTTAAAGCGTAAACGCAAAAAGTTCTCATCGAGCAAAAACATTTGTCCCGTCACCGAATCCGTTGCAGCTGCCAATGCCGCTGAGCTATTGAGTGACAAGGTGAGTTTGTTATCATTTATAATACTTAAATGTTTATATAATCAATTTCTTTTCTTTTCCCAAACAGACACTTAAACGCGTGTCCAGCTATCCGGCAGCTACGGCCGAGGGCGGCGTGCCGCATAAAGATCCCGCCCAGCTGGTGAAACCACGACGTCATGAGCAAACACAGAGCCAGCATGATTCGGTGGAGACATCAACAGAATTTACACTGTCCATCGATCCATCCAACACATCCGTCAATTCGCGCGAGCCTTTGATAAGCAGCACCTGCGTCTCCACCATGGGCGCCGTTGGTTGAGTAAACAGGCCAGTTCCTAATTCCGATGCCGATCAAAACATTCAAAAACGAATTACTTTGCAGTTCTGAATTTCGAACGTTAACAAATTCCGAAATATTTTGAAAATGTGAAAAAGAACTATTGCCATTTCATTGACAAACAGAAGTCGCAACATCAAAAAATCGGAAATGGCAATAGTCCTGCATTTTAAAAGCAGGTCCTTTGTCCTTGTTATATGTAATACAAACAGGAATGCTATTATTTCTACGCGTACTTATAAGGCTCTGGGCTATTACACATAACATTCAGGCCGGTTCCTATTGACGATTGCGATTGTTCTTACTTTTGAAAATTAATTAAATATTGGTTTTCTGTTTTTAATATTCAATTAAACAAAACTTTTGGATTTGTCAATATCAGATGACTATATCTTATAGCAGTCATAGAAACAATCGGTTGAAATTTCAGTTTTTATATACCAAACTTTTTTTTTTTGGCACTTTAAAGATACTTTTTCTTTCTTTTTATTGCATCAAACCGAAAAATGTCGATGGAAAAATACTCGATAATGGGAACAGGTCTGAAATGACTTCTTTAGCGCACCTAATACAAATAGAGATATAGATATAGATATACAACTATAATACAAAAATACATAGATACAACATGGTGTCGCCCTAATCATTCAAACATTAATCTAATCAAACTCAAAATAACATTAGGGTGTTTTTACCAAAATTGGCTCACTAGAACAGTTATTGCTTCTATCTCATTCACAACGATGACATTAGATTTTCCATGACATTCATAGTTACATATCATGTGATTGCATTTATAAGAAATTCTTTCACAGAGACGTCCTCGAATTTGAACCGCTACCAACACCAAATATAACTATCCCATATCGATGTTGAAAGTTGCCTTAGCATGAGAAATATTTTTTGTATGCAACTATAAACTACAGTTAAAAATATGTGTAATTATATACCTAATAATATATATATATAAATATATATAATTATATATAAATATACATATGTATATTTATATGCATACAATATACATAAATAAGTTTTGGATGTACTTGTACTTAGAATTGGCGCTGTGTATTGTTGATTTCATAAATGGATTTGAAGCCAAGGATTTATTCAAGTTACTTAGGTAAATAAATAGGCAAAATGAAGCAAATGCAAAGCAAAAACATCACAAATTTTATACACCGATTTTAACCAAACACAACAAACAAACAAACAAACAAACAAACAAACAAACAATAAACGAATTGCATACTATAGTTGATTTTAGCGTTTAGCATATATATTTATGAGTAGTATAAATACGAAACGTACATACTAAACTTTTAGATGAGTTATATGTTATTAACAAATATGAAAAAGCAACGGAATTTGAACATAGTACATTTAGTTAATGCTAAATTAGGTACAATGTATTAGACTAACATTATAGCGAAACTTAGTGTAACCTATAGCAGCACCTAATCTAACTATATATATATATATATATAAAATACATATGTTATTGTCTGAAAAATACAAATAGCAGTTGCATCTGCAAACAAAATATATATATATATATATATATTATACAATTAACGCAATGAACCAATATGTATTGTAGGTACTTAAAATGTTATCTATATGAATTCAAACAAAATCTACATATCAACAGATACGATAACGTCCGACTTAAAGATATATCAGTGTCAGCTAACACAGCATTTAAGGTTATTTAAAAACAAATGTTCCTACGTAAAGATATTCGTACATTATAATATACAAAATGTATATGGTCCGATTTGGTTAATCTGAATATTTGTAGAATGGATTGTTAAAATATAGAACACAACGTTTTAAGTACGCACATAAATACTTACAAAAAAATTGCAATGCGAGAAATAAACTAAATTTAGTATACATTTGTTGGTCAATAATGAGAAAACAAACATTATATAAGCTAGCAAAAGTTATTTATGAGTAAAATTCTCAAAACAATACAAATATAAATAACAACAATACATATAATAACTAAACTACATAAATTGTTTTCTAAATAGCTTTTACAAAAACAACAGAATCCTGCATTCTGGCTAAACATCTCTATATATGTCATATGTAAACATTTATTGAAATACACTTTCTAAGTTCACTCTGACTCAATTGTCAGTGTGATTTGAATGTGACGAACAAGTTTGTTCATTGAAATAAAATTGTTATTTGCACCCAAAACGATAGAACAACATATATTTTTGTTCCCAAATTTAAAAAAAAACTTATAAGTGCGTGAAACGGGTATCTATAGCAAAAAGTTCAATCTCGTGATTATCCTTGTATTTACTCCCTGTTCCCATTATAAAGTACTGCAAATGTGTGCAACAGGCAGAAGGAAGCATTTCCGACTATATAAACTATATATATATTTTTGATCAGCATCAACAGCCGTGACGATCTAGCCATGTCCGTCTGTCTGTCTGTCTGTCCGTCTGTCCGTATGAACACACAGATCTCGGAGACTACAAGAGCTAGAGACACCAAACTTGGCATGCAGGTTCCTGTATACCATACGCAGATCAAGTTTATTTCAAATTTCGGATGCACCCCCCCGCAAATCGCAAAAGACTCCCACAGCCACAATTTTAAAGATAGAGCTTTAATTTTTGGTACACATGTATGTTTAATCAATGTCTTTCGGATGTGTAAATTTCAACACGATCGGATAAATAGCACCAAAGTTATGGAAGAACTTATTTCCCCTGTCTCAGCAGGCAGAAACAACAGTTTGACATGCACTGTGCAAGTTGAGTACGCTGCTTGCTTGTGCTGCCGCTGAACTGCTTGAAATGCAAGTTGGGAGCAGGGAGTCTCGTAGTCCGGCACACTCGCCTAGAGTATTCTTACTTGTTTTTTTAGTAAAAAACAAGCAAGTTTTTGAGGTCCATGGAACTACCGTCGTAAACCTTCTTGTGTGAATTTTAATTATAGTTAATTATAGATACAAATTTAGACATCGGGTTAATCTTTAGCTCATCGAAAACCGACAGCTCTTCTAATGCCGCAGAACCTATAGAACTCGAGGAGCAGTCAGAGCTTGCGAGAGAGCTGATGCCAGAAGATCAGCAACGTCAAGAGCAAGTGGTGAATTATGAGCAGCCAGAGACGATGCTTGACGATCAGCGACAACAAGAACAAGCGGTCGATGATCCAGCAGCATCCTTAGTGGCTATGCCAAAGAAAGCCAAGAGCCCAAATCAAAAGCGACAGGCCAACTTACCTACGTTATCAATTAAGGGAATTCGAACGATTAATAACCGCTGAGGCTCCACCGTTGGAGCCATTCTCAAATACATAATAGAGAATGGCTACAACGTCACGAATGAGCGTCGCATTAGCCAGCTGGTGCTGAAAGGATTGAAAACTGCTGTGGCCCAAGGCGTGCTGGTGCAAAACAAACGATCGCTTAAGCTTTCGCCCAAGCAAAAAGCCAAGGAAAGAAAAATCAAGGCTAAGCAACTGGCTAAGATCCAAGAGAAGTAGAACCTCAAAAATTTTGCTCTTCTGACCGCAGTTGTTTCTCGGTTTCGGAAATTAACCCGCAAAGAGTCTGCATAGTTCTATCCATCATATTCATATAATGTTTCAACAAGCAACACAAGAACACAAACGCAGTCTGAGCAACCTCGTCCTAAGCCCCGTTGACATGTTTCTAAGGCGCAACTTACGACATTTACATTTTAATTTAATTTTTATATTTGATGTTATTTCAAGGTGCAGGTAAGATGGCTCAAACTGAATACTGTTACTGTCTAACCTTCATTTACACGTTTCCAGAGCACAACACCATCCTTAGCTCCTACTCTTACTTCGTGCACCTAGTACAACAAGACCGCGCTGAAGTATAACAAACGCATAGCGGGACACAAGAAGCGCTGGGGTAAGAGTGCTTTAATCAGCCACAACTAACAAATTAAGTTGGTAAACAATCAATAGCACTTGCGATATTATCTATGGTTATATTCAAGTTAACTGTCAACTTATTTCTTGCTCCTTAGGCACACTCATTGAGGCCGCCAAGGTGGGCAATGTAAGCAAAATGCTGGGACGCTCCAAATCCGAAGATTCCGTATGCAATTCCTCGCAAAATGCAACGCCTGTGCATGGCCAAGTGCGTGTTACGTATGCACAGAACTCACCACAGCATACCTACGGCTATCAGGGAGGGGAGCCACCAACACCAACACCTACACCAACAGTAGCAACATTTCCGCCTGCTTCACTGTTGTGCAACGCCAACAGCGCGACGACGACGACGACGACGACGACGACGACGACGACGACGACGACTCCGTCCCATGTGCATATGGGCGTGGGTGCACACTTTTTTCACACGACCACCGGTGCGTATGTTTTACCTAGAATTGCACAATTATGCATAATGCAGACTGTAAACAACATTATGATCTTGGCAGGTCTAACGGCCATCGCTGCTTTAAAGCGTAAACGCAAAAAGTTCTCATCGAGCAAAAACATTTGTCCCGTCACCGAATCCGTTGCAGCTGCCAATGCCGCTGTGGAAAAAACTGCGTTCATACGGACGGACAGACGGACATTTCACAAACCCAATATTATTCAATAATAATTTAAAAAAAAATAAAATAAAAAAAGAATATAAACATTGATATTGATAATTATAAAACATTGATATTAAAAGCGATAATAAATAGAGGAAAACGTGGGCTTTGTTAATTTTGGGATAATTTTAGGAAAAGAATTAATAGTATTAAATAATTTTAGATGAGTCTTAGAAGGCAACCTTCAGGCCTTCCTTTAGGCAGCAGCAGCAACCTGCAGTATATGTGGGCGCCAGGTGAGCCGACTGTCTAGAGTGACGCCAAGGAGTTTGACCGTCTTTGTCCCTGGGATCACGTGGCCTTGGTATCATAACCTGGCACAGCGAGGCTTGCGCAGCGCAAAGATAACGATCCAGTGCACTTGTTCGGGTGCTGCGTGATTAAGTTTGTTGGCTTTCTCATTTTTTCTTTAGTTCATATTATATTTCAAAAGTTCTAGCCACTCTATCATAATCCAAACAATGCAAAACAAAATTCACAAAAAAGATACCATGAACATCATAGCCAACATAATATATACATATATACTAAGGCAGACAAGATCTTGCTTGTTGTTTTTTTAATTTATGCCAAAAAGCGTTCAAATAACCCATAGTGCATTGTTTAATATTGTTCTAGTTTATTTAACACATGTATATCTACACATTCATATTGTTTACCGCTATGTCTTATCAGTTAAATTGAGCGGCAGTACATGCATGCATACATATATCACAAAAGATGAGATCAAGCTATTATCTTATCTCTTTTATATTGTTAATGTTTTCTTATTCGCTGAGGTTTTTTTTTAGCACCAATCAGCGTTGAGCTGGACTCCTGTTTCTGGAGCCTATTGGCCGAACGCTGCCAAGCACGCAGGTAACCGGAGCGCAGCACTGTGGGGCGAGAGTTCCAAACGGATGACATCAGATCGTCCCGTTTCATGCGCTGGCCAAAGTGTTGATCCAAGAGGCGTGATGTGCGCATTGGAAAGTCAATCTCATCCCACCAATCGCGAAACATTAAGGCCACTACGGACATCTACGACATCTAAGAACAGAAGCCACCTACTGGTGGTAGGTGGCTGGTGTATGTTTGCAAATGCAAAAAAGCTTACATCTGATACAGATACGAGAATTATACAGATAATATTCAAATGCAAATTTTTTCTAAAGAAAATAGTTTCTTATAAATATAAATCCCTCCTTCCAGAAAATTTGTATACTCATTTTACACATTTTATTGGTTTGTATCGACTCTATATTATAGAGAGACATGTTTATAAAAAAACTTAAGATTTTCAAAAAGTAAATTTATTTTCAAATCTTGATCTACCATAGTCCTGATCAATAAAATATTTCTTGAGACGCTAAATGCAAGAATTTTATATTAACTGTTTTTGTAGAAAACTACAAATATGATTTGTACTTTTTCAAAGATTATCAACTAATTATTTCTCAAAAGATTACCACCTCGATAGCTTTTGAGTAAAACTTAATTAAGTACCAAAAAAACATTATTGGCAAAAAATTCTCTTGACAACAATTACAGTTTTTGCTTTCAGTGATTAACTATTTTTTACGTAAAGCAAATGTGGGTGTAAGAAAGAGAATGCACTTGAAATATTTAAAGTTTAAATTTTAAATATTTATTTATTTAGTGCAAAAAAGATTCTCGATTGCATTATTCTTCGATTGGGGCTAAAAAAAAATCTCGGCGAATATGAAAACATAAACAATATAAAAGAGATAAGATAATAGTTTGATCTCATCTTTTGTGATATTTGTATGCATGTACTGCTCCTCAATTTAACTGATAAGACATAGCGGTAAACAGTATGAATGTGTAGATATACATGTGTTAAATAAACTAGAACAATATAAAACAATGCACTATGGGTTATTTGAACGCTTTTTGGCATAAATTAAAAAAAACAACAAGCAATATCTTGCCACTTTGTCTGTCTTTGGTGTATATCAACATGTATATATATGTATATACATATGCTCTAGCTTCAAAACTATGCAAAAAAACTGCGTTCATACGGAAGGACATTTTACAAGCCTAATATACTCTTTTTTTTTCTAAAAAAGTGAAAGAGGAGTATAAAAATGTGTACGATTAAACATAATTTAAGTTTTCTGTTTAAATTGATTTTGAATAATATTGGTTTTAATCAAATTTATAGTATAATATGTTCTTAGGACAAATCTCATCTGCTTGGAGAAAGCTAAACCAAATTTATAACAAAACAAGTAATAATGTTGCAGTCGGATGCACCCGACTGCGATATACTCTTTTTTAGCCTCTTTGCGGAGTCAGAAGTGGGCGTGGCAATTGTATTTTTGGTCAAATCTTTCATGTTTTGCCATCAATTTAAGTTTGGTTGGGCCTGTTTTACAGGTTTGGGAGAAACAAACATTGCTTGATTGCAAGGGCGGGGGTGGGCGTGGCAAAATTATTTTTATCCAATCTATTAAATAGGGCAATAGAATTCAACCTGCAAAATTTGGGGACTCTAGCTACAAGGGTGGGGGAGATACAGACTTTACTCATTTTTGGGGGCGGGGGTGGGCGTGGCCAAATTTTTTTTGTCAGATCAATCAAGCAAGTGATAAGTAGCCTTTGTGCAAAATTTGGTTACTCTAGCTGTAAAACTGTGGAAGATATAGGTTTTTGTGGTTTGTGGGGGAAGGGGTGGGGGGGAGATCTTGACACTTTCTATTACTATGGTATATGCCAACATATACCAGCTTGCTCTAGCTTCAAAACTGTGGATAAAACCTGCGTTCATACAGACGGACGGACAGACGGACATTTCACAAACCCAATATACTCTTTTTTTATCAAAAAAATTAAAAAAGAGTATAACGCCTTGCTTTGCAGCAAGCAATTGCTTGCGTCAATGCAAACCACTCTATCAATAACCAAATTGTCGCTTATAATTCCCAAACAGTTTAAGCCATCACTTGGTGTACTGCACGACTTTGGAAGCAACATTATCTTATTTCTTAATTCTTATTTTTATTGTACTTATTGGGTGTTTCTTGGTTACATGCTCATCCCTCCTTTTCAACAATGAGGCTTTAATTTTAGCCAAACTTAAATGCATTAATCATAAAACTCAGAAAAATTAGTTTGAGTTATCTTGAAAATCAAAATATTCGACTGTTTCCGAATATTCGACTATTCGAAATATTTAGCCAGTTATGCGTCCGTCCGGGCCGACGTAGGACTTCTGCATCAGGGCGAAAGTGTGGCCAGAGTCACGCAAGCGCGCTCCGAGCTCGATGGTGGTAGCTCGGCCACGGCCACAGTTTGCTTGGGTGAAGCTAAACATTAATGTCTAGCTTGCATCCCTCGCCAGCAATGCGCCGTAGATCGGGCACTTCTCCGAGAGCATATAATGCCCCGAATCAAGCTTCTTCAACCACTTGATATAGACCCGTCCGGTCTTATCAAGGACTGCCATCGCCGCATCGTCCACCTCCAGCGACAGGTTTACGGTGCCGCTTTCGGTGCCGGTCCACGGCTTTGTCGCCAATTGCACTGCCTTTTGGAATGCAGGCTTTGGCATCTCCTCGGCAAAGTTGTTGGCGTAAAGTTCCTCCATGAACTCCGCCGGCGTGATGCACGTGTCTACATCAAACACGGTCACCTTCGGGCGGATTGCCTTACTCCTCTCAACCTTAAGTCCAGCCTCCTTGAATTTAGGGTTGTTGACAACTTTTTGCAGCTCGTTAGCGGATGGCATGCGCATAATTGCAGCAGCAGGGGCAGCGGAATGGGCAGCGGCAGCGTGGGTTAAAATAAGCTCGCTGATAGACTCCTCCCCGGAGCTATCATCAGCTGCGCTCACCAGCGCCTTTTTGGCCACCATTCTTATGCCTCCCCCTTCCCCTCTTACCCTTCCCACGACGAGCTGACATCATACTGACGTCACTGATGTCGCCAGTGCTCCCAGAGCATGAGCGCTCGCTCATCTCGTTGCCACTCACACGCGCACTTCTTGCAAGTTTAATGTTCGACTTAAATCAGCTGCGCTGATAAGCAACTCAAGCAAACAAACAAAACAAAAACAAACGAGTTCGTTTTTGCTGCAGTAGCCCTAGTGTGAGCAAAAACACACACACAAACACAACGCTTATCTGCAGCAATAAACACTCACACACACACGCACGTACTGCGTGTCGTCAACTGCTGGCACAGCTCAAAACGAATGAGGGCGCAAAGCAGAAAGCGATATTCACCGATGCAACGGTAAAACTGTTGTTGCAATTGTTCACAATTTCAATTCAAGCACTGTTCCCTTCAACAGTCACCAGCGTAGGAGTAGATAGGAACATTAAAGTCAATGTGTTTAACGTGAACGCCTGCCGCGTTGGCTTAAGCTCACGGTGCCCATGCACATGGCATCAAAGATCAGTTTCCTTTCAGATGCCACTCCGAAAGTACCAATTAAAGCCACTACTGTTTGGTCGTGACTTTCACCTTGGTAAGTGCGAGGCCTATCTTACACCTCTGCCGGTCTATGGCACCCGTGTTGTAGCGCAACACCACGTCGAGTCGAACTCTACCCGCGATATGGGTGTTAACCCACAGCCCCCACGATACTCCCCGAAGGGTCCGCAACCAAAAACCAGGGCGGCACAACGGCCGCGGGCTTCCTGGTTACCCGTGGTACCGAATTATAAGCCTTCGGTCAGGCGTCGGTGACCCCCAGTTTGACATAGCTGCTAGGAATAGTGTGCCAGTCAGTATAAACACCAACTGCAGATGTTTCATGGACATGGTGCTTTCACTGGTCGGAGAGAGGTCTATTCCTACCTCTTCTGCAAAAGCAGCATTTCTCGTTGATCAATGATCAAACCGCCGTAAACAGCGGCCAGACTATGCCCCACAAATCCAAAAAGGATGTAACGCCTGGCCAGGGAGCTGAGACCGCCCCTGTGATTCCCAAAACGCCTGTGGTACCAGATCAGCCCTCTGGTCAAAGCTGGTATCCCCACAGGATACTACCAGTTTTTGTTCCATGACACTACGGGACTGGTGACCCCCAGAACAACTCGAAATTCCCCATTCACACCCCAGATTCATACATCCCCACACACATACCCCCACGATTCATACCAAACATACAATCATTCATACAATCCTCAATTTTCCATGTCACGGCGTCTTGCAAATGCAACACGAGCAAACTCATTCAGCATTCGAACTCTAACACTTGTGGAGAGCGCTTGACTTACGTCAAACCCACCATTTACCACAGTCACACCAAACGCATCAAGATCTCTTAGATCATCATACATCGGGCACTCACAGAGAACATGTTCCCATGTCTCCTCGATCTCGCCACAATGGCATTCCGGACTGCCACAAGGGCACCTCGAATGCGAATGCATTGAGAGAGCCGTGGCCTGTCAACAGGAACCCCAGACTCAGGTTAAAACCAAAGGTGGGGTCGATCACCGACAAACGTGACATCACGAATGTACTGCTGAGTAACCCACCCATTCTCACTAGCATTCCATCTAACTTGCCAGTCAGACAGAACACACTCATTCAGCAAACTCTTCCATTCAGTCCCATACCCTCCACATTCCTATCAGCTAACCACTCATCCGGCAACAGTGGCAGCCCTCTCCTTATCCTGTAAGCCACGGCACGACGCCGGACTTCCAGGTCAAGAGGGGCTGCACCAAGCAAACACTTGCAATGCCTCCGTAGAGACAGTGCGACAAACAGGCAAACATCCAAGCAGAATCACTCTCTGGCAAGCCAGCACTTTCTTTCTGCCCTGCACAGTCCGTGCTGCTCTGCACCACACAGATGAACCATATGCTGCACAGGCAACAAACACTCCACCGTATACAGTGCGAACAGCACGCCTGCTGAGGCCCCATTCAATTCTCAAAATTCGACGCACTTGTCCAACCACACTTAGGAGCCTCACACGGAGACTGGCGATATGAGGCATGAAATTCATCCTCTGGCCGACGGTTATGCCGAGGTATTTAACCTCCGAAGCATACCTAAAACTGACGCCATCCAGCTGCACAGTAGGATTTCGACGAGGTGAACAGATGCCCTTGAGCAACATGGTCACCGTCTTGTCCATTGCGAGACTGACGCCAACACTGTCGCCCCATTCGCAAACAGTGCGCAAGCACGCACTCGCACTTGCCTCTATCCCCGCACGCGACTGCCCCTCAACCAAGATGAGCAGGTCATCCGCATACGCACAACACTTTGTCACACTCTCGAGCTGCCACAACAAGGAGTCCATCATTAGGTTCCAAATAAATGGGCCACAGATGGATCCCTGCGGGCAACCACGAGTCACATCCACGCTCACACTTTCATTCGCACCAATCGCACATGCACGTCTGTCAGAGAAATAACTCTGCCAGAGAGCCATTTTCCGACACCCACATTCATGCAACTTTTGAATCACACTATCCCAGCTCAGATAGTCGAATGCACCTTTAATATCCACCCCTACACCCCTACGACATACTTTGAGCTGCTAGACGACACAGAGTCGCTAACAAATCTCCAAACATCCTCCGTTGACCTCCCTTGTCTAAAACCATATTGTCGGTCAGACATAATGTCAGCCACTCTCTCCTGCAGCCTTTCTACCAGCACTCTCTCCAGAACTTTTCCAAGTACTGGAAGGAGGCTGATGCCCCGAAAGGATCGAGGATTACTCCTGATCCGATCAGGCGACTTTAGGAGCGCGATCACTCGAGCACACTTCCATTCGCTGGGAAAATAGCCGTCATCTAGACACTTTCCATACAGCGTGTACAAGTAGTCCGGAAGGGCCTTCCAAACACTCTTGCACATTTCGCCGGTGAATCCATCCAGCCCCGGTGACTTTTTCGATTTTAATCTCGAAAAAGCCACATTTTGTTCACCGACCAGCAATGGGTCGACAGGGTCCGCCACTCTTGGTGGCATACTCGTTCATGCACCGACTATACTCCGCCCTGAGCTGGGTTGAGTTTTCCGCATTGGAGTTTCTGGCCCTTTGGAATCGCTTCCGCAGAGTTCGAACCATCCGCCGCTTCAAACTCAATTCCCTCGTCCACCACTTCACACGCTTAAGATTCACCTTGCGGTGTCTCTCAAACATGCGATCATTCGCCACAGTCACCCATCTGTTCACACACTGGATCTGCTCATCCACATTCAAAGCACTGAAGGTGCTTAGCGGAACTTGCGTTGCCGCCTCTCTCACATACACCCCATATAGGGGCCAATTCGCACCATAAATGCGCCTACGACTTCCCCCAACACTTTCACTCACAGTGGGGGTATAAGTTATACAAACCTCAATCGGATTGTGGTCACTTATACCAGACCCACCCAGTACACACCATTCAATTCCAAACATCCTCACTGCTGCTTCATTCACAAATGTGACATCAATGTCACTCCTCCCATTAGGACCATCTAACGTATACCCGGCGCTCGGTTGATTAACAACCTGGATGTCCCTCGCAATTGCGGCAGTTCAGCGCTCTTTTGCACTGAGCCACTCGGTGTCCCGACTGGCAGCAGCGACGACAAACATCATCTTTGGCCTTGCAATCCGCCACCTTATGGTCGAAGCCAAGGCAACGGAAGCAACTTACGACCGGGTCAAAGTTCCGAACACGGAACGAAAACCACTTGACGTAGCAGCGTTCGCAGTCCAGCAGGGTTTGCATGGCATCGCCACAACCCTCCAGAACAACATTCACTGCTCCGTCACCCCCCACAGTCCAAGGCCGGCTGACCATGCGAACACCTTTCTTAAAGGCCTCGTTCGACATCTTGTCCTTCAGATTCATCTTATACAGATTCTCCATGAACTCGTCCGGAGAAATCTGCGAGTGAACGCCCTGCACGACCACCTTTGGCCCCAGACTGCCATTAATGCTCACATTCAACCCAACTTCACTGAATTTCTTATTGTCCACCATCTTCTTCCGCTCAGCTACGGAAGGCGTGCGAATAACCACACCGCCATCCCGTAGAGTCTTAACCTCATGGACACGCACACCTAGAGTAGGCCCTACCTCCTTCACCACCTTGTCGACCACGTCCTTTGCAGTCGTTCCAGCAGTCTTGCTGCGAACAACCAAGGACCAGGTCTCAACTGGTCGCGGCGTCTCCGGGGCAGACGGCATTGCCGACACGGGACCCCCCCTGCATGCGGCCACCGGCGGAACCGGCAACTGGATGCTCCGCACATGCCTAGCATGCTCTGCGGCCGCATCCAATCGCCCCTTCAGGCGCTCATTTTCGGCAATAAGCCCGAAAATAAGCTCCTCATACCGATCCGTGCAGTCCAGCAGACAGGCAACGGTATCGGCCGGCATCTTGCTCAAAATTGAGCATTGATGCACCTCCCTGCTTATCGTTTTAATTTTTTGCACTGCAGTGCCCTTTGGCTTCAACGGCGCCGCCTTGTTCGCGGGACGTGACTCAGCAGGCACCTCAACCACAGCCACAGCCTCAGCCTCTGCTTGACGCGGGGAGCAACAAAAACCCGCTCCTCCACGCCGCACTCCACATTCGCGCCATTATTCACAGCGGACATCGAGGCTGCCCTCTGCATCCGCTGCAAAATTCCCCCCTTATCCCACTTTCCCCCCTTTTTTCCACTCACCTCAGCAGCACTCGCCTCTGAACCGCGGCTCAGCGTGCCCTCATCTGACGATGAAGACTCACCTCCCCCCTGGTCCATCGACTCGGTCGACAATTTAGTCGACCTTCCTTTTTTCTTCGGTGGCATCACCACGCATCATTATCTACTAAAAGATAACAGCAGTGCACACTCAAAAAAACAAAAACAAAAAAGGCAGCTTATTCGTCAGCGACGAAAAAACACACACACACTTGCAGTTGCTCGCTTAGCAACATCAACACACACACGCACGAAAAGATAAGCGTGGTAAACAAAGCGAATCGAACGACAAGGCAAAGCAAACAGATAAAACGAATTTACCGTTACTATAAACACCGTTAATCGACAATGCGCGGGTTCATCATCTCTATCCCACTTGAGCTGCCACTCTCGCAACAAGCGTTCGTCCAGCAACGCCTTTATCCGCTTCAAGTCAAGACCTGCCAGGTCTTGACCGTATAGCCAATCGTCTTCCTCTAGCGGGTAGTCACGCTTGATCTTGGTTCTGACTGCCATTCGCATGACAGCCAGGTCCATCGGGTGAACACCAGCAAGCACTTGCAGTGCCACGGTGGACACTGTTCGGCAAACCGGTAGGCATCCAAGTAGGATTAGCCTCTGGCAGGACAAAAGTTTCCTCCTGGGAACTACCTGTCGCATCGCCAAGGCATACCAAAGTGAAGCACCAAATAGTGCACAAGGCACCATGAGTCCGGCATATATGGTCCGCTTGTCGCGGGGACTGACACCTCAGTCGACCCGCAGTACGCGTGCCAATGCTCCTACGAATCCAGTCAGCCGATCGCGCAAAGACGCGATGTGCGGATGAAAATTCAACCGGTCGCCGACTGTGATGCCCAGATACCGGGAGCTGCTTACATATGGCAGGCTTACTCCAGCAAACCTTACCACTGGGGTCCTCTTCAGTGTGCCTTTCAGCAGCATCATGCCTGTCTTGCTGATGGAGACGGCAACGCCGACCTCAGCTTCCCAAGCTCCAACAATGGACATTATCCTCTCTCCTGTTAACTCCAGATTCACCCGGGAGTTCCCCTCGACGAAGAGAAGCAAGTCGTCTGCATACGCGCTGAGCTTGCACTCCAGCTCTAAGCGCTGGAGAAGCACATCCATCATCATGTTCCATATGAATGGACCACTGATGGAACCCTGTGGGCAACCTCTTGTCACCGGAACAGTGACTTCTCCATACCTGCTGATGATACTTGCACTCCTGCCAGAGAAGAAGCTTCTCCACAAGCTGGATTCTCGGCAGCCAGAGTCAACAATGCGACTTAGTGCAGCACTCCAGTCCACGTGGTCGAAGGCGCCCTTGAAGTCCACGAATATTCCGAGCACATTTTTCCACGGGCTCGCAGAAACAGTGCTCACGACGTGTCTCCAGGCGTCCTCCACACAACGTCCTGGTTTAAATCCAAATTGCCATCTGCAGCCATCCGGTAGCACATCTTTCAGGCGATTCACCATGAGTCCCTCCAGCACCTTGCCAAGCACTGGCAGCAGGCATATACCGCGATAAGAGTTAGGATCGCCCATGGGTCATCGTTGTGCTCTCTCAGTCTCTTGACCTCTGAGCGGTTCCATTGGCATGCAGATGGCATTTGAATCCGCGACGACTATTGCTGCTTTCCCTCGTCGGTCGCCGAACACTCGCATATCTGCTGGAAAGCCAGTTATGCGTCCGTCCGGGTCGACGTAGGGCTCCTGCATCAGGGCGAAAGTGTGGCCAGATTCGCGCAAGCGCGCTCCGAGCTCGATGGTGGTAGCTCGGCTACGGCCACAGTTTGCTTGGGTGAAGCTTAACATTAATTTCTAGCTTGCACCCTCGCCAGCAATGCACCGTAGATCGGGCACTTCTCCGAGAGCATATAATGCCCCGAATCAAGCTTCCTGTGTCGGCAGTTCCGGCAGTCCACCGGGCTGGTGCACTTGGCTGTGACGTGGCCTATCTGGCCACACTGCAAGTTTCCTCCTTCTGGCGGCAATCGGCAACTTTGTGGTCGAACCCGACGCACCTATGGCAAGCATAGGTGCGAACGAGCGACATCGGTATGAAAACCACTTGATGTAGACCCGTCTGGTCTAATCAAGGACTGCCATCGCCGCATCGTCCACCTCCAGCGACAGGTTTACAACCTTAAGTCCAGCCTCCTTGAATTTAGGGTTGTTGACAACTTTTTGCAGCTCGTTAGCGGATGGCATGCGCATAATTGCACCGCCACGCTTGAGCTGCCGCACCTCATGCAGACGCACATTCAGTGCGGGTGCCACCTCTTTCATCACCTTCTCAGCAACTTCCTTAGCCGAAGTGTTCGGATCGCTGCTGGTGACTACAGCTGCCCACGTTTCGACGGGCTTCCTAGCCTGAAACGCGGCAGCCGGAGCACTCACGGGGGCTCTAAGAGGCGTTGCCGAGGATTTGCCACTTTGCGGCGTTTGAAGCTGGGATTCCAGTACAGCATTCCTCATTGCCAGCGCCATGACGAGCTCGTCGTAGCTGGCAATGGCATCCAACACCTCCAGAGTTGACTGTGGAGGCAGCGCCGCGCAGATCACTGCTTTTCTCACGCCTTGTTGGAGCCTGCGCACTTCAGCTATAACAGCTGGAGTGTCGGCCTGCACCACGCTCCATGCGTTGGTGGCAGCTGGAGCAGCAATGGCCGCTCTAACAGCTTCAGCAGCATGAGCAGCAGCAGCGGAGGTGGCGGGGTCTCTGGCGCGGGCTCTAGCGCGGTTGGCGGCGGCTGCAGAGGGGGCAGCTGGAGCGGGGGAGGGGGTGGGGAAGGCAGCAGGGGCAGCAGCAGGGACCGCGGGGACAGCGAAAATGGCTTCGCTGGCCGAGACGGCGGCAGCAGCAGGGGCAGCGGAATGGGCAGCGCCACGGGCAGCGGCAGAGGCAGCGGCCGCGTGGCTTAAAATAAGCTCGCTGATAGACTCCTCCCCGGAGCTATCGTCAGCTGCGCTCACCAGCGCCTTTTTGGCCACCATTCTTATGCCTCCCCCTTCCCCTCTTACCCTTCCCACGACGAGCTGACATCATGCTGACGTCACTGATGTCGCCAGTGCTTCCCGAGCATGAGCGCTCACTCATCTCGTTCGACCACGTGCACTTGTTGCTATGCAAGTTTTATTCAAATTGAGTCAGCTTTGCTGATAAGCAACTCAAACAAAACACAAACAACTGAGTTCGTTTTTGCTGCAGCAGCCGTTTAGTGTGTGCAAAAACACACACACACTAACCTGTTCCCTTCAACAGTCAGCAGCTTACTAGTAGATAGGGACAGTAGGAATCTCGTTAATCCATTCATGCGCGTCACTAATTAGATGACGAGGCATTTGGCTATTTTTTTTTTTTTACGGATGTTACACTATTATTTGGTCCTTCCATCACCATTCTACCCCCATACCAGGATATTTCTGGTACGATAGGAGAAGGAAAGTGTAGTCGGACCGGTTTCCGTAATTATTGTACCTTATTAAGGTGTTATGCTAAGGTAGCAAGCGGTTTGAGTTAGGACCGTAAAATAGTCGCTAATTTACTTGACGATGATATTCAGTGTGGGACATGAAAGTCTTAAAGCCATAGACTCCGTCTGATACTACCCTGGCACTGATGACATTGCTGTCATCAGCGTTTAGGACCTTTAGTTTGACCAACCGTTTTATCGATTGACCGCTCCAAATGCCCCGCCAGTTCAGTGTCGCAGACACGACTTCAATTTTCTCATGCACCTGGTAATCCCTTCGCAATATAGTCCGTACGTCCTGTCTGTCGTAAACCTCGACTTTTCTCAGGTGAGCGTCATCGAGGCTATGCCCGTCAGTCACAATCTGCGCATCTAACACTAGTGTGTTATGCGCGTTGGTAGCCAAAAGGTCCGGCTTATACATCCTGGTATCTCCCTGCAAACATGGTTCAGCAATGACAGAATAGCCTTTTGCCTCAAGTCCCCTCTTGAGGTAATCGACTACCCTGTTGTGTCTAGCCACCCGCCTCCCATGCGTACGATGACATTTCTGCAAGATGTGGTTTGTTGTTTCGGGAGCATCACATCCTGCACGACACCGCCTCCCCAATTCGTGCCTTCCCCTCGTCGTACGACTACGCGAGGGTAGAGCATTTATTCGCAGTTTGATACCGTTCAGATAAGCTTTTCCTGAAAGTAAACGCGTGGGCTGACTAACCCACCCGTGCTGCGGAGCATACTGCCCTGCTTCACGAAGACCGCAACCATCAACTGACATGTGCAATCTGTTCGCCCAATACGAGTTCACCTCTAAACGTGATGACAGCACGTTACTTCCTGCCTGGCATCTATCCCGGGCCTTACACAATTCCACACTGAGAAAGGAGCTGGCCGCCTCGGATTGCTCGAGGTTGGGCCACTTAATGCCAGCCAATCTTTTCATGCGCAGCATAGGTGCTGTCCAACGAATTGAAGGTAGTCCGAGACCCCCACAAGTGTGAGGGGCATGGAAGAACGCGACCGACACGTCTAGTGGAAGGTCTAACCACTTTCTGACGGTAAATCGTATCAGTTTGTCACACTTTCTCAAAACGCCTATACACACACTTCCAAGGGTTAGCTTGTGATGAATCTGTGGTATAAGGACGGTCCTGGGGGCGAACAACTTTTGTTGAGGTTTCAAGGGGGACTGCGATAATCTCTCCAACTTTGGACCGAGGTCTTCCGTCGGATTGTATCGAGCGCTCCCATCCGCAGAAAAATGGATACCAAGGTACTTCCACAAGGAAGGACAATTGCGCGAACCTATGCGGAAGATGCTGTTGTGGTCAACAACAGTGTTCTGCTTCGGTTGCCCCTTTATACTGACAGTAAAACACTTATCAGTATTTAGGGTAAGCCCAACGGTTGCCAAAAAGTCAACCGTGGTATCCAATAGAACTTGAAGGCCCATCCGAGTGGAAGCGAACAGCACCAGATCATCTGCGAACGCTGCAGCGTTTACTTTAGCACTTCCAACGCTGACACCGATGTCTCCAGGAAGTTTTCTGAGTAACCGATCGACGATCAGGTTAAACAGGATCGGCGACAGCGGATCTCCCTGCTTCACTCCACGAGCAGGAATCAGACCCTCTGACCGCCAACCCCTCCCTTCGAAGTAATTGCCACCTTCCCTGTACGAGTTCTGTACGTAGTCGACGAAGCCCTTTGGGGCACCATAAGCGGTTAGGGTGTGCAATACCGCAGCATGTGACACACTGTCAAATGCTTTGCTTATATCCAGTGTCCCGATATAACAGGACGCGAAGCGTTTATGGTGGTCCCGCAGAACTAAGTCGACTATTGTCGTGTTATCGGCGCATCCGTCGGTTGGCAGGAACCCCCGCTGACGCGGATCCCAATCGACTGATCTGGACAATCGGGACGCCAAAATGGCATTGAGTAACCTAACCATGACGGATGGTACCGATATTGGACGGAAGTCTTGCGGTTGGGATGCTCGTACCGTCTTCGGAATGAAGATAGTACGAGCCATTCGAAAGAGTACGGGCAATTTGCCGCACCAAAGAATCATGTTCATTATGCGAAGCATAACGCCATTCGGAATTTCCCTGACAGTTTTTGCGGAAATTCCATCCGGTCCTGGAGAAGAAGTCAAAGGCACTTTATGCGATCAGTGATCGGAGACCACACCCCTTCAAGCAAGTGACTCATTTGAGGCACGTCATTGCTGCAAGAAGGTCCAGTTAAGCACGGCTGTGTCATGACTTCCATCCAATATGGCTGCATGATATCTTGGTTTGGCATTGTCGACTCGTCGGGTCCTGCAAGCAAAGATTTTATGCATCGTCCTTTATGTTTATCCCAGTCACGCTGAACCCTAGCGTACTGCTGTCTTCTACGTTGTCTCCCATTGCGATAGGTGGGACGTGGCCTAATCGCCGAAACGGGGCGGTCGTTCCGATTCGGAAATATTTCCAGGAGGTAGTTGGATAAACGTTCGAGAGCTGCTTCTTTGCCCGAAATATGCGCCTCATCTATGATGGATTGCAATATCTCGACTCTCAAGGATCTTCTGCATGCCACAGGGGGTAAACCCTGCAGCGTCCGCAAGAGGATATCGTTCGAATGTACCAATGGAGTGATTGGAGGTATCTCTGATCTTAAAGAAGGTCCGGGCTCACTATTACTAGGGCGGCGCTGTCTGGTCGGAGGTTCATGCGCTTCTGGGATGGGAACAACTTGCCCTCTTAGTTGTTCTATGGTGGTCTTATATCCAAAAGACCTTCCACATTCACAACACGGAAACATCAGCACATTAGCATCTACGTTCCGTTCCTGTTGGGCTCCTAGGCTTGAAACCGTAGGAGTGTTTAAATTCACTGGGCCGTTGCCAGCTATCCGAGGCCTGTTTCTTAAATTCGCACCAACAGTTGACGGATCCAAGGGGTTGGTAACCCCATAGGACCCCTTTCGCCGCTCAAATTAGCTACTAGACCAACTCTACGTTGAATCTAGCACCCGGAGGATACCACGAGGAGGCCACTTTTAGTGTTATTACTAGTGGGACAACTTGTGTCTATGAGTCGACTTGGTCATATGATGGCTGATGAATTACGGAATTGTTTTGTATACCCACTAATAGGGGTTAGACGCCTTCTGCATTTCCTTAGAATGACTTACGACATACCGCCATACACAAAATCACCAATTCTGCATCGACCTTTAGATCCTTAAGAGAGTCATAGTTACTCCCGCCGTTGACCCGCGCTTACATGAATTTCTTCACTTTGACATTCAGAGCACTGGGCAGAAATCACATTGTGTCAAAACCCGCTAAGGCCATCACAATGCTTTGTTTTAATTAGACAGTCGGATTCCCCAAGTCCGTGCCAGTTCTGAATTGATTGTTAATTGATAATCGTTATAATTTCAAAGAACCAATTGGCTTAACCCAATTAGTATTCTTAAAAATTTTATCAAGAAAGTTCCACAATTGGCTACGTAACTAAACTATCCGGGGAACAAGAACTTATCATAAATGATAGAGCTCTATTTACCCTCTCGACAGCTTCTTTATGGTCGTTCCTGTTGCCAGGATGAGCACGAGGCCCATATTTAATAACAAATTCGTTCAAAATTATTCAAGTGTATTAAAATCTATAAATTGGCAAATATATTTTGATATTTTTTACTTGAAAATTTTCGGCTTTCGCCTTGAACTTAGGACCGACTAACTCGTGATCAACCACTGTTCACACGAAACCCTTCTCCACTTCAGTCCTCCAAGGTCTCATTCGATTATTTGCTACTACGACCAAGATCTGTACCAATGGCGGCTCCATGCAGGATTACGCCAAACACTTCTATGCACACCATTGTACCTTCCTACTCACTAAAGTTTCAAAATTCATATTACAAGTAATATAAATCATATACTTTAGCGGTAATATATAGGTATACAACTTAAGCGCCATCCGTTTTAAGGGCTAGTTGCTTCGGCAGGTGAGTTGTTACACACTCCTTAGCGGATTTCGACTTCCATGATCACCGTCCTGCTGTTTTAAGCAACCAACGCCTTTCATGGTTTCTGTATGAGTTGTTAATTTGGGCACCATAATCTCATTAGTCGACTCATACGACAAGCAGAGATTTACTGTGGTGATAAATTCTCGGACCCACCAACCACTCGGGTGAGTGCCAGTTTTGACTAAAAGCCCGGTACTGACAGACCCATTTCCCATTAGTCGCCTCATACGACAAGCAGGGAATTACTGTGGTGAAATTCTATTACCCGCCAACCACTCGGGTGAGTGCCAGTTTTGACTAAAAGCCCGGTACTGACAGACCCATTTCCCATTAGTCGCTTCATACGACAAGTAGGGAATTACTGTGGTGAGATTCTAGAACCCGCCAACCACTCGGGTGAGTGCCAGTTTTGACTAAAAGCCCGGTACTGACAGACCCATTTCCCATTAGTCGCTTCATACGACAAGTAGGGAATTACTGTGGTGAGATTCTAGAACCCGCCAACCACTCGGGTGAGTGCCAGTTTTGACTAAAAGCCCGGGACTGACAGACCCTTTCCCATTAGTCGCCTCATACGAGTGTAAGTCCCAGGTACTTTGTTGAGGACTTGTGTGGAATGATAGCACCATTGATGGAGACAGGTGGCCAGATGCCAGGTCTGAGTGAGAACGTAACATGACTTGATTTCTCGGCATTGATGACTATATTCCACCTCTCCAGCCATGTTTGCACGTTGTTGAGTGCGCTTTGTAGCCTTTGCGATGCCAATGCTAGTGTGTCGGTTGAAACTAGTAGCGCTGTGTCGTCTGCATATGTGCAGGTGGTGAGATGTGTGTCCATTGGAAGCGGCATGTCTGCAGTGTGTATGGAGTACAGTATCGGACCTACGACGCTACCCTGTGGTACTCCAACAAAGGAGTCCAGGATCCTGCTGACTGCTCTATGGCACTGCTGGATGGCACCATGCCCTTGCCTAAAGCCAAATTGATGGTCATGGATGATGTGCCTCTCTTCCAGAATTGGTAATAATCTCTTTAAGAAGAGTTTCTCAAGGATTTTTGAGAGGATAGCTAAGAGGCTTATTGGCCTGTATGACGAGAGTTCTGCTTCTGGTTTACCTGGTTTCGGAATAACTATGACTGCAGCACACTTCCATTGAGATGGAAAGTGGCCGAGTCTCAGACATTGATTCATGATTGCCGTTAGGTTGTCAATGCAGTTCGATGGGAGTTGCTTCAGGGTAGCCGCGTCTATTTGATCATACCCAGGAGATTTTGTTAGCTTTAGTTTAGCTATTTCTTCTATGATCTCTGGGCTGCCTATCTCCGGTATAGGCGAATCCATAGGACAAGCTAAGTCAAGGAACTGCCTTGTTTCCTCCAGGTCTTCTGCGTCACACAGGTCAAATGGCTGGAAACTGCCACTTAGGTGCTCTGCAAAGGCGTTGGCTTTTTCTTGGCTGGAGCGACACCATACTCCAGTAGCAGTTTTAACTGGCGGAACCCTCCTTGCCGGCCTCTTGAGGTATTTGGTGGCATTCCGTAGGTTATGCTCGGCGTTACCAGGTTCAAGCTCTACCAGATACTCCTCCAGAGCTTTACTCTTAAGATCTAAGAGCAAATGCTTTAGGTCCTTGCATGCCCTATTGTATGTTGCCTTATCTCTAGGGCTTCTGCTGACCTGCCAGACTCTCCTAAGCCTTCTATTCTCATGTATCATGGAAGCCAACTCATTCGACCAAAGATGTTGGTCTCTATTGGCTCTGTGGTTAGTCCCAGCTCTCTGCGTTGGAGTCGCAATGCTTGCAGCTAAGTGCACATTTCTGATAAGGCGCTCCACTGCCTCATCAATATCTTCTCCAGTTTGGATATCAGGCTGAGGGTCCACACTTTCATCGAGCCAATTTCTGAAGGCATCGAGGCTGGTGTTGCGCCTTAGTAGCTTTGTTGCAGACGGGGTCCTCAGGTACGTGGTGTTGAGCAGTACCTTAACCATGCTGTGGTCAGAGCAGAGCTCGTAGCAGCCAACTGTTGCCAACTTTGCTAATGGCAAAGTCCAAAAGATCCGGAATCTTGGCTGGGTCAGTGGACCAGTAAGTAGGCTCTCCAGATGAGTGCACGCTGCAAGCAAGCGCTCTTAGGCATCTTAGGAGGAAATTTCCTTTGGGGTTAACGATCCTAGATCCCCACAAAGTGTGTTTCGCATTAAAATCTCCACCTAGGATAAACTTGGGTCCCTTGAGCTGTTTGAACATGGTGTTCATCATGTTCTCCATTCATCGCATCAATCTGCTCTCGATGTCATTTTCACATCCCTGGGGACCCTGATTCACAGAGCTGTAATTGCTGCGTTGCTGTGGTGCACCTCCCCTGGCGATGTTAGCGTAGCTGTTGGGCTGAGCTGAGGTTTAGCTTACATTAGCCCAAATTTGAATGTTTGGAATGTTTGGATGCGGTACCTGCTTGGAAGATGCCACTACCTTTGGTCTCGGCCCAAACCGCTTCTTCGCATCCGTATAAATACGGCATCCTCTGTAGGAGGCGGTGTGCTCTTCGCCGAAATGTTTCGTCATCGAATCATCAAGCAAAGGATAAGCTTCAGTGGATCGTAGTATGGCAGCTGCTCAACCGCTTTGTCATTGTATTAAATAATGTTTTAATATGTAACTAGCGCGGCATCAGGTGATCGAAGATCCTCCCAATTTACTATGTTACAAATAACATTGGCATCACATCCATTGTCGTTTATAAAATGAATTATATACTTTTAATGGTTTAGAAGCCATACAATGCAAATTGCCCCTTATTTATCATTGCAGTCCAGCACGGATACGACCTTAGAGGCGTTCAGGCATAATCCTGCCGCGTTGGCTCAAGCTCACGGTTCCCATGCACATGGAATCAAAGACCAGTTTCCTTTCGGTTGCCACTCTGAAAGTACCAATTAAAACCACTACTGTTTGGTCGTGACTTCCACTTTGGTAAGTGCGAGGCCTATTTTACACCTCTGCCGGTTTATGGGTACGGCAACCGTGTTGTAGCGCAACACCACGCCGAGCCGAGCTCTACCCGCGATATGGGTGTTAACCCACAGCCACCAAGATACTCCCCGAAGGGTCCGCAACCAAAAACCAGAGCGGCACAACATCCGCGGGCTAGTCAGTGTAAACACCATTTACCACAGTCACACCAAACGCATCAAGATCTCTTAGATCATCATACATCGGGCACTCACAGAGAACATGTTTCCATGTCTCCTCGATCTCGCCACAATGGCATTCCGGACTGCCACGAAGGCACCTCGAATGCGAATGCATTGAGAGAGCCGTGGCCTGTCAACAGGAACCCCAGACTCAGGTTAAAACCAAAGGTGGGGTCGATCACCGACAAACGTGACATCACGAATGTACTGCTGAGTAACCCACCCATTCTCACTAGCATTCCATCTAACTTGCCAGTCAGACAGAACACACTCATTCAGCAAACTCTTCCATTCACTAAGTCCCATACCCTCCACATTCCTATCAGCTAACCACTCATCCGGCAACAGTGGCAGCCCTCTCCTTATCCTGTAAGCCACGGCACGACGCCGGACTTCCAGGTCAAGAGGGGCTGCACCAAGCAACACTTGCAATGCCTCCGTAGAGACAGTGCGACAAACAGGCAAACATCCAAGCAGAATCACTCTCTGGCAAGCCAGCACTTTCTTTCTGCCCTGCACAGTCCGTGCTGCTCTGCACCACACAGATGAACCATATGCTGCACAGGCAACAAACACTCCACCGTATACAGTGCGAACAGCACGCCTGCTGAGGCCCCATTCAATTCTCAAAATTCGACGCACTTGTCCAACCACACTTAGGAGCCGCACACGGAGACTGGCGATATGAGGCATGAAATTCATCCTCTGGCCGACGGTTATGCCGAGGTATTTAACCTCCGAAACATACCTAAAACTGACGCCATCCAGCTGCACAGTAGGATTTCGACGAGGTGAACAGATGCCCTTGAGCAACATGGTCACCGTCTTGTCCATTGCGAGACTGACGCCAACACTGTCGCCCCATTCGCAAACAGTGCGCAAGCACGCACTCGCACTTGCCTCTATCCCCGCACGCGACCCTCAACCAAGTTGAGCAGGTCATCCGCATACGCACAACACTTTGTCACACTCTCGAGCTGCCACAACAAGGAGTCCATCATTAGGTTCCAAATAAATGGGCCACAGATGGGTCCCTGCGGGCAACCACGAGTCACATCCACGCTCACACTTTCATTCACACCAATCGCACATGCACGTTTGCCAGAGAAATAACTCTGCCAGAGAGCCATTTCCCGACACCCACACTTACTCAACTTCCGAATCACACTATCCCAGCTCAGGTAGTCGAATGCACCCTTGAAGTCCAGAAATACCCCCAAAACATACTTGGAGCTGCTAGACGACACAGAGTCGCTAACAAATCTCCAAGCATCCTCCGTTGACCTCCCTTGTCTAAAACCATATTGCCGGTCCGACATAAGGTCAGCAAGGTTTAGGTCAGCAAGGTTTAGGAGCGCGATCACTCGAGCACACTTCCATTCGCTGGTATAATACCCGTCATCTATGCACTTTAACCCCGAGAAAGCCACATTTTACTCACCGACCAGCAATGGCTCGACAGGGATCGCCACTCTAGGTGGATATCCTGCCCACCGCCTGCTGTGCAAGAATTCCTGGAGCAGGACAGAGATGCAGTCTCGCCATGCCGTTAGCTCAGAGCCACTAACATGCAAGCCACACACCCCTGTCCCCCTACCCTAACCCTGCATTATTTTATAAGCACGACCCCAAGGGTCATGCTTATTTCGCTCCATGAAAGATCGCCAATCATCCTCTGTAACCTTGACAAGCATTTTCTTGTACTCGTTCATGCACCGACTATTCTCTGATCTGAGCTGGGTTGAGTTTTCCGCATTGGAGTTTCTGGCCCTTTGGAATCGCTTCCACCGCTTCAAACTCAATTCCCTCGTCCACCACTTCACACGCTTAAGATTCACCTTGCGGTGTCTTTCAAACATGCGATCATTCGCCTCAGTCACCCTACCTGTTCACACACTCGACCTGCTCATCCACATTCAAAGCACTGAAGGTGCTTAGCGGAACTTGCGTTGCCGCCTCTCTCACATACACCCCATATAGGGGCCAATTCGCACCACAAATGCGCCTACGACTTCCCCCAACACTTTCACTCACAGTGGGGGTATAAGTTATACAAACCTCAATCGGATTGTGGTCACTTATACCAGACCCACCCAGTACACACCATTCAATCCCAAACACCCTCACTGCTGCTTCATTCACAAATGTGACATCAATGTCACTCCTCCCATTAGGACCATCGAACGTATACCAGGCACTCGGTTGATTAACAACCTGGATGTCCCGGAACACGGCCCACTCGGACAGCAGCTCACCCCGAGAGTAGTTTAAATATCCGAACGCCTCTTCGGATATTTTGCTGAACCACAACGGGGATGCTGCATTCGCATCAATACCAAGGATAATAGGTAAGCTACTAGCACCTAGTAGCACCTCATCCATGTACGCGATATACGAATCGAGAGGATCCCCATACTTGCAATACGCACTCATAACAAAAATCCTGCCAAAACTACCACTCAAACTCACACACACACCCCAATCAGTTGAGCTCACCAAGGTGCACTCAATACTGAAATCATTCACAACAACAGCGGAGTTAGCTCTGCTATCAGGAAAAACCCGCATTCCAGCAGGCAAACCACGTACGCAACCATCGGTCGCGTAGGCCTCCTGAAGCAGAGCAACAGCACTGCCTCTTTCACACATCATCGCACCCAAATCACATATTGCTGCATACGCCCGCTGGCAATTCAATTGTAGGATTTTAATAGACATTTTAATGTCTAGAGTTTGCCCTCTGCACAATCGCACTGTATATGCGACAAGCCGGAGACATCATAAGATGCCCCGATGGCCTGCCCTTAAACTCGCAATTGCGGCAGTTCAGCGCACTTTTGCACACAGCGACGACAAATATCATCTTTGGCCTTGCAGTCCGCCACCTTATGGTCGAAGCCAAGGCAACGGAAGCAACTTACGACCGGGTCAAAGTTCCGAACACGGAACGAAAATCACTTGACATAGCAGCGTCCGCAGTCCAGCAGGGTTAGCATGGCATCGCCACAACCCTCCAGAACAACATTCACTGCTCCGTCACCCCCTACAGTCCAAGGCCGGCTGACCATGCGAACACCTTTCTTAAAGGCCTCGTTCGACATCTTGTCCTTCAGATTCATCTTATACAGATTCTCCATGAACTCGTCCGGAGAAATCTGCGAGTGAACGCCCTGCACGACCACCTTTGGCCCCAGACTGTCATTAACGCTCACATTCAAGCCAACTTCACTGAATTTCTTGTTGTCCACCATCTTCTTCCGCTCAGCTACGGAAGGCGTGCGAATAACCACACCGCCATCCCGTAGAGTCTTAAGCTCGTAGACACGCACACCTAGAGTAGGCCCTACCTCCTTCACCACCTTATCGACCACGTCCTTTGCAGTCGTTCCAGCAGTCTTGCTGCGAACAACCAAGGACCAGGTTTCAACTGGTCGCGGCGTCTCCGGGGCAGACGGGACCCCCCCTGCGTGCGGCCACCGGGGGAACCGGCAACTGGATGCTCCGCACATGCCTAGCATGCTCTGCGGCCGCATCCAATCGCCCCTTCAGGCGCTCATTTTCGGCAATAAGCCCGAAAATAAGCTCCTCATACCGATCCGTGCAGTCCAGCAGACAGGCAACGGTATCGGCCGGCATCTTGCTCAAAATTGAGCATTGATGCACCTCCCTGCTTATCGTTTTCATTTTTTCCACTGCAGT